>JAVJGG010000032.1:10887583-10893037 GCA_035590195.1 Aviceda cuculoides | reverse complement strand
ACTGAACTCAAAACACAGCACTGTACCAGCTACTAGGAAGACAATTAACTCTATCCCAGCTGAAACCAGGACATAGGTTTATTAAACTTTCTTCTATTCAGTCTTACACCTTGACAGGCATAATTGTATCACATCATGCATAGTCCTTCAAAGATAAAATTTAATAAGCTTTGCACCTTTGTATTTGCAGGAACTTCTCTGATAAATTATTGCAACTAATCTGTATTACTGTTCTGGAGCTGGCATAGACTGAATTCAGAAAAGGGCGTGAACTAAAAATTGTTTTAGTAACTCAATGAATAGTCCTGTGCTGCAAACGGACAATAAGCAGGCACTGCCAGTCTCTTGCATCTCCTGGTGGTATGGGACAGTCAGCATAGCTAAGGAAAGGCTTATTTCTCTTCAAATATAGTGTAACCAGTAACATTAGTCAGTAAGTGAAACATTAAGGAAAACTTTCCATTGGTTTTTTGGGGGTTTTTTTGGGTTTTTCTTTCCCAAGGGAACGTTTTAGTCAAGCAACATTATTTTCCCTTAAAGTGGAAAATAAGTATTTTTACTTCTAAAATCCAATGACCACAGGAGTAAAGAAACAGTAATGAAAAGCTGTACCTCTGCTACAGGATCACTCGTCATCCTTTATGGCTAAGTTCTGTCTCTAGCCCACAAACACCTGTATGGGGAATTGGTAATATACATACCAGCAATAGTTTTAATTTTCCTTTGCCAGATTTTGCCTTACTGCTATGGCCAATATGGTTCATCTGAGTATCAATATTTAACATTATCCTGGTTTTATCTTGCTAAGAATCCTTGACTTTTTGGTAACATATTTGTATTCTGCAGAGCTTGATCCAGTAAACATCAAAAGAATATTCTTTTTTTTTTAAATTTCAGTAAATGTATTATAATTTTTTTTTCTTTCTGAAATAGCATATAAAATATATAACCTATAAAACCTTTTCATAAGAATACATCATAGAGGAATGTGTAAGTGCATAAACAATATATTTGCATTTGAAAATTTATTAATAAAAGATATGGATCTTGTATCTTCTTAAATGTGAATTTTCCAAAATTAAAATCTTCAGGTGGGTTTTCAGAACTTCCTCAGACTATATATGGGCAGGTATAAAGTTCTTAAGGTCACCAGTGGAAGTAAAGCACTTCAGTATGTTTTAGGACTAGAATATATATTCCAGAATAAAGAATGAAGGAACAAAGGTGGTTTTTTAATCTGTATAGTCAACAAAAATTATTTAAAAATTAGAATAAATTTATGATGATGAAAAATGTTGATCAGTTTTGTACATGTGGGGAACAGAAGCTTAATAATCTCAAAACAGTAAATGATTATTACCCTTATGTTGTGTATCTGTAGATGTTTGTCATTTGCTTGATAACAACTAGACAATTAAATTGTTGTCTTTTCTGTCCAATATGAAGTTTTGTGGACACTGGGAAATCATCATGTATTTTAGCACAGTGTATTTGCTCAGTTCAGAATAGGCCAAGGACTGTAATATTTAGGGTATTGCAAGTTGGGATTGATGTGCACTGGCATGCAAGAGCAGAGCTGGCAGCAGGAAGGTGTAGGTAGTTCATACAAACTATGGAATTCACACTTCAGGCTCAAAAAAATCACTCAGCAGAGCATCACTTTAATTCTGTAGGGACGTTGCAGGATCCTGCCAACAGTGCTATAAGGACAGAAAGTAAAAATTTGAAATTTGCCATGAGAATGTCCTGACCTCAGTCTGATAGACACCAAACAACAGTGACAGAATGAAATTAGGATTTTCAAAGTATTTATAGCAAAATCAAACATTCTTCCTCATTTGGGATTAACATTCTTTAAAAACAACTTCAATGTTTCTACTTGTGAGAAGTAGACGTAAACTGTTGTAAGATACAATTTGACTGACTTTCTTATAATTAAGAAAAACCTGAGATCATTTAATATGTTTTTCTTGGTCCACATGTTTTATTTGTGCAGAAACCTCTGCCAGTCTTAATGTCTATGTCAGCAACTGGAATATAAGCTACGTCAGAGTTATTGTAAAGGCTGTACTGCTGATCCTAGTAATGTATAACAAGTGTTCTGATTATGTCCTTCTAATAGTAGTACCACAGACTATCTAGGCTATTCGGTCTGGGAATATGGGATACATGGTTTGCCTTCCTCCAAATCTTTGTTCCACAATGAGCACCAGCCCAATTTGTGCTGGTTATTGCTAGTATCTCAGTATTTTTACTAAAGGTACTTCATGTTTTTACTTCTTGCTGTTGTTTATCAGATTAGTATTTTATTTTCATGTTTTAATTCTGTTTTACCAGTGAATTAGAGGATTACAAGCAGTCATTGGTAGCTTGTATAGAAACAGCTTACTTACCATCTTCACAAAAGCTAACAGCACAGTTGCAAATGAGGGAGTTAAACATGAAGATGCACTGCAAAGCAGTGTTTGGGGTGAGAAATTTGTACTGAGAGCATATTCGTGATTATTTATTTTGTGAGAACATTCTTTGAGCATTTATGAACTGTGACCACAGTTCATTAGAAAAATAATTTTTTAAAAAGCTCAGTGCAGCTGAAACACTAACCACAAATACTTATCTAAGAATGCGTGGAAAGTTGACAGTGTTTGTACCAGATGTTCTTCTAGTATGTTAATGTAATTTAAAACTCTATTTGCACTTACAGTTTGTTTGCTTTGGCAAAGTTTCTTGATGTTTTTCTTCTGGAAATGAAGAAATAAACTGCCACAGTAGAAGTTAGCATACTCTTATATTCTACAATAATTTTTTGATGGTGACATAATGTGTTTTATACACATACCAACATGTATGCATCTATGACTTGATTATGTCTGTTGAAGCTTTTAGCTTTTCCTTGTGACCTCAGTTCTTTCCCTCTGACAGCTGCCAATCCCAGTTTCACCATCCTTCAGGCATCTTTTTCTCAGTTTTCTCCTCCACACTGTCTGAACTTGGTAGCACAAACATAAAAACCAAAAGAGTGTCCTTACCCTGTGACCCTGTGAATCCAATGTCCAGATACTTATAAGTTGATTGAAGTTGGGTTCTTTTTTTTTTTTTCTGTTTACTCACCTTAAAATAAATTATTTTTTTCCTTTCATTTTTCTGATCATCAAGGCATGATATATTAGTGGGTAACTACTGTGGGAACAATAGTGTGAATAAAGTGTCTTGCATCTGGTTTAAGGCAGTGATGCTTGCAGTGGTTCTAATGTTTCCTTGCTAAGAAGACTTGGTGCCTTCTCTTGCAGTGAAACTGAAAATGGTCTGATAGAGCTTAGTGCACAGTTTGTAGCAGATGGCTTTAAAAGGTGGTGGTGTTGGAAATACCCTTGTCTGTTATATGCACCAGGAAAGATTACCTGGCTGCTTAAACTATCTGGTTGCAGTTTTCCAAAAGCATGCTTAGCTGTTGTTAAACAAAATGCATATTTTAAGGAATCCATTCATTTAGGGGTGCATGGATTATCCATGTAAGAAGATCAGCCGAAGAAAGATGAAGGTAGAAAAATATCATAAAATTCCTATTAGTGAATCAGGGATTGAAAAAAATCATGGTATGATTCTTAAAGATATAGTTAACCCTTTAAAATACTGCTTTTTCACGTACCTATAGCTGATAAGTTGTTTGCTTCCTTCCTGTCTTTTCCTTTAGTGATTCAACAACAGTATATTATATTATACCGTATGTAGTAATATGGGGGTAGGATACCTGGAGCTTCCAGTGTCTGGAAAAAAAAAGTGGTAGTCAACAGTTCAAAATTCCAAGTAGTGTTCCTCTGGGATTGATGCTTGGGATGATCCTGTTATCAACTTAATCAACAACTTGGACAATGGGATTGAATACATACCTAGCAGGTTTGTGGATGACAGTAATTTGCATAGTGGTTGATGCTGTGGAGGGCAGGGCTGCCATTGAGAGATACCTAGACAAGCAACTGATAATGGAAGCCTCATGAAATTGAACAGAAATGAAGGAAAAGTCCTGCAGCTAGGACAGAATAGTCCCATGCAGCAGTGTAGGATGGGAACTGACTGTCTAGGTAGTAGATCTGCAAAGAAGTAACTAGAGGCCCTGATTGTCAGCAATCTAAATAGAAATTGGAAGTTCACCATTGCAGCAACGAAGGCTAACTAAATACAAGGCTGCATTAGTAAGGTTGTAGCCAGCAGGTCTTCAAAACCTGACTGCACAAGGCCCTCAGCAAACTGGTCTAATGTCGAAGTTGGCCCTGCTCTAAGCATAAGGTTGAATTAGGTGGCTCTAGAAGTCGTTTCCAACATAAATTTTTGTCAGATTCTGTGTTTAATATTAAAATCACAGATTTACTGACAGAATAACAGAAAGGAAACAGCATAATTGGAGAAAAACTAAATCCTTGCTATAAAACTGTCTCTTCAGGAGATCATTAATGGTGCTGTATGGAAGAGCACTTAGGACACTGTAATTTTAGTAGATGAGAGAAAGAAAGTTGTAGTCCAGTGGCACTGGCATACCCGCTCCTAAATAAGTAACCTTGTCATTGATATAAAAAGTTACTGTTGTTGCTTCCCTAGCCATCACCAGAAACAAATATGTGTAACCTTAGGGCAACCTGGAGACTGTCCTAAATTGTATGGAGACTGTAAGTACGCAAGTCAGGAAACAATTGGACAAAACTGAACTCTACATCTTTGCTGCTAATTTCTGTTGTGTCATATGCTTCTTAGCTGAAGATCAATGAGCTTGACTGTGAAACGTTGTATGTAATTAGTACCATTGGCCAAATCGTGGATCAAAGCTGTCTGCCACCACTGAGGGACGTGGCATATGCTCACACCCACTATCACAAAGTCCACCAAATAGCAGGGGATAACTGTATTACCTCTTAGAGGGTGCCCTCAGCTAGGCAGCCACTTTAATGCTGAGACGTCTTAAAAAGAAACATTAGGGAGAATTAGAACTGTTGTCTTCTTTTAAGTAAATCCTTGCTTCTGGCAGTAATTGTGGTTTGGGCCTCAAGGCGTGCGAAAGTAGAAGTCAGTTATTGATACTGATGTTGAGAATGGGATCAGTCATCACTGGTAAGACTATCTGGTGCAGTTACAGTACTTGAAGTGGCTGTTTAAAGGGAAATTTGGAATTACTTATGGGGGTTTTGGATCCAAGCTTCTTGCTTTCTAAGAAGTTGAAATATGAAGAGATAACTAAGGATCTGAGATAGAAGTGTGATTTTTTTTGTTTGTTTGTTTACTTCTTTTTTTTTTTTTTTTTTTTTTTCCTCCGGTTGCTGGGGAGAAAACCAAGGTTACCTTCTTAGTCTGCTGCAAGACATGTTAGTATTAAGGAAAATTATTGAATTATTACACAAGTGTATAGTAAGTGATGTTCTGCACAGAATGCTTTAGGGCTTTTCATCTTCAATTCAGCACCGT
>JAVJGG010000032.1:10880083-10885083 GCA_035590195.1 Aviceda cuculoides | reverse complement strand
AAGGAGAAGGATGGCAGTTGTATTTTGCTTAGGAAATGCAAAAATTAAGCCTAGGTCCCTCTAGCCTGCACATTTGATCGAGAGCTCACACTTCCCAAATGTTAGTCTGCACGGGATAATGGAAGGGTGCTTCTCACTTTCCTGGTTCAAAGTCACAGTTCAAAAGTGGGGAACCAAGAAAAAAAGTGTCAAACTTCAGTGTGATTAGAGAGTTTAGATTGGAGTGAGTGTAGACATCCTTGCTCTCTGGACTGTTTTTGGTTTATATTCAGCATTGCTGTGAAGTGGGAAATGTTTCCCATGTCCTCAGGTAAGGGGGCCTACATTTCAATTCTTTTGCATCCTGAAAAAGTGCTCTAGCTTTTGTGTTAAGGTAACAACTTCATCTTTTTCTTCAACTGTAGTGTGAAGGAGCAACTGTTTGTCATCTTTTTTGAGAGTGAGGAGTGATACAGACACTGGAATTTCTGCAGTCCTAGGCTGTGACTTTCCCTCTGACTTAGGGTCTGTCCTTCAGACCAGAATTTGACTCTGGGTTTAAGACAGTGTGGTGAATTTCATTGCTTCTCATTGGCTGGTTTAGAAAGCTATGCATTCACTGTGCTAGCTGTTGTAAATCCCAGATAAGTTTCTAATTCAGACCTGTGAACTTAACACCAAACAAGAGTAGCTTAAAAGCTTGTTCTGTAGATCTGTGAGAATTTTTTTAGTTGCTTAATAGCAGATAACCTTTTTAAAATTATCTCAGACAGCATTTTCCATTACCTAAGAGAAAAGATTTAACATTTGTGTGGTTTGGACTTCTACCATGTTCTGACAGCTCTCAAGCCTTATTATATGCTCAGCATAAGTAACCTTATGTTTACTGATAAACCAAAGTATTTTTCAATATTCTAATAAAGCTTTAAGCCTGTGATTACAGCTTAATTATTGGCAGATATGAATACTTTCCTGATAATGACACATATGAAGGCTGGTGGCCTGCCATTTAGCAGTCTTATGGAAATGTGTTGTTATCATACTAAGTCTATGAGCAGTTACCTGTGAATTTACCTCTGTATGTGGGAAGAATCTCTTTGAGTTCTGCTCATAAACTCAAATCTTATGTATAAGAGTTTAATATATGGGTGAAAAGCTTGCAACACTGATATTAATAGAAAACCTGCCTGGGATTTAGTAATGAAGATGAATCATAAGTTGCTTAATTACTGTGAGCAGCCCATTCCAGGTAACTGTTTGTTCCCTCAATTTGACGTGAATATTATGCTTTCCAAGCAACTGAACATGTGCAATGCATGACTGAGTGTATGCTGGCAGTCATATTTCCAATTCTTCTAAGCACTGCCTTGAATTTTTCAGGCACAATCCCTTGGTATCTGAAGGGTTTTGTTTAAATTAAAATGCATATTTTCCTACTTGCCCTCTTTTGTGAGCAGCCTTCTTTTTTCTCACCTAGCCCCCAGCAAGTGCAAAGGCATGCTTCATCTTTTTGAACATTGCTTAGTGTGAAAAGTGAGATCCTCTTTCCAGATATCTCTGTAATCAAACGGCACATAGAGTAAGTAGTCTTCCAAGTCATACGAAGAAAATTCCAAGACAAGAAAATCTTCAGCATCGTGTTTTGAGGTCCAGCTGAATCTCTTCAGCAACCTATGATGTCAGTGATATGCTGATCATAGTGACATGCTAACCTTGGTGACATGCTTATTCTGGTACCTTCTACCAAATGAAACCTTTAACATAGCATCAACAATATAGGAGAGACTATGGCTCTTCATGTATTTTGAACAGTGTTATAAACTTTGGACCAGTAAATGACCAATACTTTTCTTTCATGATGTCTCAAGAAGGGGACATTGCAATTTAAACCTCTAAACCCTACTGCTATGTGTTTGCTGATCTCATTGTTGCAAGGGGGTCCAGCCACTGTATTGAATGTACTGTATTTCTACTCCCATAAGAAGCTTTATTTCCTAGGTTCTTTAAGGAGGGCTGATGCCAAAGATTGGTTTGAAATTTTGCTTTAAGGTAAAAAGAATAAAAAGGGAAGTAACTGTATAAGAAATAACCATAGCAATATCTAATCCCAATCTTATTCTACAACATTATCAACCTAAACAAGCTGACCAGTTCTGTCCTTGGCAGAGACCAGTGTTTCTGACCTGTGAAACATTGGAATAGTTATTGTTAGGCAGAGAATAAGAGGATTTTTTTTCACCATGTTCTTAAAAAAAAAAACCCAACATTTTGAAGCCATTCCCACTGCTATTGCTTCATATGACAAATGCCAGATCACCAATATCATCAAAAACATCAGATTAAAAATATTATAATAGACAAAATCGCACCTTCAACTGTTATAGTGTCTTAGACAAAGATTTGGCTTTGTAATAACCAGCAATAAATACCACAGTCAGAAGCTGTCACTGAGAAAAGTGCTTTAGAATCCCTAAGATTCAACATCCAAGTAGTTATTAAGCCAGAAACAACAGAAGGCACAGTTGTAGTAATCATAATCCATGAGGACTGTATAAATGAGGCTGACAGTAATGTCAAAAGCTCCCGAAGAGAGAGTTCAAAGAGATCATTAGTTCATTTCCTTTTGAGATCGAAGAAAAGTATTCACTCTGATTTGCAACTCTTTCCCTTTATCTCTTATCCTTTGGATTATTTACTAGCTCCCTTGGATCCACAAACAAGGGAACCTGGGCAGGGCTACTACCATAGGCTCCATCTACTACTACTGCATCCTTGAAACACTCACCGAAATCTCAGTCCCTTTTATGCATACAGCAAGTTTTCCACAGAGAACAAGAGACTTTCTCCACAGATTCTATAACAGAAAGAGCCTCTTGATCAACAGACTCATAGTGTTCTACAGTACCTCTAGTCTATATGCCCATATGCCACCTCATGATGGTACCCCCTTGAAGGTTTACAAGAAAATGACCAAAATTTGAGAAACAAAATAAACATCTCTGTTTCCCCATGAGAACAACTATGCTTTCACTGATTTCACCTGTACAAGATTTTATAAAACAATGAACACGAAAATAGCCCCACAAGTAGCCAACTTTTTCATTGGCTGCCTTGAAAAAAGTTTCTAAATAATTATTATATGATATAATGACATATCTGACATACACAGATGAAAATTTTATCTCGACTGGAAACTTAGACTCCTTTGTTGATTTCCACCACAAACTCAGTAATTACCAGCTTTCTGCCAAGCCATCTTTGGAATGTTCCTACACCAACATTACTTTCCTAGATGCTATCAACAGTGTCAAAACTGTAACCTAAAAACTTCAGTACATAGAAAAAATATGATTCTACCTAATTCCATAAAATAAAAGTTGTACCAAACTGTTAAAAGATGTAATATATAGTCAGACCCTCAAATAAGACATTTGTTCTGAGCAGAACAGCTGATACACTCCTCTCAGTCATCTAAAGAGAGGTTTTAATCAACAGAAATGCTCCTGTGAAAAGAGCCACCCAAACACAATGTTAGGAATTACTTACTTGAAAGAAAATGCCATTACTGATCCTAAATCCTTAGTTGTCACTATCCATCTGTGGAACTCTTAGAACGTCATTGCACAATTACAGCCTATAACAGAAAAAACATACTATTTTGAAAAAATAAAGAATCTTCCTAGTAAAATCTCAGAACCACCCATCTTGGTGTTCAGACAGCTCTCTAGTCTTGCTGAGCTCATCAGTAGAAGCAAACACTGTGCCATACCAAATACACTTAATGGATCAAGAGTGTGCCTGAGCGTGAAATGGAAAACTTGCCAAGACATCTCTAAAGTAAACAGTCCCTACAATAGACCTATTTAATGTCTTTTTTCTTCTATACCAGCGTTTCCAGGGTCATAATATATTTCAAGTGCTTTCGTGGTAACTTTGCAAGTGAAACTGAGCCACCGGTATGCACCAGATGGTGTGGTACAGGACGTCTGTAAAGAACAAAAATTATCCAGGTAAACATTTCTAATAAAACAATTGTTCTGTAATCTCTCAGTCCTAATCCTTAAGGGAAACTCACAAAAATTTCTTCAGAAGATGAGAATAAGGACTCAAATTTGTAATACTACTGTAATTTTTAAGAAATAATTCTACTAAAAATACGCAGTGGTTGTACGCTATAATCTTCCTTAACTTCTATGTGCTTTAGAGGCTATAACCTACCTGTCTTAGTGTCTCTCCTAAGTAGTATCTTCCCTTCCTCTCCTTTACCTCCTCTCCTGAAATCTCCTCTCCTCCTTATTTTCCATTGTCCTTATAAAAATAGCACAATTCATACGTATGTAGTTCTCCTCACCTTGTATTAACTTCAAAAGCTGTTGCATTTGTTTCAGACCAGTCACCCACATTATTTCCTGTCAACATGCCCATTATTTGTACTTTTTGCTGCTGCTTCATGTTCTGCTTCAGTATGTTTTATGGGAGGGATCCTAATGAGAGTTCAGACATCTTTTTCAAAATTATGTATTCACTATTGGCAAATTTATTCGGGTCCACAATATTATCTTGGCATTTTGGCACCACAAATCTTTCCATCCCCCATCCCAGTTTGTTTTCGTTTGTGAATTTGATGCATGAGAGCCTGAGGGTTGAGCTCAGTAACTGAAACATTGTCTCTTTCTCTAGAGGTTCCTTATGTGATTATTGTGACAGGTTTGAAGTGCTCATGTTCTTTCTCTTTGAATTTTCACTAGGTTAACTGTTTGTGAGCTATGCCATGCCCTAGATAATTCATCCCTAGATGCTTTCTAACATATACAGAAATAATGTCTCATTTCTTTGTGTAGCTGGTATTTCTCCTGACTAGGTTGCCCAAATTCCACTTGTAAGGACACCTTGTGTTACTGTGTACCTACTGGGACACTCACATGGACCAACCCTTCTTTCCTCTTGTCGTGGTTTAACCCCAGCCAGCAACTAAGCACCACGCAGCCGCTCACTCACTTCCCCCCCCACAGTGGGATGGG
>JAVJGG010000032.1:10853767-10879983 GCA_035590195.1 Aviceda cuculoides | reverse complement strand
TACTGAACTCAAAACACAGCACCGTACCAGCTACTAGGAAGACAATTAACTCTATCCCAGCTGAAACCAGGACACCTCTTCACTTGTTTCCTACAGCTATCCTTATACTTGTTTGCTCATAATAGACATGTGCTGCTGTCATCTAGTTTTATGGTTATATGGGAAGAAGGTATCCAAAACTTACCAAATGTTACAAGACATCAAGTTAGTAATTTCTCTACCTTTACTTCTCTGCAGAAGTACTCTTCTACTGAGACACCAACATCTCCTGATAGATGTTGAACATAGCATTATCATCTGTTGTCCGTTGTTGGGAGAGGCACAGCTTTCAGCTCAACTCTAGGTAAAGTCTCAGGGATTGAACACATTTTATCCCCAAGTTCAATTGTACTGTTTCTTACCACAAACTCTGTCAGCCTAACAAAAAAACAACCTTGGAGTCCTGCGAGAGAATTCTGGTTCAGAACGTTCTCTTAGTAGCTTTTTCTAATGAGACAAGACAACATTTTGAAAACAAGGAAACATCTCTTAGTGAACCTGACTGTTGCATTTTAGGGCAGCTTACATGCATGCCTATGCCAAGTGATTTACTTGTTTTAGGCTTAAAGAGTCCAGGATTTGATATCTCTGCGCTAGAGAGCAATTTTTTACTTTTTTGGTTTTGTTTACGAAGCTAACCAAAGTGTTTTCAAAGGCTTACATGTTTTTCCTCCTTGGCTGTTATTCATTTGAAGTTAATTTCAGGTTATTTGTTTTCTGTTGTACCTCCATATGAAAGAATGTTGTATATGACATTTAACCATATATTGCTTCCTGAACCACTTCACTTTTTCCGTAAGCACACTGAAATAAAGTTGAGGCTTTTGTAACTTGTGGTTACAATCCAGGCAGGAGTTCGAAAATAAGAGTTTTGGCTCCAAAGTTCTGGTCAAGTTCATGTTGTATAGTTAGATACCTTTTTAGCGAAATTTACACACTCAATGTCTGCTAGGTAAGATTATTTTTCTCCCAGTTATTATATGGTGTTAGCGTGACCTGTTTCTTCCCTTTGCAATTGGAGCTGGGTATCAGTGTTGAATTAATTTTCCCCTAAATATCCTAAAAACTATTTGTGAAATATTTTTTGGTCCTTGGAGATGAAAAGCACTGTGTAAATGTAAGATGATTTGTTACTATTAGGCAGAGAAGTTATTTTATTTTCTAATTATTTTTTATATTTCTTTTGCTGTGATTCTTAGCACATTTGATGAGAAAGGGATTTTTTTTTACTGGTATGATATATTTTCTTTCTTTCTTTCTTTCTTTTTCATTGCCATTTTATTCCCTCACTTCAGTAATTTGAGAGAGAAAGAGAGTTCTTCTGTAAGAAGCAAGCTTTTTTTCCTTAAAGTCACAAGCTTTGTATTATAAGGCATCTGTTACATTGGAATGCATTTTGATTTTTGCAGGCATTTGAAATGAATTGGTAGCAAACAGAAGAGAAATATGTGTACATATATGAGTGGATAGTGAAAATAGTTCCAGTTGAGATAAATGTCTTAGTTATTAAATATTGCAGGTTCTAATATGCTAATATTATAATTTTATGTGTTCAGTTTTCCAGTGTATTTTAAGAGTGTTCCTGTTTACTGTTAAAGCCTAATTCATTTCTGTGAAAAGATCTATTATAATTCCACAGAAGGATGTCCTATATAGTACATCTAAAAATTCAGTAAAATTTCAGTTTCATGATATTAAATATTTGTGATGAGGATTATTTTAGCTAATTGTGTCGGTCATCTACATATCTGATGATCATTGATTCCTGTGTTTATGATAATTATTACCAAACCATCCAGTAACATATCATTAAAACTGGAGTTAGTAAATGAAAAACATTGTTTAATTGTGCAGGAAATACTTCATAAATATCTACAAAAGAGAATAATAATCTTGAAGCAAATGTTTACAATTAATTTTTGAAAAAGTCATGATAGATGCACAAAAGGAAGAGAAGTATTACACAAAAGCGCAGAATGAAAATATCCTTTAAATATATGTCCTGATCTCTTAGGTTTCCTAGAGATTCTACTTATCTTTATAAAATATTGCAGTATAGTGTAAGGATTTTTTTTTTAATGCTCCTCTGATAATACTCTCCATATTTTTTTTTATCAAGACTCTTGGTAAAGAAGGGTAGGATAATCACTGGCATATCTGTAGAGGCATCAATTTTTAAGGTAGAATTTTAATGCCAATCTGAATCCAAATCTTAAGGATGAACGGGGTTAGCCACATGCTTAACTTTTAATTTATTGTTAATTCCTAGTATGTATGCCAGGAGTTAGATGTAACTTTCCTTTGTACATACTTACTACAATCCAAAATAATCAATGGATGCAGATAAAATATATTAGATCCCTGCTGTCTCCAATTATATTTCTGCTTAGTGTTCCTCATACTGCACCATGGATCTGTAATTGTGGTACAGTGTAAGAATTAATATAATCCCGTCCTTTATACATTACTCCGTCAAAAAAGTAACAGTACTACTAATTGTGTTAAATGTCAACAATTGCTACTTGTTTTGGACACACAGATGTTGGTAGTATATCCAATGCTAAATACTTGCATCAGAGCATATTGTAGTCAGTGGGATTTTTCTCTTAACTTCAGTGGGTCCAGGAGCTGACAAAGGTGCAAGAGGAAAGGAAAGAATGAAAAGGAAAATAGGAAAGAATAAAATTAAGAGGGAGACAGTTGCAAAGAAACAAACAACAGTAAAATATATCAAATAAAACACAGTAGACATTCAAAAGGTTAAAGCTATGGGTTGAAAAGGGAATGTTGGCAAAGGTCAGTTAAGAAGAGTTTAGCTGTAGAATTATAAACAAAAAAAAGAGATTAAAAAAGAAGAGAGAAACTAAGAAGTCAGACAGAAAGTAGGCAAAGTGGGGAGAAATGAAGAGAGAGAAGGAAATTCATCCTGCTGGAGATAGTTTCTCCTGTCACTCACAGATAAGTATTGCCTCTAGAAAGGTCAGTTCAGGCATTGCCAAATGACAGAAGTGATAGGGGAGAACCACATCATCTGATATTAGGTGAGTAAAATAGGGCTGAAGTTGTAATTTTTATCACTGATAGTTCAGTGTTTACTTTGGCAAATCTATGAATTCCCCCTTGAAATTTGTGGGGAGTTCTGGTGAATATGACTAACCATTTTTTTTCCTGCCATTTCTGGAGTCACAAATTTCTCACACCTAAATGCATGGTATAGCATATTCTCAAGTGGCCAGAATGTTGAAGCCTTAGAAAGAAATTGATATTGAAAGAGGTATCAAATACCAGAATCGTGCTTTATAAATTAGGTAATGTAGTTAAAAAATGATTTGTGAAGTCTTAACTTACTTGAATGTTATCCCTCGTGAACCAGATCACATCTTCTGTAAAGAAAACACAATGTTGTCCTATTTCAGTGAAGATGTTGCTCCCGATTTCAGTACTGTGCCTACAATAGAACTTCTGTTTCAGGTTTTTCTTTCTACATTTATGCTTCCTTTCATCCTGTAATTGAGTGTTAGGAATTTGGGGTCTGCAGCTTTTTATAGAAATCAGTGCTTGGTAGTCCTGACAGTAACAATAGGAAAAACAGCAAGTGCCAAGTTGTTTGGCTTGTAAGGCTTCAGGATTTCATTTTTGTGGAGGTTAGAGTTGCAATATAATTTTGATCCAGTAGATGATGTTAGTAATTATCTCACGTTGCAGCATTTTCCTTGCATAATTGACAGAATAGGTAGTGAATCCTTTAAATCAGTTTGGTTTGCTCTTTTTGAATTTGTTATTAGTCACATGAGGTAATGTTGAATTTATAGTTAATTTCCTTTTACTTGAACAAAACTGTTTTACGGGATAATTTCAGATTATATTAACAACTAGAAAGGGCATGACAGAAAGAAAAGAAAGCAGCATGATAAACGTTGTGACCTTCTAGTGAGAAACAGTATGGCATGCATAAAGGACTGCTGCATTAAATGGAGGAGGGGGGAGAAGGAAGTGGGTAATTATTTGTAGCAGTGCTTTTACTGTTGTTGGAATGAGACAGACTAACAGTGGCAGCAGTCATTTTGCTGAATCAAAGTCCATGTTAGTCGCATTATACACTGCCACAAAAGGTTGTTAAGGCTGGTATTAGCATGTACCACTGAGGACATTGGAAGGACTCGATCTGTCACACTAAATCGCCTTCTTGCCCTCAACCATTGAAGTCTCCAGCTCCTCTGACATGTTCTTTCATTAATGGCCTGGCCTTGACAACTGATCCTAATTGCCTCTGAACCGCACTTCATGTATTATTGGTGTCTGCCTGCCCTGGTTCATGTCAACAAGCCGCAGCATGCACAGGGTGTGCCCGGTGCCTTTTGCTGAAGTGATGCTCACATAGTCATTTACCTCTGAGGCTTTGGGTCTCACTGGGAATGAAGTATAAAGCTAAAGATCTTCCTGTCTCTTCTTAGTAATACTTTAATGTGGATCTGTGCTATGTACTTATTAGGCATGTATGAAGACTCAGTAAAGCATCAAGCCAATTATGCAAGATTCCATTAAAGCATAGATTGTAAGTGCAAAATAAAAGTTGTCTGTATTTTAGTTACTGAGAGTTTATTTATTCATTCAGAAAAGCTTATTCAACTAGAAAGTATGGCTTACACTTCATTTTTCAAAAATAAAAATTCTGTTCTAATATAAAGTAACAGTATAAAAGAAATATTACCTGCAATATTGACGGTTCCTGTAGATTGAAAAGTTCTGACTATATAAATAGGTAGGAAAAGGCTCCCATTAGTTAAGGTGTAAATTAAAGCAAAAGCAATTTAAAAATCTTAATGTTCTGTCCTTTCCAATGAAACAGCTTTATAAATATATTTATTAATATTTCTGAGAATAATTTTAAAGCAAACATTTAATTTCATAAAGCGATAAATTTTTTCTTGATTCTAAACCCTTTTAATTTTCAGTCTTGCAGACTGCAAAAACTGATACATTTTAATTCTCCTTCTGCACTATGCATTGTATTTTTACCGTGAAGTTTTATTTTCAAATCTATAATAACATACCTGCCTGCCCAAAACATTTATGTATTTTAAGTATGGCTGTGATTTAAAACTTGTATCATTCCTTATAAGATTTTCTATGATTACCTCAGTCATCGAAAGACTGAATAATTTGAATGGGGAGCCTTTTAAGCATGCAAGTTTTACCAGTGATAATAAAAAATAAATCACAGAAGCTCTTTGGTGCTAGGTATCATTTAGCCTAATCTAGACAGTGACATTTGGGCCACTAACAGCATAATCATAGTTATTGCTACAAATTGCTCCATGTTTGAGTTTTAATGTTATAAGTAAATTATGCCACAGGATAAAATATATGCTTCTTTGGGAATTAAACATGTTTATTTCAGCAATGTGGATATGGAATACCAGGCAGATGGCAAGTTTCTTTCATGTAGTAATACTGCCACCTTCTGAGCCAGTGAAGAATGATTCAGAGATGTGGCTGTTTTCTATCCTAGGGACTTTCTGAAGAATGTGTTGCAGGTTGGTTGTTTGCTTTGAGTCGGCAGCATAACCTCCCGAAGTCAGAAGTGCTCGAGACCAGAAATTGCCTGAAACCCATTGCTGAAATTGTTTCAAAATCCACTCTGGGAGGTAATTTAACTTTTCATGGAGATCGCACTCCTACTGTGAAAGTCTAGCAGACTAGAAGAAATAGGCAGAAAAAGTCTATGGGGAAAATTTTGTTAAAAATGCTTTTCTAAATATGTATTACCATTGAAGTCCAGAACTAAAAAATCATTCTCTATACTTTGTCAAAAGTCTGATCCTGAGTTAATTCTGAAGCAAGAATTACGTAGGAGGAAAGGTTGCTCAGTGGGTTTAGGGCAGAGGTGGCCACAGCTGGGATTAGAAGATGAAGGGGATTGCGAATGTTCTTTCACCATCATTCATTCAGACAACGTGCCCTTCAGCAGAACAGCAAGCCCTTCTGATTTTCTCGAATTAGGAAGATTAGCATGAAGCGCATAATGCAGGATGATGGAATTTGTCATAATTTGCATTGTCCTGGAAAGATTCAGTTTGATAGAGCGATGCATCTCAGAGCATGTCATGTCCCACGGGCAGGTCATGGAGGAAGCTTGGCAGAAATAATTTTGCGATATGTGCATCAGTTGTAAATGCCTCATAACCAATTTGTCAAAAAAGAAAAAAAAAAAAGGAAAAAAAAATGGAGGTCAGGAGAGTTGAAGGAGGTGGGCATTTGCCCAAACATGCGTGGAAGTTAGATATGGTAACAGCGAATTAGACTTGTGTCATTTTGGAATAAGACGTGATTACATGCAATAAATGAACACATTGACTAGATACTTGGCAGGTTACTGGTACAATTTTCATTTCTACATATGTAAGAAAGGTAGATAATTCACTAATTGCATTATGAAGTTTAGTTATGAAAATTCCTTACAGAAATATCAGACACAAGAGCTTCAGGATCAGTTTTCTGAGCGATTGCTTCTGACCTTGATAATGTTCCCAAACTGCAGATAGAAAAGGATAATCAGCATGTAGTTGACAAAACGGACATGACAGTGTTACTTATATGCTGCGGCATTTCTGGAAATAGGCATGTAGAATTCAGACAGGCAAGGGGAACACACTTATTTACAGTAGCATAGCAAGAAGAAAAGGTCCAATGTCGTGAATTGACCATGGTTTATTTATGGACCATCTGACAATGAAGCAACAGTCTTTGATATTTAGAAATCTCTTCTGCCCAAGAACATTATAACTAGTGCGCATAGGTTATGTTATTTATCATTTCAATATCTGGTTCTACTTGAGGAAGACATTTTGCAATGTCTCCTTTATTTGTCTTTCTTTATACGTTTCAAACAACAGATTAATGCCGGTGGTTCAGTAACACTGATCTTTTGTGACAGTTGAGCATTTGTGAGTTGAGGGTCTAATAACAAAAATCAAAATAAAAAAGGGAAAAATAAAAATGAAATTGTCACTTCTAAGGACCTACTTTACTGTTCATGGGATTCAAATAATTCTTCCTACCTGAGGTTGATTATCAGGCTGCTGTCTTTCAGATGGTTATTATTGTAGAATTCTGATTTTTGGAAACTGAATTACCTTAGGGTTCAACTCAACATAAATAAATCTTTCAACACTCAGTACCTGGAATCAAGATACATGTGAAACTAACAACACTGCACAATTACAGTTTGATCAAGTGTGTCGGTGCGTGGTTTTTGGAAGGAAGTATTTCTAGGGTTCTGCATAAAAACCACATTTTAATCATGTCAGCCCAAACCATTCAAAATAATTTTTTGTAGGCAAAATAGTATCTCTCTATAGGTTCTGTGCATTCTTGATCTCTTTCTTTTCCATAGTTCACAGTTTTGATTAAGTTTTCAGACAAATTGCTATGCTAGTCAGAGTTCATAATTTATGTGTGGTACCAGTGAAGAAAAAAATTATTTCGGTAACAAAAAAATGTTCCTAGATCTTGTCTATAGATTACAAAAAATGAACTATATCTTTTATTGAATTGGAACCCCAGATCCTGTATTATTTAGTATTGCACTGTATATGATGAAGAAAAACAATCTTTAGAAGCCAGAGTGTGTTTTTATTACTTTGCTGGATGATACATGCTGATTATATTTTTTAAATAACAGAATAAATAATCTTGTGTCTCTCTATTTAAAGGTTGGTTAATATTTTATTCTTAAGATATATTCTGGTAACTTTTGAGTGAAAAGCAACAAGTGTTCAGATTTTCTATAATTTCTTCACTGAAGTTTCTCAGAAAATGTTTTGCACTATCTGCTAGCCACTTCACTTTGGTCATATAGCTTGACTTTGAGTTTTGAGAGCTGATGGTGATGAGTGAACAACTTTGATTTAGTAAGTAATCTTTAAAAACCTCAGAGCAAAGAATGAGAATTAATAGTCTTTGCCTGTGTGACTTAATTATAGAATATAGAAAAACAATGTCTGGTGATATGAGAGCAGAGTTCAAAACATACAGAACTGGTCAAAAAATATAATAGCTTTGAAACTTTCCATTTACCATTACTGTTTAATTATTTGTATTAATCTAATCTCGATAAAGAATTTTCAGCCAATATTTTTACACTGGGCCTCTTTGTAAAGTTTACTTCTAGTATCTGGTGATGGATTTAAAACATGTCCATAGGATTCCCCATTCTGATAACAGGAACTGTGTAAAATACTTAAATTATGGTGTGCTCTACAGATGATATTTTGTTAAGAACTTGTCCTGTGAAGGATGAAGCTATGGAAGTGTGCAAGAAATAGGTGATACAACTTCTTATGTAAAGTTTTCTCCGTATTTGCCATTTCTGATCACAAGAGTTCATTTACCACTTTCTATAGGGTCCATGTGGTATCACCATGGAGTTCAGTAGCTTATTATGTTGGGCAGAATTCACATGTTTCTTATTTGATTACCTTTGGAGAAAGGCAGTATGTGATATATTTGGTGTCACTGTCATTTAAATGGGGGGCATTCTAAAATTAATAAAATGCGGAAATAAAGAAAGTATCCTGTGTCTGAAGAGCTTTGGGTTTGATCCTTTGAGAGCCAAATGTTCTAACTTTCTATAAAAGCAGAGTGGTGCAAAACAGGCCCAGTGCAGGGGTAAGATATGGATCTTTATTACTTGTTTTGATGCCAGATTAGGGGACATAAATCTGAAACCTATGATGTCATATAACAAGTCATTTTTTCAGGGAAACAATTTATATAAATAATAACTGTTTTCTGCCCTGTAATTACATAACTACCACAAACCACTAGCAAGAACCTAAATATTTAAGTAATTTGCTTTGTTGGAAATTCATAGCTAAAGCATCTGTTTTAAAATTCTCCTAGACTATTTGTGAATTTTCTAGAAATGTAGCATAATGTTTTATAAAGTTGTATTGCTGTAACTCTTAGGCTTAGTAAAAAGGGGAGGAGGCACTCATTTCCATCTTGGTAGACACAGGAGAAAAGTATAGTAGAGTCAGGCTCTGCTTTATGAAGAGTTTATGTCCTCTGCATCTTGTTTTCAGTTGGTCTGTAAAAATGGGAAAAGGATTGAAGGAAGAAGAAATAGGAGTGCAGAATTAATATCATTTGTATGTGACACCCAGTGAACATGGTACTCTGACTACATTATGGTAAAACTATTTAGAGAATCTGGGAGTGGAAAGATACAGGCTGTAGACTGGAAATTGAGTCGGAGTGTGTCTATACTGCACTCACCCAGCTCAATAGTACTGTGCTCAGTCTGTTGGCATATCGGCTACTTCTATATTGTTCTGAGAAAGTGAGAGATATGGGAAAGAGTAGAACAGAAAAGATTAGCATTGAGAGGAAGAGCAAATGGCCAAGGACAACAGGGGGAAAACTCTTGTTAGCGACTGGGAATGTCTAAAGTACATTCATTCACGTGTGGGATGGAGCTGTGAATTCTTCTGGAAGATGTCCTGCTCACGTGCCTGTCTGTAGGGACATTTCACAGAATCATGGAATAGCTGAGGGTGGAGGGGACCTCCAGATGTCATCTAGTCCAGCTCCCCTGCTCAAGCAAGGCCACCGAGAGCAGGTTGCCCAGGACCATGTCCAGACGGCTTTTGAACATTTCCAAGGTGGGTAACTCCACAAACTCTCTGGGCAACCTGTGCCAGTGCTCAGTCACCCTCACAATAAAAAAGTGTTTCCTAATGTTCAGAGGGAACCTTCTGTGTTTCAACTGGTGCTCATTGCCTCTGGTCCTGTTGCTGGGCACCACTGAGAAGAGACTGGCTCCATCCTCTTCGCAGCCTTGCTTCAGTTATTTATATATACTAGTGAGGTGCCCTCCCTGAGCCTTCTCTAAAAGAAAAATAGTCCATGCTCTCTCAACCTTTCCTAGTAGGTGAGATGCTCCTGTCTTTTAATCATCTTAGTGACCCTTTGTTGAACACTCTGTCTCTTGTCTTGGGGAGCCCAGAACCAGACACAGCACTCCAGGTATGGCCACACCAGTGCTGAGTAGTAGAGGGGAAGGATCACCTCCCTCAATCTGCTGGCAACACTCCTCCAAACGCAGCCCATGATACCATCGCTCTCTGAGTGAGGGCGCGTTGCTTGCCCAGGTTCAACTTGGTGTCCACCAAGACCCCCAGGTCCTTTTCTACAAAGCTGCTTTCCAGCTAGTCAGTCCCCAGCATGGGTTTGTTCCTCCCCAGGTACAGGACTTTCAACTTCTCCTTGTTGAACTTCATGAGGTTCCTGTCAGCACATGTCTCCAGAGATCCCTCTGGATGGCAGCGCAACTCTCTGGTGTATCAGCCACTCCTTCCAGTTTTGTATCATCTGCAAACTTGCCATGGGTACACTCTGCCCCATCATCCAGATTATTAATGAAGATGTTGAACAGGATTGGACCCAGTGTTGACTCCTGGGGTACACTGCTAGTTACTGGCCATCTGTGAGACTTTGTGCCACTCATCTACACCCTCTGGGCCTGGCCATTCAGCCATTTTTCAGCCCACCTCACTGCCTGCTCATCCACCCCATACATCAACAGCTTCTCTAATGAGGGTGTTGCAGGAGACAGTGTTGAAAGGCTTACTGAAGTCCAGGTAGACAATATCCACTGCTCCCCCCTCATCTACCAAGCTGGTCATTTCATCACAGAAACTCAGTCTGTCCTATCTTTTTATTCCGTTCCTCCCTAACTCTTACCTGGGTGAGGGACTCTTTACGGAGTGTGTCTGTATAGGGGTCTGGGTGCCAGTGACTGGCGTCAGGCCACAGGTTGGAGGGCTCTTATGACTGGAGGGACCTGAGTGGGTGAAGCCAAGGCCAGCTTTGGGTGTGTGTACATGTGCGTGTGCGTATCTGTGCGCGTGTGAGTACGGGGTCTGCACCAGCAACTGGAGTGGGGCTGCAGCCTCAGGTGCTCGTTTGTCCAGATGCCAGCAACTGGGGAGACTGGGATCCAGGGGCAGCTGCTGAGCAGTGCTGCTGGTGGGATCCACATCACACGTGTGTGTGTTTATATTTCCACTAGCGCACCTCCATCCCGCTATGCCAGAGATAGGAGCGGGATGAGGCTTTTGGTGCTGTTTCTGCTCATGTGAGTGCTCTCTGTGCCTGACTGTGTTGATTGGTGTGGCTGGCCACATATATTTGTATGTATTTGGTGCATACGCATGATCTGTGTGCATGTACCCACTGGGAATACGCGCTTGGCCTCACTGCAGGTTGGACTGGGCGCATGGAGCTGCCATTATAAAATGGCTAAGCCATAAAATAGTTATTTTGTTTGTTTTCTCAAGAAGAATTTTGCAGGATAATATGTCAAACATACTTGCAGACATCTCATTTACTGAGTCAAAAGTGTTATTTTGAAAAATACTTGATGTAGGGCATGGCAGACTGTAAATTGAAAAGAGAGTAAGATGAGGAAGCAGGAGAGAGCTCTAGATGAGTGAGACTTCCAGTATGACTGGTTGGGTTTTCCCTTCCTGAGAGGGAAGACCGAAGTGGATTAAATATGAGCAGGTTCCGAGTGATTAGTTCAGTTTATTACATTCTCAGCTGAATCCCTCTATGTCTGTGCGCTTCCCCAGCCTTCCCTCCTGTTCAGAGTAACAAAAAGTTAATTACTATAATTTACAAAAAGTATATACAATGTCTCAATATATGTAAATCATGGAGGTGGGTCTGAAACACTGCTAGTCTGCCTTGGCACTTCACCACCACTTTTGCCATCCTTTATTTTGGCTTTATGCTGTATGACTCCTCACAATTCGGTTGTTTTCTATGCTAAGCAGGAAAGGTGGCTATTTATAATATTTGTCTCCTAGCCTTACACACGATTTTTATTCCTGTGTTTATTATTTTTTTCCCTTCTGATGATAGAAAATCATTCGCTTTGCAAAAAAATTAACTACCTTCATCATTTAACTAATGTTCAGGAGGGCTCAGCATGACAGTACCTTAAAATGAAAATCCTTTCTTTTCAGTGTACTAGTAGTTAACTAACTGTATTTTCATATTAAGATTGTAGTTGATAATGTTTTCTATTTTTCTGAGTTCTGCATTTCTCCATGGGAGCTGCTAGCTGCTGAGCAATTTTGAAAATGTGGTCATATGTAAGGGAGACTCAAAACTTTAGAAGTATGCATATATAATGAAGCTATTGAGATTTTCTGAAAATGTGATTTTATATAACAGTTGAATAACCATAACAGTGGTTATTGTGGTCATACATTTTTCATTTTATTCCTCATTGATACATCTGCAGTTCTGGGTATTGAATGTTATTTCATCATAAAATTCTGCTCTCAGTTACACTTATCTAAGTAAACATAGAGTGAAACTTTGGTTTATTACATGCCAATTATGGTCCTAAACAGACAGTATTAATACACTGAGCAGTGGTGGGTTAAGAAATTTACTCAAGGTATGAGAATCTTTTTAGTGACTGCAATTATTTGCTGTGAGGTGCTAATAATATCAATGAAGTGTCACCCTGAAAATACTATTGTTACATATGTAAAAACAGTCTAGAGAATGCTGGGATATAAAAATTGAATGTAGCCATTAAAAGATCCAGGGAGGTGGAGGGATAAAGAAACAGTGCAACACTAGTAGGGTAAAATGCTGGGGTTTATTTGTTTAATACTCATCTTTTAGCTTTACCAGGGTATATTCTTGTATGATATGCTAATTCAATTTAAACTGAAAGGTTATAGCAGTAATTACAACAGTAGCCACTTAATTGAGATTTATTTGGGGATTTTTATTTATTTTTCTTTTCTAAACAGATTTTTCAAGTACATATAGCCCATTAAACATGTAAATATGCTTGGAGGTCAAGTTGAAGGCAACCACATAAAAAGAATTTAGAATAACTTCAAATAAACCTGAAGTACTATTATGTGCAAAGTTCTTATGTAATAGGGAAGTCTTATAGTCGAAGTGTCAGTTTGCTGTGTGTGTATCGTAGGCTTGATATGTACTTGTATGGTGAACATGCCTGAGATGTGAATATTCATTAGTGTGTTTGAAGATTCTATTCTGGCTAAGCTGCGAGATATCTGGAGATGTGTAAATACAGGATAATATTTATGGACAGAAGAAAGCGAAGTGAAACGAGTTAAAAATAATAGGCCTGTTTATGCAACTTGTTTTTTCTCTCTGCCCCCCTCACATTCAACCATATAATTTGCTATTTTAAATTTTTTTTTATTTGCTTGCTTATATTCAGTTTTTCAATTATTATATATTTGGCTCTGAAGGCTATTAATTTTCAGTGGCTAGTTACAAAAAGTAATCAGGTGGTTACTAAGGTTGTTAAGTATTATTAGTCCTTTACTTTGATTAGAAGCTCTCCATGCATCTTCCAGCTCTTATCCTGAGTCTCTCCTTATTTTAAGCATGAAAACCAAATTGAGAATTGAATCAAAGGAAATAATTTGCCTTGTCTCTTACTGTGCTTTAAAACACCATGCACATAAATAACAGCTGCAAATCACAATCTCTTATTCCAGCTCCCTGTAGTTTGCACTGACTTGCATAGACTTCTGAAATTTATACCAGCCTGTGAATCACTGTAAGGTTCTATCCAGAGCCTTCTGAAGATTCAGAGGAATTTCAAATAGAAAACCAACTCTTTTTTCCTCAACAATTTAGGACCTCATATTGTTCTGTATTGTTTTTTATGAGAGAGATTGTTTTCTCAGCAAAAATGCATTTGGCTTTTAGGGGTTTAATAATAACTCCAAAATGAGAAATCTTAGTTACAATTTTCTTTCAGATTTATCTTTTCACGTTTGTGGGTGCCATTTCTCTCACAGGAAGACTTAAAATATTCTCTATTAAGTTTATATGTTTTCTGATAGCTACACATATGCTATCTGATTTAAGATTTTGATTATGAATATGTCTTGATGCAACTGTGGCCCTCAAAGAAAGTGGTGAAAATATAGTCATTTAAGTGCTAAAGAAAGATAGAGATTAGTTTCAGCTGTAGTGGTATTAAAGATATTGCCTTTAAAATGGATTAGCAAAATAAACAGTAGATGGAAGATCCATAAAGATACTATTTTTAAGCTGCACTTTGAAAAGCTACTCATAGTTAGGGAAGAACAGAAATTTCTATTCCATCTTTAACCTTTACTCTGGCTTCCAGATCAAGTGCTTATATAATTATAGTAACTAGGTATAACAAGCTTTAAAAATTTAGCATAGTTGCACTCTGTTTTTCAACAGTAGTATACTGGAAGATTTGAGATGTTTTTGAATTATTTGAAATATTTTAAAAATATGTAATGTTTTATTACAAGGGCTGAGGCATACAGATGTAAGATTTACTTAAAATCATAATTTTAATTCATGTAATATTTAATCTGTTAATATGTATAGTTTCAAGAACTGTGTGTTTGCAATTAAAAATGTTTTATTAGTTTGAAAGAGATTCCTTACAGCACTCACTTAAAACAAGAGATTAAATTTCTGCTGTAGGTATAGATGCAGGTGAAGCCTCCCCGTGGCATTGTACTAGGTGATGCCATAGTTGTAATTTTTGTTCCATTGTCTGTCACTATTTCAACTTTTTGTTCCAGCTGGAAAAGCAGCTATACCAAAGGTAGTGTTGCTCTGTGGAATTGAATCATGGGACTAAGAGTTCAGAAACTGTACACTTTATCGGGTTTCTCCAGTTTGCTATCTCATAATAAGTTTTTTAAAGTCAGCTGAACAAAGACACTTACATACTGTGACATTATTGTGGCAGAAGACACGGAGTTAGAGAACTCATAGTTTGTAGGTCCTGTTACCACTTAGATGTGGGGAATGTCCAGAGATGTTTAGCATGGACAGGTCTGATGCGTGTGTACAAGCAAAACCTTAAGTACTGAGGGAAATTTGCCATGAAAACTCACACTCTCTTAGGACTTTGGGCAGGAATTTCAGGTGTGATAGTCTTTTACTTAGAGATCTAATTTCTTCTAAAGGCATGCTTGAGATCTACACTTAACAATAATATTGTGTGTATTTCCATAAGTTAATATTATGTGTTATTTAGGTGATGGAGTCTAAACCTCAGGTGTCAGGAGGGTCAAACTGATAGGAATTGATGTTATTTGTGGGGTTGCATTTTAGCACATCAGAGTGTTTTGGGTTGTATGAGCAATGCAGTAGTATTTCACAGAGATCATGCTGTCGAATCCATTAATTGTTCAAGAAGCACTTGGATATTGCAAGGCTTGGAGCTTCATCATCACAGGATTTTTTGTTTACTTCTACTGTGATCCTATAAAAAGTTTTAAAACCAGTGTGTTACGTCCTTTTTTTCAAACTGGGTGACTGCTCTCACTATGGATAACAATTTTGACTTAACTGTGATATTTCAGAAGACTGCACTGCAGTACTCTGTCAGCTGTGAAGCAAATGACTCAGCTGTCCTGGAGACTAAATTCTGGTGTCCCCCCGGAATAATGTTAAGTTTTACTGACAGAGTGACTTCCAGGAGCTCTGGGTGATGCTGTGTACATTTGTAAATAAACATTGTATTTAAGTCTCCAGAGCTATTAGTCACATACCCTTCAGGAACAACTTCCTGACTGTTAAATCCTTACTATGAATTAAAATGCTTTTCAGTATAATTGGATAAATTACAATTAAAAAAATATTTTTGACGATGAAAGCAAGGTGCATGAAAACAAGTAATCTGATTAGGAATGTCACCTGCCATGTTTCAAAACACATGGTGTTACTATTACTGGACTCATGTTCTACATCGATATGCATTGTTTTATTGATAATTCAGACAGGCTGGACTGAAAGAGCTAAAGCATAACTGGTCAAGGTGGGACATGAAAGGTAGAAAGGTCTTGTGATGCTCACTGAAAAAGCATCCGAGTATCTGTCTCACATACAAGCCCTCCTTTGTAAACCTGGGCAAATTGTTTAATTGTACTAGGTCTCAGTCCTTTATCTGCAAATTAGTATTACATTGCTGTCATTGTTCATTTTTCTTTCTGTGCAGTCTGAGAACTCTGGAATAGTGCCCGTTTGTATGCACGAAGAATGATTAATACCATAATTCACTATCTTGTTACTTGCGTAACTTCAGTGCTAGAGAAAGTTATGCTCCTGTCTTTTCTGAGAGAGTTACTGAATAGAGTTCCTGTCTGGGGACAACGGGGTCATCTTTCCTCATCTTTTTCTTAGTCTCCAGACACCTGCCAATTCCATACTCTTTCAAACGAGTGAGCAAGATACATTAGTGAGCCCAATGGAAGCCAGCAGTACTCCCTGCTCTTCCTGGTTTAGGGTGTCAGGTAACTGAAATGAGGCATGGTCCTTGCTTTCTCAGGAGAATGATAGTGTGATGTGAATGGGTTAAGGAGGGTGGAACTACCAGAACATGAGAGATTCCTGTTTGGGAGAGCATTCAAAGCTAGGTACTATGTAGTGGATGAGAGAAGAAAACATAGATTTGGCTGTATAGCAGTTATAAAAAGCAAAGAAACCAACCCCGTAATCTGAAAACATCTGCTTGCTAAACGAAACAGGGCTCCTGCACAGAATGTAGAGGTGATTACGTAAAGAATTAATACTAATAAGAGGTTATAATCAAAGTTGTACAGCCTGACTTACTTGTGGGAATACCTTGCTTTTGAGTTTTAAGTGACAAAATTAATACAGAATTTTAACTCACAGATTTATAGTCTGATTCCTCTAAAGGCGTATTTCTGCATCTCAGCTTGGAGGGAGCTTCCAAACTGCAATGTTATGAAATTGTTTTGCTGATGTGTAGTATGTATCTCCCTTAGACAAAAATCAGTAGCTGTTTCTACCGCATTTCATCATGAATGACTTTTCCTACACTGCTCACAGAGGTGCACCTTTAAGCTGTCACTGCATTGCAGTAAGCCCCACCAATGTAATTCTGAATGTCCAGCAAAATTGAAATTTTCGTATGATATCTAGATTTGTATTTTCTTCCTACTTTCCTTTTTTTTTTTTTTTTTTTGTTATTTGTATGTTTGTTACTTAATTATGTTATCTTGACCTCAGGCTGGATCAACCTCTCATACTTTTATTCTGTACAGGTTTCTCAAGCACTTGAAAGTCTTCCTGTTGTCTCTATATTCTTCATTTTTTGAATGAAATTACTTTATTCTATAACCAGAGTATACGTAGTTTATAAAGACAGCGTTGATAGTATGCTTATGTTTATTTTTATTTCTGAAAGCATATATGTATGTATGCATACACAAACACAAATATTGCAGAGGGACAGGCTTGTTTCTTAAATGTCTCAAGGTGGACTATGGATTGTTTGTCTGTGGGCTTCCAGATCAAAATTCTCAGTGGTCACTGAGAGCCTCAATAGAGGTGTCTGTAAGACTTCAAAGAGCTTCCGTTCAGCGTACAGAGAAGAAGGCTTTAGAAGTCTAAGGCTAAAATTCTGGAATGTTTGGAGTTGAATGAGTAACCTAGGTACCTTATTGCTGGAAGTACTTTTGGTATACAGGAAATAGTTTTCACATTAGTGACTACTACTCTTGGTCTGATAAGGTAGGTTTTTGCATTTAAAAACACAGCATGGATTGTTAAGACATTGTGAAGAAACTAAATGGTTCAACACTAGAACAAATTCTGAGCACTGTGGAACGTTTCTGGAAACTAAATGATTACATAGCACATCCATATACTATGTAGGCCTCTTGAGTTATGAGATACATGGTATAAGCAGGAAATTGGATTGTTGCACCACGTTTTTTTGCCATATAGTTATCTTAGACTGGAATAGTAAGACAGTTGTTTCCTGGTGACTTTTATTTCTGGGTTTTGTTGTTGTTACATCATTGTTACTGTATTCCTGATAGGGATGTACTAAACTTTTAAACAACTATATGTTTTACCTTTAAAAAAATATATATACAGTTATACTATAGTTTTGCTTTATAATGCCTAGAATTTGAGTTGGTTGAATGAGACATTGTAAATTACATAGCATACTTGGTTTTGTGGAAGAAAAACAGCAGACTAATTCTATTGAGATCTAATGTATGCTTTTTATACATTGAGGTAAATATTGTCTTTAGGTTCATCCATATTTTACCAGTTAGGACAGATAAACCCAACGCCTCTATGATAGAAAGAAACACTCTTAGCTTGTAGGGAAGAAAGAAGCCCTCTTCACTGTCTTAGCAATCTAAGGTTGATCAGAGCTGATACAGCAGATCAATGCCACTTTGAAATCTGTAACATGCTAGACTTCTACAACAGTTTAATTTCATGGCAATAAAATTCATGACTATATTGAAGGAAGAAATTGCAATGACATTCCTCAAAATTGAGCATTAAAAGCCCTAAATTGTTAATAAGATTTTTCTCTCATTAAGGGGCAACCTGAGAACTGCTCCTATCAAGGTCAAATACCCAGTAAACAAGATTGGCAATGCTGAGACTAATCCACCAGCAGAAGAGGCTTCTATTTACTTTTCTGCATATGTGCCAATTCCCTGACTCTGTGGAAAGGGGGTAATTATAATAATGACAATTGAACAGGATGGGATTCCTGTGAAGGCTGGGATGAGTGTAGTAAATAATACATTAGCACTAACTGCAACTGTATTACTGAAAAATGATTGATTTACTTTTTGTCATGTTGGGGTCATGCAACTAATGGGGCTTACAAATTTTGCAACTGTTCTGTGACTCTGTGACCGATGCTCAGATAAGACACATTTGATTTTATTTCCTGCTGGTTTAACTTTGTTATAATTTTCTTGGTAGATAAGTGAATTTTAGTCATGCTGAATTGGACTTTGACAAATGTTATCAAATGTATACAATCTCTGGAATTATTAGATTGATCTCAGCCCTTGGCCAAAGAGCACATAAAAAGAGAGATTTATAATGAGATATGTTTATTTGGGACTTGTCCTCTGAAGACAGTTGCAGCAGTCTTCTGCTAGTGGGATGGAAGGGATTCGAATGTTCCTTAAATGGATAGCTTACTAAACATTCGCCAAACATTTTCTTTCTGGGCCTTTCCTGCATGTGAAGGAATGTGTCAGATCTTATTCTGTGTTTGAGGAAGTGCCTGAAGAATCTCAGTCAAGTCTGTCTGCGGCTCACATTGTGGGACATTCTAGCTTTCTTCTTTGTAACAGTAACAAATCTGCAAGGTTATTTTTTTCCTGAATTTTGAAAAGGTAGCAATTAATTTGAATTCTATGAATGAAATGTAGACATTAGGTAAAGACTGGATGATGGTGATTTTTCTTTGGTTACAAAACATTCATTCTCTCAACTGTGTCCTTTAAAGTGCCTGAGATATTAAGAAAAAAATTCCTGTGCTGAAATACACTGTTTGCTTGTTCCCCATAATTGTTGAGCAAATTGCAGAAAAATTTTTTAAAATCATTTTACCTAAGCAGTGAGTTGCAGAGTCTTCAGCAGGAAAACTGTTACAGATTCACATGATATAAATAAGAGGTGGCTGCAGGTAGAAACTTCAAAGTTACCTTTTTGTAACTCCTCTCAGGAAAAATGCCTTTACATACTAAGAAGATTAAGTATAGCAATTGGAAAGCAATATCAAGAAAGCACCAGCTTTCTTGAAAAACAAAAATTCTTCTAAGATCAAAGTTAAGGAATAAAGCATTACAGAAGTCTGTTAATGTTGATTGTTTTAATGTGTTTGTCGTAACTCTGAACATCCTGCAAATAAATTCAGGTTTATCTTCTTAAATATAAATGTACATTTATAACACAAATGCATGTATATTTCACTTATAATCAAATATACATGAAGTTTCCATATGTATTCTGATTTTTGGTATTTCCCAAACAGTATGTAAGTTTTCATCTCTGATATGTTAATATTATCTATATGTGAATGGTTATATATCTCTCTGTATGGTAATACTAAAACTAAAGTTGAAATAATCAATGAATTAGCTTCCTTGTTATGCTACTCCTATAGTTTCTCAGTATTTATACTAAAGTTAGAACTATATGTTTAATACAAGGCTTATTCTGGATTTATGGAATTGCTTCTTTTTCCTCTTGCATTTTCCTTGGCACCTGTATGCAAGAAGTAAGTATAAGCTAATGTTAACATTGTTGTACTTTCCCACACAAAACAAGCACTGATACTGCACAAATGCTCAGGAATATGGAACACTTTACCCTTTAATGCTTTGTTCTTTTCAATCCAGCTGGGTGGACCACTTAATTTTTTGTTTACTTTATTTTTTAGAACCATAACAGTGATTCAGACTAAAGCAGATCTCAGAGTGACATTTCTTCTGTGGAAAGGGAAACAGGACTGTAATACAAGCTAGAATATTTTTGTTACGCATCTAATCCACTGAATATTTTCACAGTAAATTACAATAAATTTGTTATTTGTTCATCTCAGTTTTTCCTTATAAAAATAGCAAATGCAGACAAGTTTGTGTTAAGCTGCTCATTGTTCAGTTAAGAACTTGGAATGGGATTAGTTGCTTGAACCCTTCTACCTGTGCAGTACAGTATATTACAAGTCCTGATCTTGCCATTAATCACTGAGCAACTGACAGTAGTGCATTCAGCAGCAACACTGTCTGCATGTTTCTTGTACTCACCATTCTCATCCAAAACAAATGGTATGTGTGCAGCTCTGTACTGTTTGGAAGTGTTTGATGTAATCTTTTTTGTGTTATAAAATGTCTATAGTGTTTTGTGAGTTTTCTGAAGACAGTGAAGTTTGAGAAGCCTGTCTTCCAATTAGAAGATAATGATCATGAGTTCTGTGATAATCCAGTTTTGTGTCCAGATTAGTTCTCTAGTCTCATGCTGATCTCCAAGAAAGCACCATTTCCCACATGGATGGGACGTTATGTGCATGACAAAGTTTCATTCTTCCCAAGGACAGGAATTTTTATCCCCACCTATAAAAACTGTGCTGGCCACAGGCTATTGGGAGTCAGGAAGATTTCAGCTAAGGTAGTGAAAATTTCATTGAAAATGTGTATTTGAGTAAATTAGAATGTGACTATTTCAAATGTAAATTTTGAAGCAGTGCAGACAAACTGTAGCTTCTTAAAATTAATCAAGTGTCTTTTTGAAACATGAACATATGTCACATCATTTCTGTTACAGTAATATGTATGTGTGCATATATTTCAGCTGTATATATGTATATATTTTATGATCAAATTTTATAAATCTTGGAGCATGAGTTACTGAATTCACTGCAGTTGTGAGTTACTATTAGCACCAGTAATAAATGACCAGCTCCTCCTAAGATGGCTGGTTTTATAGATATTACATCCTTTGAGTAATGAGCTGTTCTTTACCTTGACAGTTTTCATGTCTTAAATGCTTTTAATCACATACTGCTTATAGTACATTGATTACCTGAAAGAATGTTGAAGCTTTAATGATCCCTGTTTTGTCAGTGTAAGAACTTAGCAGTACTCATCATGTGATGTTATTCAGTATGACAGTTACTCAGCTTATACTTCAGGGAAGATATCAAAGTTAATGTCTAGTTTGTAGTATAAGTAATCTTTCATGATTACCAGTTAGGGTGATTTGGGACTGCCATCACACCAGTAGCTCCACTATATTCAGCTTTTCTAAAGGTTTTATATTTCAGTTTGTTAGTCTTTCTACTCTTCAATTGCAGTTGCTAGAACAATAAATGTGAATACTTTTTCTTCTCAGTCTTACACCTATACTACAAATAATAAAGTCTAAAATATAGCACTTCACATGTATAGCAGAGAAATTGTCCTCTGATATTCTTCATCTGAATGGAAATGCAGGAGAAGATTGTCATGACTGCAGATTTATTGGACGTTTATGCGATGCCTGTATGGTTATGCTAGTGTATAGTGCTAGGCTCTTCTTGCAATAACTTTAAAGCCAGGGAAGTGACTGCTGGATTGACAGCATGAAAGCAGTAATAATAAAAGAGGGGAAAAGAAGACAATGTGCATGTACAGTTGAGATGTTTAAAACTTGCTTATACTTCCTCTGGGCCATACAGATATAGAGGGAATGTGACTGACCTGACAACTTCAGAATTTTTGATCAGTTACAACTTAGCCTTCAGTGGAACACTTCCAGACCCTCATGACTTAATCCTCATTTGCGACATTTCTGCTTAGCTTCATTTCTCCGATTCTCAAAGTGACTGAGATATTATTATTTCTATATAAGCAGTGATAAATATGCCTATAGCACATCATGAACAAATAAAAACAAATTTCTTCTTTCATATCTTTGAATGCTTCTCTGTTACCTTAGCTAGAACTGTATTTTTCAGTAAGCAGAAGCACAAGATAGTAAGTGTTGCAGAAGGGGATCCTGAATGGGAAAAGTGAAGAATGTTGGCCCGTGTCTTTTATTGGGAATTCTTTCTGTCATTTTCCTGCTATTACCAGCCCTTGGTCATTTCCGCTGGATTGATAAATATGTGCAGAAATATGGAAGAGCACTAGCACTTCTGCTCTCAAATCCTATGATTTGTGACTTTGCTCAGAGTATGTCTGACTAACCATTTGGCTAAAATGGCAGCACTACCACAGCCATTTCAGCTGCTATCACTGTCAATCCCAGTGAAACTGAATGGGTGTAATTATGAGGTATTTTTAGGAAAGATACTTTATATAGACAGGACCTCTGAGGGCAATAAATTCTAGGACATAGGGAAGGATGTGCAAGAACAATACTTTCCACTTTAAATTATATGTTTCAATGTCTAATTAGAAAGTTTCAGTGGTTTCAGTGCTGACATCTGCTTTGTGTCATAGCAGGGAAATAGTACAGATTTTCATTCACTTTTTTTTACAGATTTACTCTGTATTTTAATAGTATTTACACTTCACAGAACTAAAGCAAGAAAAATTTTACATCACCTTGCGTGCCTCATATATTGCGGACCAGTTATGCATCTAGAGTAGAGTTATAAACTATGGTTGCAAACTAGGTTGCAAACAAATTTTGCCTAAGGCATGAACCATAAATTAAAGTAATAATCATCTCTTACAGAGACAACTTTTCTCCACTGCTCTTTTAAAATAAAAAAGAAAGTAGGTCAGAGAAATTTAGGATATTTTAGAGTATGTACAGTATTGTATTGTTTGCCAGCACCTAATTTACAATTACAGAGCTACATGAATATTGAAATGATTCAGCTTCCCATTATAAATGTATGTGGCAGTTTGGTTGTTGATCAGTTTATGAAGTTAATGCAAATGAAACTGTCTTCCTGTCAGCATTTGAAATATATAATGCAGTCATGTTGTATATTCAGGGACAGGCCATTGACAGTCAATTAACAAGTTTGATTGGTATGTCAACTCATTCTTTTGAATTGTTAATAGTATGTTAATAGCATTCATTTCTTTGTGCAGTCCCATTTGCAGCTTCACAGTTACAGCTATTTTTTATGATTCTGAGTAACCTAAAATAGTGCCTTAATAATAGATTATTAAACACCTGTCTGGTGTAGCTTAGGGAGGTTTTTCTAGACTGGGAGTTTGCAGTGGATCCCTTTGATATTCAAATCAACAAATGATAGCCTTTTTATTCAAAACGTAAGTTCTTTTGATGGTTAGCTTGTTAAGAAATATTCAGCTCCAGTCTGACCTGATCTGGTTTCCCATGGAAAAGATCTGATGCTGTTTGAAGGTTCATAAATGGAATGCCAATGACAATTTGTTGTTGACGTTTTGCTGCCTCAGCCTTCAGATGCTGCTGGTTGATGTGCCGCTTTAGCTTCACCAAATAATGCTTGCAGGTAAATGATCTTCTGATTGATCAGATAGTTTCAAAGCAAAGAGTTCTCTTCTGTGGTCTGTAGTCATGGTTTTTAGGCTTGGAGGGGTACTTTAAAAGATGCATCAAAGTTGACAGATGAATCTCGAGGCAAGGAATGATGGGAGACAGCAGAATTATGGGAATATTTTTTAGAGAATAACATATTAGTGAGAGTTTTGAAGACCTTCAAAGGTCTATCACACCAGCTCCCTATAGCAGATTTATTCCTCCTTTAAAAAAAATTTGAAATTGGGTACACTGGTTAACTCTCAATTTCCTGTGTTGGGAGGGTGTTGAGCTGATTTATTGTTCTCTCATGGTGTTTTAAAGGGTTTATTTCATTTGAATTTCACCATTATCTTGTTCTGCATCCAGAGCCTAGTCCTGCAAGGTGCAGTTTCTGCTTCTACTAAATCTTGCACCAAATCAGAGCTTTATATCACCTTACAAGGTCAGGGTGTACAATGAATAACATTCCTTTACATAAACGTCCATGACACCATGTGTTAACATTACAAACAAGAAATAAAAATATCAGTTGAAATTACTGTGTTTCTTCACCTTTCTTCCTGTTATGTATATTATTCTTTCATACCCTTCTTCATTCCCCATTAGTGCCCTTCCTGATTCTAACACAGCTATTATTCTGAAGAATCAGACTAGCTATTAGAAGTTCAAAACATATATCACAGAAATAGTTCATTTCTCTTTGGTTTGAGCATTTAATTATTCACTATCAGCATGTGATATTTTTCTGCAAAAACATGTAATTGTTTTTTGTTGAAGAGCTGTGAGATTTAACTCCTTCAGGCCTGAATGGCAGAGACCCTGAAGTTCGGAGTTATATGCTGTGAACAGTTATATTGCCAAATGGAAACTCTGGAGTGATACATTGAAAGATGCTGTGTGTTAACTGTACTTCACTGGACTTCATAACAAATAATTCTTGCTGGATGAATTTAGGCCAAACTTTTTTAACAACAAAAAACAATCTTTTCACAAAACCCTAAAACATTACTTAAAACTGGTAGGTGAACAGTCAAGTCATGCAACTTCAATCCTATATGTCGTGTAAATAGAATGCAAAATTTATATGAGACAGTTCATCCTTGAAAATTTTGGCATTTTCGCGTACTTTTCAAATACTGTTTAGCCGATAACTGGAAGCTCTTTCTGTTGGGCTGAATGAGCACAATATTAGACATTTCTATTGTCATACAAGGTCATATTTTCAATGACCTATAATTTTCCTAAGATCAAAAAGAAAAATTAGATATTTAAACTGCTCTCAGGATAATCTGTAGACTTTGATACAGCCTCTGTTTTTGAAGAGGTACTTCACTGGTTATTTATAAAATTCAAATAAAAAGTTCAAAGATTTTCTGATAGTAATGTCATTGATATGTTTCTAATTCATCATTTCTGTGCTTAAGTAAGTTTTAACCATTGTACTTCAAAAAGAACTTCCTGATCACATCTCACATTCACATTAGGCTTCTGTATGTATTTTTATTTTATTTTCAAAAATGTAATTAAATCTACCTTCCCAACATGATTTCCATTTATCATCTCACTTCTTTTGAACTAGCCTAAATATTTCACAAAAATTGTGTTCCTACATGATCATCAGTCTTAAATGTTCAGCAGTGTAATGCTTATTCTATGTTAGGTATCTTTCATATTGCTAAATGCTTAGTATTTCAAAAAGCTAGAAGGTGTCAATGACCATCTCACAGCAGTTTGGAATACTTGAAATTTCAGTAGGTTGCTTCTTTTTGGATAATGTTGGATTATCGAGGTAGAAATCATAATCGGGAATGTATCAATTCTGATTTAACGTTCATTGTAAAGTTTTTTCAGATCCTTACTAATACTTTTTGTCACAGAGCGGGATCTTTCCATCCTATATTAACTTCTAGTATACTGATTAAAACACTCATCAAGAAACAGAATGGAGTGTTGGTCCAAGAACATGACCTCACTTGTGATGTAAGATGGATAGAAACATGATTGCAGCTTGGTTAGCAGAACACAAGATATATATTTTTATTAGTAAACTAATATAATGTCAACATACTGCAGTTCCCAGTTCCCAACTTTTATCCTTTTAAACCATCTAGAAAAGAAGTATTATAAGAGGACAATAAAGTGAATGTACCAAAAAAAAAAAAAAAACCACATTAGAAAACCAGAAAAAATTAGGAAAATGTGTAATGCAAGTTTATAACTCCATACCCAAATGAATATGTATTACAGTGTCGTGGTTTAACCCCAGCCAGCAACTAAGCACCACGCAGCCGCTCACTCACTCCCCCCCCACCAGTGGGATGGGG
>JAVJGG010000032.1:10811167-10853667 GCA_035590195.1 Aviceda cuculoides | reverse complement strand
ACTAAACACTACTTAGCAACAACTGAAAACATCAGGGTGTTATCAACATTCTTCACATACTGAACTCAAAACACAGCGCTGTACCAGCTACTAGGAAGACAATTAACTCTATCCCAGCTGAAACCAGGACATACAGCACAGAATATAACTGTAATACAGTTACAGTCCAATTATAACACAGACTTTAAATATAATTTGTTACAGAAACTTAATTTTTAAATGCTACAAGTTACCACTTAGTCGATAGGTAACTTCTTGTCGTGAAGTGCTGCCGATCTAAGAGAAAATCTGCTTTTTGAAAGGTACATAGTAAAATCTGCCTGACTGCACATTTAGAAATTTAGTGATATTTTATGTAGGGATGTTGTCTACGCTGCAATTCTGATAAAAGGTCAATGTTTAGGGGTACAACAAATAAAACTTGTGAAAATGTGTTTGGATGAGTGTATTTAGTGTATTTCTGGGATTGGTGCTGTCTTTCTCTAATTTCCAATAATTTTATTTTGTTCTAACTATTAGGAAACTTTAGGTTTTAGGATAGGCTATTTCATGCATGTAACAAGGGTGTCATGTTTCTTGGATTGCACTTCATGAACATTGTATTTCAGAATGTATGAGACATGTATAATACATTGTTACTGTCAAATTACAAATTCTTTAAATATATAGATATAGATTATAGCTCAGAACACAGAATTTTAACTATGGACACTTCCTGTACTGCTGGATTTTGCAGCTGATACCATGGGGTTCCTAATGCCCAAACTCATCTCTTTGTCAAGTTTGGTTTAATTGATGATACAGAAAAGATAATATGACATTAGTTTTGCCAAAAATATTAAGTATATTTGTGGATCTTTGTTGCAAGTTTCAGCTTCTATAAGTATAATCAGAACTTGGCGTATTTTTGCATTTGAAGTTGGGTCCCTACAGAAAGGTATTATCTTATGTAAGAAAGTATTATCACTGCAATATGAATAAATAGGTAAAAGATTGTGTATATTGTGTATGTTATATTCTATATGCATTACTATTATGTATACTGTACATGTACGTCTAGTTGCACGAATAAGTCTCCTTGCATTTCCACTGGGAAATGGTGGGTATGTCTATTTTAAATTGGACTTCTGCACTAAATAATCTTTGACATACACTGAAGTGTTTTAATGTTGATTATTATTTAGGTAGTCATAGATATAAGTAAAATCCATGTGAGATTGTATATACATAGAGGGTAGGTAAAGTACAAAACTACACTATATCGCTAGAAGGAGAACTATCACTTTAGCTTAATAATACTGTTATTACAGTTAACTGTTTTCAGTTAACTGATTCTTGGTTTTACGCAACTGCTTCTTTCCTGTCTCCCAGTTATCTCAAACCAGTATCTTAAAGTAGCCAGTGACATTCACGAAAAGCATATTCTGAGAAAGAATATTAAGCCAAGTGATGGCTGGGAACAAAATCTTTTCTGTAAGAATAGAATGTCACAGTGTTAATGTGTTTCATACGCTGTGAGTTACTGTCATGTGATGAACTGCTTTCACCTTTCAATACAGAGTATTTTCTCTGCCTAGCTGTCCCTCTTCTGTTTATAATCACACTAACCTATTCGACAGTTGGCATGAATAAGGATTGTAAAGACAGGTAGGAATGAAAAAAACCCCAACTCACTCTTCATAGGCTTTTGTGACTGTGGTCTTCGTTCTCCTTGGATGCTGTATTCCAGAACAGTGGTGCAGCCTTAACCAGTAGCACCCTTATTGTTAGTAGAAACTTGATCCTAGAAATTTGTACTGTGCCTTCTTGGACTGCTTTATTACTGCAGTGATAGTTTAACTGCTGATTTAGGTTACTGTAAGTGGTCTTTCTGAGTAGAAACTTAAGTTAATGTAGGAAGGATATTATGAGATCCCTTTCTAATCAGATTGTGTGTTTAAGGATAAAAAGTAGAGACAAAGTCTGTAGTATAAACACATATAGGTATATAAGGATACCACTTCATCTTTTTTATCTTCCTTTAGATATTGTGTGTGTGGATACAATTACCTTATAACCTCTCTCTTTTATTATATATGCTCTCCAGTCCCCTAGAACTGCAAGTGTAGATAGAGAAAAATGTAGAAATCAAGGAGGGAGAAATGTCATGTGAACATGCTAGTGATATCTGTTTTTTAAAATACAGAACTGACAAAGAAAGAATGCTAATATATTATAAAGCTATCCTTATCAGAATAAATTTAGGATAATAGTCATAAATAGCAAAACCACAAATGAACTGTGTGGGAACCCCAAATGAATGCCACTGTAACCTCATGTAAGGTTTAGACATTTTCCAGTTAACAGAGGGGAAAAAAAGTACTTTTTGAATTTTTATATCTTTACCCTGGCAGATTAAAATCGTTTTCATACTTTGAATGCCACTATGCTGGCCTGTAAACTGTAAACTGAAAATCAGTGTTAATGATGAAACGTAAAAACTTCTGGAAAAAATTACTTCATCAGCTCTGAATAATCATGTGAAACCTCGATATCACCTGTTCTTTTACAGCATTAGTTTCGAAATATGGAAATCATACCTTTCCTAAAGGGTGTGGTACCAGTTTCTGACACTTTAGAAAATTTCACTCTTAGACAAGGGTAGGTGTTATTTACCCTGGAACAAGTATTTGGTAGTTCTGATTCTGTTTCATGAGAACAGAGACTGTATCTCCTGTCCTATACTGAACTTGCTTCTAGTAAAGAGCGGTTATGATTTAATATAAACTGTTCAGCACTTCTACAGTCAAGTTTTATCCCTTGTTATGAATATCTGTATTTCAAAATATTTTAGCCATATGTTCTGGCATGAGTTTTCATTTCTCCTAAGTTAAGTCTCATTTTCTTACGTCCTGCCTTTAGTTCAAAGCTATCTGTGTCCATTTTTATTATTTCTACTGGTGCACATTCTAATTTAGTATCCTCTATGGGTTTCATTATCATGCTGTTAATCCCTTCTTCCACTGACTTAATGAAGATGTTAAACAAAATCAGGCCTAATACCAGTCCCTGCGGCACCCCACTTCAGTACTTTGGCATTTTCATTACTCTCTCCTTACAGACTATCAGCTAGTTAACAGCATTTATAATTAGGAGAGTTAAAAATAATTTCCAAATATGCTGTATCAGATATTTCAAGAATCCAGATGAATTACAACCATTATCCTCCCTTATCTATGCATATATAATCAATTAAAAAACACAATCAACTGTGGTAGACATAATATGCATTTTCTGAAAATATGGTATCCGTTGCTCAATAGTCCATGTCCACATTGAGTCATTTGCATCGCTTTACACTTTTAGATACTAATCTTTTCCACCTTGTTTTTCCGGACCCCGAATATACCTTTACTTTTCTCGGTAAATATTGATTTGATTAAGTCTCTCATTCCTCATCCGAACCCCAATTGTTCTGGAATAGACTAATCTTAGTTCTTTTTCATTTGTTTTGTTTGGCATTTTCATTCAAGGTGATATGAATAAGAAGTGAGTAAATGATAATCAGTTTGGAGGTTTTACTCCATCTTTTAGATAAGGTATGTTCATAAAGCTGAGTGTTCTGCAATTTTTCACAGCTGGCAGATTTTGCTAATGTGGTTGTGTGAGAACTTGTGATTTTTTTCAAAAGCCTGAGAGGAAATGGTACGCTTTGTAAAAGCTGACAGATTAATAGTTGTGAAGACTAGAAGTCCACTGTCCCAAGGAAGGAATGCAACAAAGATTAATAGTCTTGTTAGCTTGCTCATTTTCAAGTAGGGAGGCTGCTTTTTTTCTATTTAGGAAAAAAACATCCTTTAGGATGTGGAGAACAGTTTTTCCTGTATGGCAATTAAGTCTTTGAACTATCTACTGTAATTTTCCATAAAGTAACAATATGTACCCTGTGTGCCAGTACAGGACATTGGCCAAAATATGCATAGTAAAAGAATATTTTACCTCCATTTTCTTCATTTCCTCTCTGTGTATTGGAGATTCCATGTAGACCAAAATGAGAGTCCTGGAAAACACTTCAGACTAGCTGTCATGCCCACATGGGTGTATTAGATGGCAAGCCTTTTTCACCCCCTTTACTGGAACCTTTCCTAGATGTTTATAACTACAGTTGCTGACTTGAAAAGCTAGGTTTATTTTTGTTTTGTGTCTCATACTCCCTTGGAATGTGAATGACAGCTTTTGGGATGGTTTTTGTGTGAAAATTTCAGTTTCTGAATCTTTCTCTTCTGTAAATCAGAAGTATGTGGTTTTTATTTCCACATTGGTTGTAGAGCAGAATAAAATTGATTTGGCATTGATCAAGATTTAAATATAACCAATGCATTGCCAAAAATATGTAAGCAAATATTACAATTTTCTGTAAAAGACAGGGTTTAAAAAATGGTTTTCAAGCTGAAACTTTGATCTTACCTTCTCTTAAGCTTTCTGACCTGATCATTCCTCTCAAGTCTGTACATATAACATTTTGCTAAACTTCCAGGTACAATAGACGTTCAGGAATGTATTATATGAGATTGCCTGCTGTAAATCCAGCACAGTCTAAAGGCTCAATTTGAATTATTTGATTTTTAGAGGATTGCAGAGGTGTTTACAGTTGGGCAGCATAAATTATGAATAGGAGGTATTCAGATGTACTGTTTTGAAGTTGATTTAGTATTCATAACAATTACTATTGTGGCTTCTTCAGATGCATTGTCGAGTTAGTAGCCTTTTCAAAGAACTGCCAGTTTTTGTACTGCTCAGTGTATGCACACTGCATGATGTGATACTTCTCTTTGGTATAATTTCCAATTAGGAAATGCACAAAAGTTTTAGGTGTGTTGATGGTGTTATGACACTGTACACAGTGTCAAATACGACTCTGTGGGATGGTGTATCTTAATTTTGCCAAAATGTCCTGTGAATTTTCAACCCACAAATATATAAGTTCAAAGAGAAAGATTTAAATCACACTTTGATAAAACAAACTTTAATAGTGAAGAATAATCCAAAAAGATGACTGTTTTTTAGTCTTGTAGCTTAGGTGATCAAATACATTCTGAAACATATGAAGCTCCATTCCAAAATGAGGATTAGCAAACTGGAGGCACGGCATTTGAAAACTGAGTTATAAATTGCTGGTAATTGTGGAAATGTTACAGCTATTTCAGTAAGATAGCAATAATATGCTAGTGATTAATTATACTTTTTCGACCTAACTAGGAAAAAAAAATTATTTTATTTAAAGGGAAGTTCTGGAGTTTTGGGTATGATATGCAAGCATTTTACTAAGTTATACATGGGTTCTTGTAAGTGTCAATTTTTTTTAGTCAAAGATAATCATAACGTTTTATTTTTCATTTAGAAATATATCCTTCATCTTTTAGCTACTGATACTGATACTGTACAATTTTCTCAAAAGAAAGCCTGTATCAAACTAAACTATGTGTGGTCAACTAATTTATGGAATTTTTAGACTACAGTTTATAACAGTTCAAGAAGAACGTGAATTATATCGAAGGTTGTGGTGTATTAGAACTACATTAGTCAGCTGCAATTTGTGTTCGTAACGTGAACTCAAAGCTTTTCAATTACTGTTGTCTAAACGGTACCTTTAAAACTTTATTCACACGAGGTAGTTGAATTAAAGATTTCACATTGCAAAAAGCAATTTTACCATCATTAGCTAAAATAAGAGGGCCCTAGGAAGCAAGGATTATCATATATTAAATAAAAAGTTCACCACCTTACAGCTTTAATTCCGTTAGAAAAGATGATTTCTATGTAACTTAATCAGCCAGAGGTCTTTATTGCCTGGAGTATTAATTGATTTAGGTCTTCATTAAGGTCACAGGTACACATGGCAGACCAGAGGCAGCCTATTAGCACGTTGTCAGTTATGCTTATTTATATTGGCCGAACTTAATGGTGGGTTATTTCACTGTTAGGTCAGGGGGTCACTGACTCTTTTGTGCACCCTGACCTGTTAAAGGGCAGCAGTCACTCAGACACCAAACTGCATTCGTAACAAAGATTTGGCTGATTGCATATTGACTCCATCCTTTCCAAGAAATATGCGTTTGCTCATACGGTGCGACTATTAATGTTGGCCTAAATACCTGTGGGTGAATGATTGAAATCTCCGTTAGAAGTTCCCTGCAGTTTTTGCATTATGCCAGTTAATCACCGGCAAGTTTTAATAATACCAGCGGGAAAAGTTTCATAAAGCTTCCATAGTTGCTATTGACCTTTAATTAAAACAAACAACTCAGTGCATATATAGGTATCCTATTACTTATGTTTCTTTCAAGGTAGCAATAATTATAGTTTTCTCTTGGTCAATAGTAGCTTAAGTTAGTACTTATGTCCCACTAAGTCTGTTTTTCTCATTGTTTCTTTTCCTGAATTATATTTTGTGGGAGATATGTTGTGTCCTTTTGGTAACATAATACTGTTAAAAACTTCTTCATGGGATAGAACAGTTCCAAGTGTCAACAAGGCTTCGTCTGATTTCTCATTTCCATTGGATCATAGATACTTTCCTTTTGCTTTCCTAAAAAGTGAATGCAGCAAAAAAAGGTGAACTAAAATAATACTTTATTACTATAATCTTCTCTCTGTGTTAGCTGTGACCTAGCTGTATATTATACTTAATTCCTGCAGCACAGCTACACTGGAAAGTAGTAATTCTCAAATAAGAGCTTAACATTGCTATCTGTTAAGAGTATGGATTGCTTACTGAGGTTCTGATTGTTCACTGAATTCCCTTGATTATTTACAGTTGTGCTAACTGAGCAAAACAGCTGCGAAACTATTGTGTTAGCTTATTAAGACTCACCTTTCATTTAACTTGCAGTGATACAGATGAAAATAAAAAGGGAAGAAATGTGGAATTGCATGGTTCCCCGTTTATAAACTGCTTACTGCTGTGGACCTATATTGGAAATAAATTGGTACAAGTGATCATCTCAGCAGTACGAGTTTTTTTACTTTTGGTTTGTCAAATGTTTAATGACATTTTAGCACTGGAAATATGTGCATGGGCTGCAGTGAAAATTAAATCATCAGTATAAGCTGAGACATCTAGTGTATAAATACACATCCATTATATTGTAGTTTTGCTTCTATGCTGAGTTTACTGGATATGTGAGTCCTCTAGACTTGATACGCTGTGAATGTATAGCCTGGAATATCTTCTGTTATCCTTGTAGATGCTCCAAAAAGATAAACTGTTGCAAGGTTCTAGCAGGGTTTTGCAGACTACTTTCACAACACAAGGACTGACACCATACATTGTGACATCTCCCGTTGTAAGATTTCAGTACTGTGAACAAGATATTATGATGTCTTCCCTGTTTTAAATGCTTTTTACTCTGCTAACAATTTTCTGTATAATGCTTTGAACATTCTAAAGACAACCTCTTGAAATCTGCTAAAACAGTGTTTGTACTAGTTTGCTGCTTTGCCCCTGCTGATTGTTTATTTATGCTTGCTTTTCATGACCAAGTCACTGGGAAAGAGAAGAGGAACATCCCTCCTCCTTCCCTTATCTTAAATTAAGTCCCCCTGAAATACAGTTGCTGCAAACCTGTGGCCATGTTTTGACCTTTTTCCCCTCTTTCCCCCTTGCATCCACCCTTCCATAACATGGTAGCATGTTAGGAACACTGTTTTTCTATTAATTATGTCTTAAGATACAAACAAGTATGTTAGGAACAGAGGGACTTTAAATTTTTTTTTAAAAGAACTCTGCAAAATTCCCACTGAAACTGAGCCAAAAGTGATGCCAATTTTGCTCAAATCTTTCAGAGATTTTTTTTGACCTTGCTTATGACCAGTGGGGCTAATTGTATCAGAACTATCCAGGATACTTTAAGAAAGTGCTATCTTGGTCCGTATTTCAAAACACTGACAGATATTTTATCGTTAATTAGTATTCATATTATGTCTCAAACAATCTGTTCAAGAATAGGGGAAGTGAACTGGTTGAACAGCTCTTCTGTCTACCTAATAATTAACATGGGTGATGTATGGAAAGCCAGCAGCCCAACAGGAAAAAAAGGAAGAAATATTGCCAGTGTGATTTTTTTTTCTGTAGAAGTATAAGATACCTGTATTGGAGTTTTTGACTAATGCATGAATTTCACTTTGCAGAGGTGAAAATGAATGGCTTGCTTTAAAAACAAACTTGTGCCCCTCTGAATCATATCTTCCTGAATTTGTTTCTCATCTTGTCAGTATGCCACTTGGTAGCTGGCTGGACTCCCTTGTTCAATGGCACATATTTTAAAATAGCACTGTAAAAAAAAAAAGACCATTTGTTCCTATAAACCAAAGTATTACTTGCATATTTTTTTCCAAATTCAGGATTATATATAGCATTATCAAAACAATATTTCAGATATTTTAAACAATTTAAATAGTTGATGGGTGTCAGTTGATATGTTTCCTTTCTGCCTCCTCCCCCTCTTCAGCTGCTAATCATAGAACTTGTATGCCAAATTGTATAAGATACTCTTCCAATAGTTACATGTGTGAGTCTTTTGTGAGACACAGACAGTTATGAGGACAGATTTGGAGTTGCATATGGGTCTGTCACATGGTTTGATTGCTATGTCTTCTAGGACACAGATTTCTTTTTTAATTATTCTTAATTCTGAGGAATTTTTACAGTTCATACAGTAAGTTCTGCAAAATTCTTCCTAAAAATTCCTTACACAGTCCATTTTCCCTCTCTTTACTCCTAGCAAAATACTTCCTGTGCTGACTTCAAAGCTGCTTACGCCCACCTTACTTCCCACTTCTATACTTAGTATTCTTTTGATATTGAATAAAATTTACTGCTTCACTGATCAGGAAATGTACAGACTTTCTAGAGAAGTGCAGCATAAGTGGATGAAACATTTTGATATTTACATTAAGATTTTATAATAAATCTTTGAGATGTCTGAATAGCAAGAATAAATGTTACCGTTGCTGGCTGCTGTTTAAAAAAGTGGGTCTTCAGAGTGTTGCTAGGAAGACTTTGGAAAATCAGCCCAAAGTAACTGCATTGCAGACTTAAAACATATATTGGTGGTACATCTGGACACCCATTTAATCCCGTTTTCTAAAGGTGAACCCATCTCTTTGCTCAAGTGGCACTCTTCTGCATTTTATTTTCAATCTGCAATTTCCTTTTACCTTCTGGTGGATTATCATGAACTTTTTCATACACAGTCTTTTAGGTGTTCTGCAACTATTATTTTTATAGTATTTTTAAATTAGTTTACTAAAGACATTACAGATATATACTTATACTTTCTTATATATTCTTACGTAAAACAAAGCTGAAGACTTAGAAACTAAAAAAAAAAAAAAAGGCATTGAACCAAAGGTAGTGTGCATCATCACTCAAAAAAAGTAACCATGTTGGGGCATCAGTGTGATCCAGCAGCTGTAACAGTCAGCAACATCAGATATTATTGTTTTGAGCTGATGCATGCATCCATATATTAACTGTTAGGTTAAAGTTTATTGCAGTGCTGTGTTTCTATATTGTAGTTAAATCCCTATCAAAAATTATCTTTCGACTGGCACGTTTGCTCCATTTGTGACAAATGATGGCAAAGAACAGTACTGTTTAAAGAAACTACCTGGAAAAGAGAAAAGTACATCCCTTGCCTTCTATACACTCTCAGAATCTTACTTACTTTTACTTTCTTTTAGGTTGGAGATGTTCTCTACTGTGCTGGACAGATTGCTCTAGTACCTTGTACAATGCAGCTTGTTAGTGGTGGCATACGCACTGAGGCCAGCGTTTCCCTCCGTCATGTTGAGCAAGTTCTTGAAGCTATGAGCCAGAAGACTGCACTCCACCACGTCATCACAGCCAGCTGCTATGTAACTGACAGCAAGCACATTCCTATTGCTCACTCTGTATGGCAGAAGAAATTAAGAGAATGTAAAAAGGTAGCTGTGATATCCATTTTCTTCTTTCTGGGTTGTCTTTTTTTCCCCCCTCTAAGTCTTGTAGTAATACTAGAATTTTCTTAGTACATTTCAGAGAGGTTCAAGTAAAGCTGATACAATAAGGTTTGATTGAGCTGTTATGTTCTGGCTCATAAGTGGTTATGCGCAATTGAGAAAGAAAATTGCTTAATAGAAAGTTATATTCATCACTAACTTTGTCTTAATTCCCCAAAGCGTTGTGTTAAAGAACTCTCAAAGAGCAGTCAATTCCTCCAGCAAAAATGTGAACAATACCTTATTTGAATTACCTCTGCCCATATATTTTTACATAGTAAGAACTGGGCATTTTACTCCAACTTTTTGAGAGTTGTTCTGTTGCAGTTTTTTCCCCACTCTTTCTTAGAAGCAGTATTGTCATGACAACAGAGTTTAGCAGTTTACTGCTCATTATTCCTTATTATTCAGCTGAAGTTTTAAGACCAGATCGGGGCATGCCTGTCTATCGGTTGACCCTAGTTTATCTCTAACAGCATAATAATTTGCATAGTGATTTATAACGATACCATAATTATTTCTATTACGTATGTACTACTTTTCTTAATAGCCGCGGAACACCGTGCAAGCATTTAAAAGGGCATGGACACAAATCTTGTAAATAAAACGTAACTTCTCCACAAATAGGTAAAAAAGAGTAGTAACTGCATAATTGCTGTATAATTTAATATAACTTCATTATTATGGTTGCTCAGGGAAACACATGGCTTGGAAGCATAGTATATGTTAATATTGCCATAGAAGGGAAAATGCACCTGAAACTTTCCTTCTATCTGCCTTCAATTTCAGTGTCTGCACTAGGCACTTGTCTTTCTGAATAAAGATGTAGGCTTTACTTAGATGCTTACACATTCCACCTTGATTTATTAATAATGGACCATCTTAAATAATGTTTACTGCTCCTCCAAGGCCAAGTGTGTTGAATCTGAATTAAATTCAGATTTTTTAATTCAATTCAGTTTTTTTGCTACGTGACTGGTTAGTAACAGGTACCATGACCACGAAGCCTACATGCTTTCTTATTTGTAATATATATGATTTGAGGGCAGATTGGTGGTGTTTGCCAGTTCTTTGAAACTTTTCCTTTTTCCAGATAGAATCTTTTAGGTCTTCTGTAGTTATTATACATACCAGCCACTCTTTATTGAGTCTTTTATTTCTTCCGCTCACTGAGATGACTGGGCAGTACTTTCTTAGCTGCATGAAAAATACTGATGAGATTTGTTGCTTTTGGGCTATTACTAATATCTGGCCCATGTCACTTTTTGATGGTTCAAGCCATAGCTTAAAAATGGGTTGCTGCCTCCACATACTTCTCTGAAGAGTTAGCTGCCTAACAGTTTTCAGGAATGTTTAAGAAAAAACTTCCTAGAGGAACATCAAGCAGTCCTAGAGGATGTTCATCAATCTTATGCTGTGCTTATCAGATCATATTGATTAACGACAGTATCAGAAAGAGAAAAAAAAATATTAGCAGATGAAGTAATGTGTGCCACAACACTATCTAAAAATGCTTTGAAAAAAAATTAAAATATCAGTGGGAATGAGATGTTATTAGCAGCCAGATGTTCCAATTTCCCTATCATTTTGTCAATAGGAGGCTCAGATGGAGGAATTGAATTTTTCCTTAGGCTGTGCATACTTTTTTGATTAGTAAGTGTTTATGTACAGAGCAAAGCAGAGAAAAAGATGTAGCAAACACTTCCATTACAAGGAATCAGAGGGAGGAATTGTCCTGCCCTGAAAATACAATTGTCCTGTTAATGGAAATAGAGATTTTGTATTGGAGGAGGAGCACTAGCTGGCATGGTATTAGGAGAATTGTTCCTTTACTCTCAGAATAAGGAAAACAGTAAAGTTTGAAATTTGGAAGAACCGTGTAAAATGACTGATAAATTGTAGGACAGTTGTACTCCCTCGCTTATTCCATAGAATCAGTGAAAACAGGAAATGTAGTTTTTACATCCCTTAAAACTTTCTTTGGAGCAGCCTGTCGGAGGCTGTGAGATACTGCCTTTCCGTGTGGAAGCCAGAACACAGTAGCTTTACTCTGATGGCATCTGTATTTAAGAGGCTAAGTAGCATGTCACTTACTTCTGTAGTTTTGTTTTTTTGGTATCCCAGTACTACTACAGACAGTTCTGTCAGATTCCATGACATGAAATAATGGTCTGTTTTCTTCAAGTGAACTAGTCAGCCAAGTCAAAAGTATTTTATTATTCTTGAGCTGTATTTCAAGCAGTGGCCAAAGGCCCGAATCAATAGCAACCTACAGATTATTTAATAAGAAAAAATGTTGTCTCAATTGAAATTGTTGTGCTTCTGTCATCCACAGAAAGAGTTTGTTTGTGCAAACAAAAGAATGCAGCTCAGAACTCGTTTCTTGTAAACAATACATCATAAACCATAGAACTAATTATGTTTTAAAGATGGGGTTTAGACTCTACGTTTCTGTTTGTTGAGTGTTCTGTATTTACTAGCAAAATGATGGTATATTAAGCTTGAGGTATTTGTATTTAACACAGCGACTAAATCATATGCATCAGAACTGCCAAAGGTTCTTTTTAGAGCACCAAAAAATATTAGCATTCTGTCATGTAGTGATGGCTGGTAAATATCCTCTACATAAATAACAATGTTCAGCAGCTTCAGCTGAATCATTCTACATATTTGATGTCAGTAGTCTGTAAAGTGCAAAAGGGATTGTATAAATTGTCCAGGACACAAAGAAATCGGACCTAACAAAACATAATATAAAGAGAAGTGTGAGAATTGTTCTCTGGATGAGTTTATATAACACAAAAGTTTTACTTCTAAGAGCAGGATGTGGACACAGAGTTGCTCAAAGCTTCGTTTGAGATAGGGCCACAGGGTCACACATACTTATCTGGACTTTAGAGAATTTGTCGTATTGTCAATGACAGTTGTCTTTTAGGAACTTGAATTATGAAGACAAAGATAAATCGGCTATGTTTCAGAATAACCAAATTATTTCACTGATAACCAGTGGCTCTAGTAAGCATCAAGGATGGGAGGGGATTGTAAGAGAGGGAGAAAATAGTAACAGTAAGCAGGCTGGACCCCCTAGCAACTTCTAACTTGTTTCATTCAGTCAGCCACTGGCCCCTTTCTTAATCCAGCATCATTCCTTGCTTCCTACACAAGTCCTTTCCACTGCTCTCATCCTGATTTCCCTCACTGCAGATGGCAGCTCAGTATCTGTGCTCCCAGCGCCAATTCCTGCAGTCTCACCCCTCCAGTATAACCCCGAGCATTGCTTCCCTGAACTCCAGTTATCCACAGCCATCAAGGGTGGTGGTCCTTAGGGCTGGAATTCAGGCCCTGTCCCTCTATTTTCTTCCTTCCTGCGTCCCTCTGAGTCACAATGTCATTGGAAAAGCCATTGGGGGTGACAGAGGAAACAGAAATCTAGTGGAGGGATGGAAGGTTGCAGTAGAAAGAAAAAAACGGTGGGGAGGGAAGGGTAAGAAAGCAGCCCCACCAAGGTCTCACTCAAAAAAAACCCTGAATCACTGGGCTAATGAAAAGATCTTTGAATCAACATTTTGCATGTATACAAGAGAGATTTCCTTTGTTAAAACTAAAGGGTTTTGTAGGAACTGAGATCTAGAGTGAGGGAGCCGAGGTAAGCATTCGAGTTCTGTAGATGGGTAAGGCTGCATTGTTGTTAAGAGAAATTATAGTTAAGGGGAGCAGTGGTTAAAATCAAAAGAAAACACAGGCTGCAGTTGTAGAAATTAAAGTCTAGTTGAGGGAATCAGTAGTTAAAAGAAAACAGAGGCTGCAAAAATAGCATAAAGACAATTATGCAAACAAATAATCAAAGGCAAAACCTAGGAAAAATAATTGGAATTAACAAATACAAATGCCAGCCATCAGCAGCTTCCCCCCACCCTATTTTGAAGTTACACTCCTTCCACGGCTTCTTTGTGATTCCCAGGCACACTTTTGGACATTTTGACGCTCTTGAGGGGATACATTTAGGGAGCTTCTCTAAGGTACCTAGGCAGAAATAGTAACAATTGTGTGGTAGAAGAGTTTCTGGCTAATCCAGTAGTTAACATTTGGAGCATTTTTGCAGGAGGTTGTTTTGTTTGGGTTTTTTAAGTAGCCAAAAAAAATTAAAAAAAAAAAAAAGCTTATAGCATTGCTAAAACTTCCTGGAAGAAAAACTGACAGTTTTCCAATTAAGTCTCATCTTGTGTTTTTCTTTACTTCACATCTTTTAATGACAGTGTCATGTAATATGATGATTTTATAAGCCGTTTTGCTAACTCATTCAGCAGAGTAATCAATAGAAAAAAAATAAGCCAGATGGGTTGTAGTCCATTTGTATTGGGTGGGACAGATGGCATTATTGATAGATGGAAATATTCCAAATAATTATTGTATAATGATATAACAGTGGCTGTGCTGCAAAATTTTATTAATTGACTTTGTGTACGCACTTTATTCAGTAGGGGTTGAGTTGTACTGTTTAGACAGTACTCCAACTATATTTAGTTGGGAGCTGAGTCCACCCTCTACCTTCTTTTTCCCCTCCCCATGAGCTTTCCATCCAGAACCATCCCTGTAGTACTTTGTTAGAGTATTTCAAGTGGTGGATTGTACTTCTGTCTGTACAACAGACCCCACGAGACTAACTGAGATGGGCAAGATCATGATTACATTTTTTTTTTTCTACCTCTGTGTGCCTGCTTTTTGCTTTCTTTTGTTATCCTCACCAATACAAAGAAGAAACATGCTGTACTGTCTCAAGATTTCAGGCATTCCAGCTTGTTTAACTGGTGTGTTTTACTCTTTTTACATCTTGTTAATCCCCAGCAAGATTTGGTATAGCTAGGCCAGTAAAGTATATCGATTTTGATAAACTGTGTAATAGATACTGGTTTGGGCTGTTGCTATTCAAATGTATATTCCATGGCAAAGTACTATTAATTCATTCTTTTCTGTGAGTTAAGAGCACATTAACTTATTCATAGAAAAACTTAGAGGCCATTTGCTGCTTTTGAAATACAGTTCTTGATAAACATGACCGAATAAAAATGAGTTTCAGTTCTTATTTTGATTTGATGGCATGTACAAAACTCAGAGGCAGATTTTCCAGAACTATATGAAGTGTTATCTCTGATTTCTTTGTTATAAAAAGAAAAATGTGTAGGGAAATACTTTAGTATATTTAGTACACAATGTTTTGTTAGTTACACAAAGTTTAGGATTGCCTGTCTTTGTAAGTGAACCCAAAATATTGGTGAAGGAAGATTTTGAAACAGTGAAAACAACATATATTTTTAAGATTAGAAGACAGAGTTGCATAGAAAGATAATATTTAATGTAATATTCATTCATTTTATACAATTTTATATAATTTTATACTATTTTTTTCTTCAGATGATGATATTATAGATCAATTCCACTCTTGAGTTATTTTATTAGGCAGTTGCCACTATATTTTCCATCCTTAGTAATGAAAAATCCACCTGGTGAAATACTTCCTGTGGCATGAAAAAAGATGTGTCTTTTGGCTTTTATAACACAACTTGCATTTGGATGTTAGTTGTCTGGTCCTCTCCCTCCAATAAATTCCTAGGCAAATGTACTACAAACTTAAAAAATTCTCCAGCCCACCTTCTTCTGACAGAAGCTTTCTTTTTTTTTATGGTAAGCATTCAGGATGAGTGGCTGTGATCCCATGGTCGTTTCAAATCCAGCAAAGAGTGCTACAGTTGACTTTCATTCTGTCAGGAATGCCAGTCAGGTTGTTGACAATGTGTGTCTTAATAGCATGTAATGCAGAAGTGATGGGGAAAAGATTTGCAATGTTTTATCTGATATATGTTGTGAATGGGTTCCTTGCTTACTTCAACAGTCGGGTAACGATGCCAACTTTAACTATCTAAATTGAAACCTTTTGGGCCAGATTTACAAACTATTTAGATGTCAAAAGATGTAAATGAGCCTGAACTAGGATTTTTTAAAAATATCTAAGAGCAGTCATCTAGGGGCACTGGGCCCATTCTAGGGAGCCCCTGCATCGTACCTTCTTCGACACTTCTGTATATACCATTGGTACTACCCTGTGTCTTTCCTCTTTGCCTGCCAAATCATGCACAGGTACCAACTTATAAACAAGTTAAATCCTGAAACAGAAGCTGTCTAGCTACATGCAGTGGTTTTCTGGAGTAATTATTACATTTTCATGGCAGTCATTTAGAATGGCTTCATACATCTGTAACAGCAGTCTGTTGCATTGTTCAGACACGCCTGTAGTATTTGAAGTATACAGACTGTCATGAATTTAAATAAAATTCATGCATTCTCTGACAATTTATCCTAAGTAGAACAGAAGTAGCTTATGCTCAAATAGGGGAAGTTGAAGGTTTTTCTTGCTGCAAAGGATTGGACAGAGGTTTAAGATCCTCTTTACCTATGGAGAAAATTACCATAAAACTTAAAAGGAATATAAAAACCCCCCAGATTTCTGTGAGAGGATATGTACTTTTTCACCATCCTGAACAGATGTTTGTAAGTCCGTAATATTCAGGTACACATTTTTTTGTATCTTTTATTATATGTATTGGTTAATATCTGTGTTTAATACAATTGTTAGATTTCCAAATAGTATTGTAAATTCTGTGTCCTATAGATAATAGAATAGGTAATACTAATTTAATTGGTCTCCTTCTTTCACCAGTTTCTTGAACAGAATAGTTAAAATGTGAGGAGTAGAAGTAAATTAATATTATAAAGCTATAAATGATAGATTAGAACCCTGCTGCATTTACATTGCAGTAAAATCTCACGTAGGTTAATTAAAATAATTGGTAACATTACCAGAAGAAAACTAAATATTTTTGAAAAACATTGCCACCAGCCAGTACCTATGCCTATCAAAAATTCAGTAGGAAGAAAATACATGTTTCTGTTTCCCTTTTTTGTCTCATCAGGTTTCTAACATTTATTTTGCTACTAGATGCTATTTTGAATGTTCCACAGTTTGATATATTAAACCAGGCTTCTTTTATGGCCCATGTTAAGAACACGCAGTGCATTCAAATAGCACAGTGGTAGTGGGTCTTTCATCTTGTGCCTAGTGTATTTCATTTCCCCTGTGTTCAGATTAAACAAAGCTTTTGAATTCATTTGAAGCAACTGTAATGAGAATATTTAACACAGGTCAAATGCAGATAGTGGAACTCCAGAGGTCCCTGAAAATAGTCTGCCTTTTGACACTGGGCCACGATGCAAGGTGAAAGCATTGCCACCTTCACTTTTTTTTAAAGGAAGATTATGATATTCTATTTGTAACATTAGTGGAGCCTTAATGAATTTTAAAAAGGAGCTTCGTCAGGAAAAAGAATAATGAAGTAGTCTACATGATTTTAACTAAAGCCATTATTAGAAATTGCACATATATCTATACATTAAAAAAAAAAGATTGCATAATGTTCTAAACAGTATACATGAATTTAACTTGTAAAATGTAAACATAAAATATGAACAATAGAAAATAAGAAAGGAGAGCATTTCTTGTGTGAATGTTTGTGTAGATAGCTACAGATGCAATCAAATTCTCAGCTGGTATAAGTCAGCATAACCCTCTGATGTCCATGAACTGATTTACACTAGCTTATTTGCCATTTACAGGTAATATATACATGCATTCGAACACTGTTTTTCAGTTAGACACAGTGAAGAAATGCATGTCAAGTTATTCAGGGTGGTAAACAGCCTAGTTCATCCAGGCTGACTGATTTTCCCCTGCAGCAGTTCCCTTATAAGAGTTTTTCTGAGTGATTCTTCATCTCCTTTGCTGAAAATATTAATTCTGTTTTGAGCCTGTCACGTTTGTGCTAAGCAAGAGGGCATATATGCATCCACTGTTTGCTAGGCCAGAACCTCTGGTCAAAAGTCTTATGTGTGATGACTGTGAAAGCCATTAACAGGATTTCAACCCTGAGGCAAGTACCTGTTGTCAGTGCCTCTTTATAGGGAGGAAAATGCTATTTTGGTTGAAAAGTGATCAAGGTTCTACCTTCACTCAGGAAACCTCCCTATTAAACTGTAGTCCTAATTATGTGTAGGGCACTTTAAATCCCCACAACGAAGGAAGGAATTTCAGGAACATCATCAGCTTCAAAGTTTTTTTGTTCTCCTTTGGAGGAGTTAATCCTGCTGATCAGGACTGAAAGAAGAGCCAGATTACCACCCCAACCTACATAGACAGTTTTATTAACAACTGGTGCTTCCTAAAACTGTAGCAGGTTAATCTCTTTCAGACACTGCAAACGTTCTTTCCAAGTCAGTGCTTCTAACAAGTAGTTTGATGTTAAGTACTAAGTAGCTATTTTAGATCTCGGTCTTTTCCAGGGAGGGAATTTGGCTCTTCAGTGTGAGCTCAATGTAAATCAGAAAACTCAGATCTCAGAAATTAGTCAAATTTCTATACTGAAAGTCCCCTTAGATCTGTGGGCAATATACTCTTCATCATGGTTATGCAGGACCTGGAAAAGCCTTCCTGTTGCAGGAAGGAAACTCAGCTATTGAATAGTGTACCGGGTCTGGCTGGGATGGAGTTAACTTTCTTCATAGCAGCCCCTATGGTGCTGTGTTTTGGGTTTGTGGCTAAAACAGTGTTGCTAACAGGCTAATGTTGCACGATTTCAAAGCTTTCTGGTTTTCCCACTCAGCACCCCCAGCGAGTAGACTGGGGCTGGGCTAGAGGCAGCCAAAGGGATATCCCATACCATATAACATCATGCTCAGCAATAAAAACTGGAGAATTCCATCTTCCAAGGTGGCTATTCCCCAGAGGCTGGCTGGGCATCGGTCTGCTGGGGGGAGGTGGTGAATGGTTGCCTTTGCATCACTAGTTTTATTCCCTTCACTTATTAAACTGTCTTTATCTGGACCCAAGAGTTCTCTCATTTTTGCTCTTCCTGTTGTATCTCCCATCCTGCCGGGATCTGGGGGTGAGCAAGTGGCTGTGTGGGTGCTAAGCTGCTGGCTGGGGTCAACATCATCAGGAAAATTCATACCTGGCCTTCTCAAGCTCATCAAAGCTCCAGTTAAAATTGGAGCTCAAAATATCATCTCTTCCTTTTGAAACTGTGCAAGAGTCTTACAAGATACAGTTATGAACTTCTACCACCAAAAACTTGAAAGAAAAAGAAAACAATAAATTAACTCAGGAAAATATCTTCTTTCTTCCAGTGGAAGTACTTCTTTACTAGTGTATAGTACAATCCAAGGGATCCTACTAAATTTCAGTACTTGATTATCCTCATCTCTGGTTCTGTGTGCTGGTCATAATAACAATTTCATTTCCTCTTTCTCCTCCTCTTCTCTGAAGGATATCACACGGGCTTCAAAATTGATAATAGATCTTCAATTTCCTTACTCATAAAAATCAAAGTAAACAAAAAATTATTTATCCTTTCCTGTATTTCACTTCCAAAGAAGTACATAAGACAGCGTGAAAGTGAGTTAGCATTATTTTGAAAAGCCTTTAAATTTTTGCATAGCAAAAATGAGCAGAGCTAACTGGTCAATACCCAGTAACATGCATGCCAGTTCAGCAGTGAATAATCACTTTCAGCTTCCTCTCGGTATTTTTTCAGCTTCCTCTCCGTATTTATTCGGCTTCATGGATGAAAAATAAAAATGCTTCCAGCTGATATGACACATGTATAGTTCTCATCAATCCTTTAGTTGTAACACAATGAACACATCTGGTAACACTTGAAATCTAACTTTGATTTTCTTTTGGACATTATTTGATGTTAATATTATGCAGGTCTTTATGCATCTGACTTACAAGCACCTTTGTGGAAACATCCTGGTCAGCTCCTGTAGTTGACAAAGTAGTTATTTCTGCATATATCTCAATGAAGAAGAAAGTGAGTCTAAAAGAGGAAGATGTAACTGTTAACTGATGATAATACTAATTTTCAATCATTTCTAATTAAATCGGTAATTTTGGTAAAGTTTTGTCATAATTTGTCAAATGAATGTTCACATGGAGTTGTAGATATCTGTTCAGTAATGCATAGTCTCATAGTCTCTCTGTGCATGTTCTGCAGAATTACATGGGGGAGATGTATAGGTACACAGATTTTTCTCTTTCCCTCCCTCCTTGTATACATATATATATGCATATAGATAAATATACAGGAATATATATTTGTATTTTTTCTTAGTATAATAACTTTTAACAAGAATATATATTAATATATGCCACTTAAAGGCCATTTATTGAAAACTTTCCATTTTAGATAGAAAGTACATGCGCTTACCTGCATTCAGGAACATAAGAGTTAAGATGCCATTATATATTTCAGTAGTAATCTACTGAAAGATTATTGTAAGTAATCTTTCTGAAAGATTTCTGTAAGTAAAAGATTTCTGTAAAATCTTTCTGTAAGTAAGTAATCTTACTGAAAGAGACGTATTTTCATGTTCAGGAGAAATAAGTTGCTTTCCATATGTCTCATTCCAATGACTGCTGAGAAGAGTTATACATTTAACTCAAACTTAGCTTATAATTTTTAAGTTATTGTGAACTTCCTCTCATGAGTGGATGTAGTGGGTCTGCCTGGGATAGAGTTAATTTTCTTCATAGCAGCCCCTATAATGCTGTGTGTTGGATTTGTGACTAATACCATGTTGATAGCAGATCAATGGATAGCACATGATTTTTTTTTGCTTTTGCCCTCCCGAGTTTCTCCCCCATCCCACTGTGGGGGGCATGAGCAAGCGACTGGGGGGATCTTACCTGCAACTGGGGCAACCCATCACAGTGGACTGCAAGAAATTGCCTAAATTGCATCACCTGAGTTTGACTCTTGTAACATTGAACTGAGGGAAAACCTGTCCTACAAAATCCAAGTTCTAAACTGTATGTAGGATGTTATTGACCAAAATAAATGGTTTGAGTTACAATAAGGGGCATGTGCAGTCCTAGTAGTCCTGTTATATTCCATTTAACTGATCTTGCTTTGCAGTCATACCATATTAAAAAATGAAAGTAACTGACTACGCTGCTGGAAACAAATATTTGCCCCCAAAATACTCATATACATAAGATGAAGGAATGTAAATGTTTGTATTTTCCACTAAAAATCTTTGTTTACTAAAAAGTGCCACAATCAGAATGATTTCTGTTTGCACATCTACATATGATATTACTAATAAAGGTGGCTGTCTCAATGAGGTGGCAGTTAATAGAAGTTTAACAGTGCCACCAGAATTTTCAAATTGTTTTTCTTCTGCCGCCAGCAGGATCACAATTTTCTTCATTGCATACTGCAGAATTTAATTACAGGTTTAACAGGAGTAGCTAATGGTGCTGTACGTGTACAGGTGAACAGGTGATTGTAGTTAGAATATGTGAGGTAAAAGCTGACATTGGTTTGAAAATTAGTTCCAGAGCTCAAGGTCAAAGTTCAGAAGGAAAGTAGACTTTCAAAGAAAACATCTTTGCAATCTATATCTGAAATCTAAATTCTAAATCATAAAATCAGTTATCCTTAATGCCCACGAAGTAGATTTTGACCATTAACTTTTCTCGTTTTCTGTCCCATTTGGGTATACACTCTCAAATGATTTTCAAGTGGAATCTTTCCATCTTGAACATCCTTAATTCAGTTCAACTCTCTTTCCTAAGTGCTTATTTTTGACACTACACAAGAAGAATAAAACCCTCAGAGTGACAGTCTGTGATGATGTTTCATGTCGCAGACTTCATTTGCTTTCAGTTTATATTGCTATCAATTTATGACTTCGTTCCTTAAATAGTTATCTTTTTTCCACATTGTAACTGATATATTGAATGATGTATGTTTGAGAGGTATTTCAAGGAATCTTAACTTCAGTGATTAACTGGTTATCTCTTGGCTCAGCAACCTTTCATTTGTTGAGGGAAAGTTAATATTTTTAAAGCAAATAAACCAGCTTTTCAATGTGTAATTATTTTCTTATCAATTTTACATTTTCATGTCCTTTTGAGCATCTAGTGTGCAGTGCTTGAATTTACATTTAGCTCTGCAGGAACTGCTTTAAATATTATTATTAAGAAGGAAGAAATCAAAAATCAAAGTGAATTTTTAGTACAATAGCGAGGTATAGGAAGGTGCAATTGCAGTAACAGCAGCCTGCATTATTATATAGAACCAACTCACAGCTTGACAGAAAGTCCCTGCTGGGGAGGAAATGTAGGGGAACTGGCAGAATTTTGCTACATCTGCTCCCTACTGCTAATAAGCTTTAACCTGTTTCATTTTTATTATGCTTACTAGTTAGATATTTTGCTTCCAAAATTATATCTGTAACTATGAGAACACATAAAAGGGAGCATGACAGGTAGGGCTGTTTAAGAATTTAAAACTACCAGCAAGGGATATTAAAGGCCATAATGGGTAAGATGGTTGCCTTCTCAGTGTGGGTTTGTAGAGTTCAGGCACTGCAGCGCTGGTAGAAAGACTGAGTGTAAATAGTGGGTAAAACAGATTTCATAGCTTGAGTAGCTCATACAGCCAGAAGGCACCATTAGATCATTTAGTCTGACCTGTATATCACAGATCATTACATTTCACACAGAAATTCCTATTTTGAACCCTATGAGTATACTTAGACTAAAATATATCAGACCTTAGGGCTTTAAAATATTTTATGCCACAGGATATGAACCAAGAGGTTGAGCTTCCCATGTAGTAGGAGAGGTGTTTATCAGATTGGTAAGTACACATGGTAGCATGAATACTTCTGCAAAATAAGCCAAACAACCAAAGGCTTGTATGCACTTAACGGAAGTGAAAATCCCTTCCTGACCCCTTTGACTAAGGGGAAAAAAACACAGGTATTCATATTGTATCAGAGCACTTGCTTGCTGAAATGTTCTGCTGAAGCCATAAACAGTTCCTTCAGGAAAAAAAACAAAACAAAACAAAACACCCCCCCCCCCAAATCCCCAAAAACTCCCAAAAAACAAAAACACCAAAAAAACCCCCAAACCAACCAGAATAAACAAAAGTTAGATTTAATCTCTCATTAGGTTTCAGTGAGCATAATTCGGGGCCCAATAGGAGGGAAAATCTTCTCCTTCAAGCAGTGATATTAATTGTCTAATTCCGAATTTCAGGCATTTTGTTCCTTTGACAGCCATGCTGGCAGTCCTGTGCTTCTTGGATTCTCAGTGCAGACATATTCCTTGCAGTCCTTTGAACACGCTTTCCTCTGAATAATCAGTGCTATAGGTGCTGAGGTTTATAACCATCTAAAAATGTGGGGGAAATGGTATTGTATATTTTCCATTTGATATTATCACATGCTTCCTGTAACTGATTATCCAACAGTTTAACATTTTTCTTTATCTCTGATGGTGGCATAATTGTCACATACAATTATGAAGTGTATTTTGAAGAGAAATTGAAATGTATGAAATTCAGTAGGTAGCTGAAAACGCTTAAGACTATGGGGCTATTGAGACTGTGCTTTTACATAATGGGATAGAACAAGATTGTGATACTTAGCTGGTAAATCAAGCAAAAATGGAAGTCTCAGTCTTAAGTAGGAGATTCTTCTCCACTACTGTGCATGCAGAAGTCTGTGTCTTTCTTTCAGCAGGCCAGTTTGCATTTTCTCTTTTTCTTTCAGTTTATTCTAACAATGGATTATTTAAGCTTACTTTTCAAGAAAACTTTCAGGCTGGTAAGTCCAGAAAGCAGAGGTGTTAGCCTAGTTACTACAGACTTTGTATACAGTCTTCAGGCTTTCAGTTGTTTGTTTGTTCTAGACACTCACTCAAAGCTGATTACGTCTTCATGGAAAGGTGATACTGATTGCTCTTATTTTGATAATGTCACAGAGCTTCTCCATTTCTGAAATGAAAGAATGAAAACACAGAGATCCACCAATAGAAAAGAGAAACAAAATTAACAAGCAAATGATACCCTTATGTACTAACTATAACCAAAAGGGAGCTTGTAAGGTTATGTCTTTAATTTCAGCTGATCTGTTTTGTCTATCACACAGAAGTGGCGAAAATTTATGCCACTTCTTGGCCTCTGTTGACTATCGTGGTAAAGATAGAACAGCAAGTTGCTAAATTATTCTGTTTGAGTGATATAAACTATAGATCATATATAGTTATTAATCTGATTTCTTATTATCTCTATTTTCATGAGTTTCCATATTTGCTTATCTTTTTTATATAATGCTTACATATACTTACAGTAGTACTATTCAGAGACCACTCATCATGAAACTTTTGATTTTGCAAAGACTTAAACATATCCTTTATGCACCAAAAAGCTGTCTCTACTTATAAAATCAAATTTACGCTAGATTTATTGTGGGATTTGGGCCCTAAGAGTGATGTTAGTTAACTTTTGTGGTAGTTTCTTCTGACATACTTGGTTGACTACCATAAAATTTTAGCCCATCACCTTGACAAATCATAGTAATAGCCAGCAATATATTGTATGGATTTCAGATTTCCTATACTCTTGCTAATATAACTTGAGGTATGCTCATTTTATTCACATACAAACTCTTCCTCTCTGGGAAAAGTTAAGCTGTTGTGCTTGGCATGTTAATTGCTGACCATTTAATATCTAATAATTAATTTTGTATCACTGCCATAGCTGCATGCAGAATTTTTCAGAAGTATTTGAAGAAAACTTAATTTGGATTTTTTTCCCAAATGCCAGCATGTGGAATTACAGTCATTATATTAATAGATTACATTAATTTGAAATCCATTAGAATTACAAAAATTGATTGAAAGTACCCTTAGAAATAGTACTGCCTCTAAATGTCTATGCCCATATTTGTTACCCTGTATCTACTTTCCCTTTTTCATGTTGGTTTTTTTTAAAGATAGATAAAGACTGCACAAAGAAGAAATTATTCTGCAAAATATGCTGTCAGATGCTGACAAAAAAAAAAAAAAGAACCACCTTGTTTTCTCTAGATTTTCCCTGGTTCAGTAACACCAAGTAAGTACAGGTTCAGTTTTCCAGCTGACATTGTACAAAATAGTTTCTACGTGACACAGTGGTAACTGAACTACTACAATCAGCTTTGTCCAACACATTGTGGAGTAGAGGGACGAAAATTTCTGAAAAACTTGTTTCTTTTTATTTTAACTGTGTTTATTCCATGATAAATATTCAGGTTTATAAGACTTCATTTTTAGTCTGCCAGTCTTGTGTTAATGTATTTTTGGCATGCAGCAAATAATCTGTTTTATTTCAGGAAGGAATATTAAATGTCACACTTTCTTATTTTTGTAAGCTTTGCAAAAAGAATACTCTTAACAATTTTATTGTTATAAAACACTGTGGTGTTCATTCTTTGAATTCAGGCGTGCTATACCAGGAATGCATGTGGCCTATTTATTAGACAAACTAGGATGTTGAAAAGGATTTCTTCTATCCTACTTTCTTCAGGAACTGACATTTTTATTCTTATGCAGTTTTCCTAGTGGAATCTTTACTTTTTAAAGTCATAAACCTATTGTTGTGAGAGATTCTAGCAAAGCTTAAACTGGATCTCAGGAGTTTGATGCACTCTGTTTAATGCAGGCAGTGTAAAAGAAATTTTAAATGTATTATTTAAAGGCACATTAATCTTGCCGCTATAATGGTGTAATAATGCATACCATAGAAGGTTTTCATAAACTCAGCTTCTAAAAGTAACATCAGAGTATCTTTCTTTTTGTTCTCCAAGACAATTCTTTGTAGAGATAGCAATTACGCATTCATATCTCTCTCTTATAGCCTGATTCCATATTCAGCTTTGGGGTAGGTAGACCTTAGTCCTCACACAACAAAAACAATATTTCTCATTTGGAACAAATGGAGGATAGTCAAAATAAACAAATGTATGTAATAAATGTTAATAGCTGAAACGTGTACCTTTTTCAATTAAATTCAGTAAAATAGTTAAATGCTTATAGAATGGATTGAGTGTAGATTTGTCCTGTACTCATTATTCCTGTGTTTTGATTGGCATTTTAATAGGTCTGCCTTTGATGATTTTTTTTTAATGAAAAAATACAGTATTAGTTAGAGAAATTCTTTTTTAAGGTTAGCACTTTTAAAGAAACACTCTGTGTTAGTTTACAACCCTTACAGCCCTGCGTTTTTCATGTAACTATGGTCATTGCATTGGGTTCTGGTTTGTTTTGTAGCAGTGTTGTGAATGCATTAGGCATTCATTAGTGTGAGAGTATTCTGCAGCTCACCTAAATATGCGCAATGAATATCAAGTGAATCTTTACTAAGAACTAAGGCATACAAAATGCGAGGACTTGGTAATACTATGAACCAATGTGATAACTTCTTGTATGTGAGCAGAGCTCAGGAAAGCATTATGCACACAGTAGTTCAGATAATAATTTTGCTTTAATGTAGAGATACAGGTTAATTACAAGTTTAAAAACCAATTGACAACCACTGTTGTTAACCTTCCTTCTTGTGATATGAAACGGCTTGTATTTCTTCATTAAACATGTTCATAAAAGTGCTAGCTAAGGAATGTAGTTCTACCAAGGTATCTTTTCAGCTTCGGCCTTTGCATGAATATAAAGTATAGGAAGAGTTCCCATTCTCGTTTTTCGTTGTTAGAGACCTTACTGAATTGGATGACATTTGTTAACTGTAGTACTGTGACCTTCAATAAGTTTTCAGCCAAACCCTTTGACCCCTTCTATTTCCAGCCAATCATCCTTACACTCCTGCAGATTTGCGTTAAGCATCCATTGCAGAACCTCGTTAGAGGGGTTAAAACACAGCGGGCTGTCTGGGTGGCTCCAGTGTAACAGGGCTCAAGATCCCCATTCCTGTGGCAGGTGCCTAAAGGAGACAAACCTCCTGCTTGGCACTGTCTGGGACTGTCTGTTGTGTTTTGGTTGTTTGTACTGTCTCTATCAGTGTAAGCAGGGACTGAAGGTATATATGCCCCCCCAAAAGTGGGATTGCAGTTCTCTCTGTGATTCTGCTTTGGGAAAAGGAGAAGAGGAAGCATTGTTTTTCCTCAGAAAGAGGCTGAGAGTAACCACATCAAATTCCCACTTCTTCCAGCCCAATATTCTGATGCCAATACCTCTGCTCAACTAGCTGAAGAAGCACTTCAAAGCTGTTGTTATCTGCATTCTTCTGCTTGATTCTCTGTTCACCGTTCATCTATAAAATCACTCTGGAATATTGCAGATGAACATAAAACTCCCTTAGAATTACAGAAATATTGGAAAGGACTAGTTGTTGGAAGGGACTAGTGAAAATTCAACCAGTCCAGTCAAGAAAGCCCAGTCATTTTTCTTCACCAAACACACCACTAGTATCAGCATAAGCATAAATTCTTATGTAAGAACATAAGAATAGCCATAATGGTGTAGCCTCTGCTTAGTATTCGGACTCCAGACAGTAGCCCTAAGCAGATGTGAATAGTAAAAACAGAAAAAGCATACATCCATCCTAATATTCTCCCAACCTCGAACTATTTTAATTCACATTTAAATTGATTAAATTAATTTTAATAGTTATATAAATCATTAATTTTTATATAAATTGTTAACTAGTGTATAAATGAAGAATTAACTAAGAATTTTAATATGTCTCTTTTATAATCCCCACTGAACCTGTGTTCTGAGTACTTGTTCAGGCTCCCCTTGAATCCCTGTAGAGTTCTTGCAACCACAACTTTCTCTATCAAGGAATTGCAGGTGTCACCCACCATCGTTCTTTTTGAAAACATGCTCTTACTGATGTCATTTGGTGATCCATAGTTCTTGTACAGAAAGACAAGCGTGCAAAATCAATACTTATCCCTATCCATCCTTCTTATGTCATGTATGATTTTGTAAACCTTTGTCATATTCTCCTTAAGAAGTCTAGAGAACATTTCCAGTCAGACCCTCCAGAGCTTTTGATCATCCTTGTTGTCCTCCTCTGAACACGTTCTGGGTCTAATATATCCTTTTTCAGCTGAGAGGTCCAGACTTGTATATCTTACTCAAGATGTGGGTGAACTGTGAAATTCTACAGTGGCATAATGTTACCCACTTTATTCTCTATTCCTTTCCTAAGAATTCATAATGTTTTACTTGCTTTCTTGATTGCTGTCAACTGCTGTGATTCTTTATTAACCAGCCCGTGAAGACTTTCCAAAATGTTACTTAGCTTAGCATGGTACTGTTCTCAGTGTTTACAGTAATATGGCATCAACCTACTTTGGTATTATACAATGTCAGGTAGATAACAGAGTCACATTCTCTGTCCTCCTAAAATCTCCTCTGTACCTTCTGGTTTTCCCCTGAGTTATTGAAATGTGTATTGTATCACCAGAAGAATACCAGTATTTTCTTCACAGCAGGAAAAGTCCTTTGTTGAGTTGCGGTTTCTTTCAAAGCGAGGTGTTAAAAAATGAGAGTGTTCATAGTCCTTCTCTGGATAGGGAACAATATAGATCCAATGCATGTACTTAGAAAAATCTGCTTTTTGGCTTCCTTTTCCAAACTTTCTGGAACTCCATCTTTCCCGCCTTTGATAAATTGAGTAGCAGATGATCCTGTTGGCATAGGGAGGATATTGTGAATCATGTTTTGAGGACAGTCTAACATGAGATTCAGTTAGAGCTAAATCACTTGTTGTATCAAATCTTTGTCCAAAGTTTTGGGATCTACCATTCCATAGCATGATAGAATCAGAATGCTGTCATAGTGTGGTCTCTGAGATGGTCCAGTTTGCAACCATTCCTGAAAGAAGACACTTTTACAGAGTCTTTATTTTCAGTGGATGTCTCCTGCACAGCAAAAGGATGTTACCTGGCTTTATTCTCCAGCCCTCTTTAAATCACATCATGTAGAAGTACAGCACAGAAGTAGCATCCTTCTCTATATTACCTCAGCAGCCACTGAACCTTTGCAATTCTGCTCATTTTCCCCTATGACATACTGACTCCTCCTGGTGCGAAGCTACCTTGCAGTATTTGTTCTCAGAAAGGATTAAATCCTGTGGAAAACCTAACAAGTGGAAATAGGAATCTTCAACAGGCAGACCCTCTCCCATGAATTGAAAATCATTTGAATACTGATAGCTAGAAAATAAGTGTTTAAGGGCAAATACCTTTAGATGACAGCTACACCTACAGCCTAATGAAATTTGAAAAGATTTGTAAAATTCAGGTCATGCATACTTTAAGGAATCACTGCTTTCAACAGTGTTTGCCCCAACGCTTTTCTTGTTTCTCAATAATAAGGATTTTAAAGGTTCCCAAGAATTATTTGATGCTTCTTTTTCAAGAATCACAAACCAAGCTGTATCTTCCTCTACCTCATTTTTTTTCCCCAAGACTGTGAAGATGTAGAAGGACTAGGCCAAAACATGTGTGCCTTTATAGAACAGTCTACAACAGTATCCCTAAAAACATGTTTTTCTTCATAGTACCACAGCTGTCTGCCAGAAGTGTTGAATCTCATTGATGAGAGTGCAGAATCAATTGTAAAAAGCAACTTAGTCATAAAATAATTCCTCTTCATTTTCAGTCTTAATACTTACTTATATTGTTCCAGCATCATAGGAATAGTATTTCTTAGCAGACCTTATACATTCATCCTCATTTGCTAGATAGGCTATCATAAAGATCTTCAGCTGTTTAAGACAGTTGTAAATTTCTGAAAGGTAACTCATAAATGCAGCATCCACGTACAACACAAATGTCAGCAATTTCTTGAAAATAAGTCAGGAGAGGTCATTGTTAGAAGTACTTCTCTAAGATTCTGTAGCAGCTGATGAAAGATTATTAGTGCCCAGTAGCTCCGTCACTTGTGCTTTGTGCAAACTGTAAACTTAAAGGTTGTGAGTGCTATGGTGCTGTACAGGTGCACCATGAATAGTCTTTCACACAGAATGAATCTCATTTGTTAAATTTGGAAGGGTACTTTCTCCTGGCCTTAATTTTCATGTAGTTCTTCATATTCTAAATGGCAGCTGAAGGCAAGCAGAAATAGTGAGTAATTGATTTAACAACCTAAGACAAGTACAGGGAAGTAGAAAAGTTTGTCTTAGTGCTTGATGTGACCTGAGAGAGCTTTTTAGACTTTTTTTCTAAACAGTACCTCACCACCTTGGGCCAGCAAAGTGGCCTTTAAGCCTGAATGAGCATGACTTTTTTTTTTTTCTCAGTGCAAAGCTCCAGTATTTCATCTTTTCAAACTGTTTTACAGCACTCAGAGCAGAATTATATTGACAAGGTTAGAATTCATCTCCTAGGGGAGAATACTGGGCTCCTCATGTTAAGTGTTAATATAACATTTATGTGTTGGTACCTTAATAACAGCCCCAGCTAGCCTAATGAAAGTACTGAAAGCAAACAGTACTCAGTGAGATTTTATTATGACCGAAGTGACTGCAATTTGAGACAAATTGTCCCTATTTTTGTTTCCATATCAAACCCAGAAATGCTAAAGCAATTGCTACAAGTTTGGTATAGAATTAGACTCCACTATCGTTAATATAGAAGTAAGTGCATTTTTCATGTAAACAGTTCACAAGGGTCAAGCATCAAAGATATTCTGTGCAAAATGCTTGTCAATAACTTTGTGAGTGAATTTTGAAATAAAGTGCCTGTAACCTGTCATTATTTCTTCCTCTCAAAGTTGAGAGCAAGTGGATGAAAATTGAGCTTGTGAATTGAAGGTACTCTGAGTTATATGGCCTTATCGACTTCAGGCAAAATGACAGGTTTGCCTTGTTATTATTTTTCCTTTCGGAGGTCAGGCAATGGACAGTATTACCAGTATATACTGTGGTGTAAGCAAATTGGCATATAAAAAAAGTTATTATCTGTGTACACAAAGAAGGTGGTGTAAGTCACTAATATTAAAAATGCTTAATATATTGTCTCTCCATAAAAATGGAGGAAAAAGTAAGAAAAAAAAAATAATCTGCTGGCCAGACTAAGCATTTCAACCGTTCAACTATTTGAACAGTTGTTCAAAAAACCCAGATGTGTTCAGAGGGCTGATAAGTTAATGTAAATACATACATTTGAGAGTATGTATATCATAAAATGTGGTTGCTTTCCATAAATAGACCTTGTTGTATCCATAATAGGAGTATGAGTATAGGCATTTAAGGTAACAGCAGACCTAAATGAGTGTACTGGTTTTGGATGGGAAGCAGTTAACTTTCTTCATAGCAACCTGTATGGTGCTATGTTTTGGATTGTTGACCAAAACAGTGTCGATAACACACCAGGGTTTTTAGCTATTGCTGAGCAGTTCTTGCACAGTATCAAGGCCTTTTTCTGTTTCTCACACTGCCCTGCCAGTGAGTAAGCTGGGGGTTCACAAGAAGCTGTGAGGGGTAACAGCTGGGACAGCTGACCCCAACTGACCAAAGGGATAATTCATGCCACGTAACATCATATTCAGCCATAAAAACCAAGAGGAGAGGTCTTTGGGAGGATAGCCATTGCACACAGTCTAGCTGGGTATCAGTCTGCTGGTGGGGGGGTATTAAGTAATAACCTTTGCATTGCTTGTTTTCTTTTTCTCCTTCTTCCTTTTTTCTTCATTTATTAAATGATCTTTATCTTGATGCACAAGCTTTCTCACCTGTGCCATTGGGGAGGGGAGGAGTAAGCAAGCTGCTGTGTGGTGCTTAGCTGCTGGATGGAGTCAACCCACCACAAAGTATTGTTCCTAGTTTAAAGCTCTTATTTTGAAACATTATATTCATTTCCTATTCCTGTTAACATGCTACAGTGCAATTTATACTAAAATTTTTACAAAGAAGTAAGCAGAAAGCCTGTCCCACTTCTTTAATACCATCAGAAGAAAAGGAACTCAGTTGCTCAGAGTTAGCTTACCAAGTTAGCTAATTAGATGTGCTGGTTGATGTGAACACAATTTAAATATACATTTCTAAATGAGCTCTGCTGCCGAGAAAACACGTTTTCTCTTCTAGAGGGTTTGTTCAAGATCGTTCTGCTGTTCAGAACTATCTGAACTGTATCTTTGCTGTATCTGAACTGTATCTTTAGTACTCCAGCTTTCAAAATAAATCTTCTGTGCTTTACTAACTAATTTCTGCAGTTTTGGTAGTTCCTGCCATTTCTGTTCTTCAAAGACCGTTGGTACAGACAAAAGTTACTTTATGCAGAAAGACTTTTTTTTGGTTGCAGAATGAGTGCAAAATACCTTATGTTCAGCATTTTTTTAAATGGTGCAGGCATAAGAGTAATTTGAGATTGCAAAAATGAGCAGATAGTTTATCAGACAAATTCGTAATTGCTCAAGGTGACTTTTCAGTAAGAAGGAAAGTTTAGGAGAAAAACAGTCTCCATGGAATAGCTGTGCTGCACATACTTTTTTGAATATATTTGCTGAATATGAGCAACATTAGTTTCTACCAGCTCTGTAATATGTACAATATTTTGTTTATCTTTCAGGTTGAAGATTCAGAGATGTATCACGATGTAACTACAGTGTGTGGGTTGCTTGCTGTGGTTGTAATATCTCACCTACCCAGAGATGCTGCTATTGAATGGCATGTTATTGCAGTAGTTGATGATCCACTCCAGAGAAGACATTTTGCAGTGAAGATGTTGTCAGAGGGATTCCAAATTGAGTGTGAATCTGTGGAATCTAGTTCTGCATCTTGTGCATCAATCTCCATACGCCTGAGCTTGATTTCACCATCCCCTTCTCAGCTTGATTTAGATGGACCTCTTCATGACTTAGTTGCTATGTTTAGACAAGCTGTTGAGAAGCTTTCAGAAGACTGCACTGCAAGTCCTTTGTCTTTTAGAGCTTTCTTCAAGGAAGATGTGTTTGATGCTGAAACACTACGAACAGGTAAGACTTATGATGACAGAAACCAGATGTTAATACTAAGTATAAGATAATTTTTGTTTACTTCTACATAAGGTTTCATTGGAAGAAGACATTTTAGAAGTGCCTTTCAAGGATAGGTGGCCAAGATGGTCAACAGCATCCTGGCTTGTATCAGAAATAGTGTGGCCAGCAGGAGCAGGGAAGTGATTGTTCCCCTGTGCTGGGCACTGGTGAGGCTGCACCTCGAGTACTGTGTTCAGTTTTGGGCGCCTCACTACAGGAAAGACAATGAGGTGCTGGAGCGTGTCCAGAGAAGGGCAATGAAGCTGGTGAAAGGTCTAGAGAACAAGTGTTATGAGGAGCAGCTGAAGGAACTGGAATTGTTTAGCCTGGAGAAAAGGAAGCTGAGGGGAGAACTTACTGCTCTCTACAACTACCTGAAAGCAGGTTGTTGGTCTCTTGTCCCAAGTAACAAGCGATAGGACAGGAGGAAATGGCCTCAAGTTGTGTCAGGCAAGGTGTAGATTGGATATTAGAAAAAATGTCTTTACTGAGAGGGTTGTCAGGCATTGGAACAGGCTGCCCAGGGAAGTGGTGGAGTCACCATCCCTGGGGTATTTAAAAGACGTGTAGATGTGGTGCTGAGGGGCATGGTTTAGTGGTGGACTTGGCAGTGTTGGGGTAACGGTTGGACTCAATGATCTTAAAGGTCTTTTCTAACCTAAACGATTGTTCTTTTTCTGGTACCAGGCATGCTTCTCATGTAGAAAAGCTCTATTCTTGGACATTTTGAAGTCCAAAGAGGATAAACCCCTGGATTAATTGTTCTGATCTCTCAGCTGACCTGTCTTTGAGTAGGAGGTTAGATTAGATGATCTTGCTCCAATCTGAGTTACTTTGTGATTCCATGAAAAAGAAGTTGCTGAGAAATCCAGCCACCTCAGGGTTGAACACAGGGAGAATTAATCTTTTGTATAAAAGGCTTTGAACAGCTGTCCATTTGGTAGCCTATTTTTGTCATGATCTAGAACTGTGTTCAAATAACCAAATTCTGTGTGCTAACAGGCACTCTTTTGAGAATAATTAATGAAATATAAATGTTTTAAAACAAGTGTTGTATCCTCTAGATCAGAGGGTATCCGGTTTTGAACATGGGCCGATTTCTTACCAACTTATTTAAATAGAACTTGCTAACCAAACAAACAAATTTACTGTTTTTTCCCAATGTTTATTTTTTCAAAATCTCATTCCCTTACCAAGTAAAGAGAATACAGAACAATAAATATAATGTTGCAACTATAATTTATTTCTTATGTTGTACATCTGTATTTTGGTCTGTGCTTAATTTGGGACAACTAACATTATGCAAGAGCACAAAAGCTTATTTTATCTGTCAGGCCTATGAATCTGGTAGACCATACTTGTATTGAAATCAGTATGAGTTTTGTTATCAGTTTTAGAAGGAACAAAATCAGGTCCTTACTCTATATTTATCTCAAACATGCATGCACTTTAAAAATCCTTGCAGACCACAACTGATCCATATTAATTAGCTGACATAAATGTTAGCCCTCAAATATTCTACTGTCCTATTTTTTTTTCTTAACCTGCAGCAGTTTTTGAGGAAAATTCGACTTGACATTGTTTAATAGATTTAAAGTATAGGAATTGAAAGCTATAAAAATGTGGCATAGAATAAGCATATTTAATCCAGGAAGCAAGGAATGAACATATAGTCTGACAGAATGTTGTTGGTTTTGCTACAACTTGTTTAAGAACTAAAAGGAAACCTGATAAAACATGTTCCTGGCATGGGATTAACATTACCGTTCTGTCTGCTCTCTTTCTGATATTTCTCAGGCCATAGAATAATTACTTCCAAATAAATTTAATTTGCTTTATTAAATATATTGTTCAATATAATGTATAACCTGTATACATAAAAATTTGATTCAATTCCATTCATATTATACTACCAATGGCATAGTGATTGTCAAATACTCACTCTGGTTCAGATCTCTGCACTGTCATAATAATTCCTGTCATTATAGCAATTTTATCATTATCCCCACTGGTAAGAAATACATTCTTGCAAATCTGTAGAATGTATCGAATACATTAAATTTACAAGTAGCACTAATTCATTGATGAAGATTTTTGAAATAACTTTATTCTACTTAGGAAAAATTTCCAGAAAGTTGATGTAGTGGGAGGAAGAAATATGCTATATATTTGAAAATAATTTCTCAAATTAAAATAGTTGTTGCTGAAGTTTGTTTTACTGATAGTTTCAATCTGATATAAAACTATTAGAAAACTAATTTTTAATATATTGTTAAGACACAGGGACATATTTAAGTGTTCCTCGGAGTCTTGAAAGGCGTGTATTCTTCAGTGAAGCCTCCTCAGCTTTCCAAAAGGTGTAGCATATTACTGAACTGTGTCCTTGACTGTCTTTTGTATTACTATTATTATTATTATCATTATTATTATTATCATCATCATCATAATTTAAAATGTACTTACACATACATATTAACTCTTAGTTTAAAAAAGCACTGTATAAGGTCTCCAAGATGTTCCCATTCATTTCAGTATCCCCTAGACAGTGTCCATAACCAAGACAACATGGTCTGTGTTTTATCTTCTCAGTTATTATTGGCAGTCTTTAGTTTTGACTGGCAAAACTACTGCAAACGTGTGTCCTTTAGTGTGTTTCACAGATGTAATATACCAGAATTAGTATCAGGTCTTTCTTTTGAATCCCATGATATTTTAACCTGCCTGTAACACCAGCCCAAGGTGTTAGATTGTTAAGTTCTGATGACCACAGCTTCTTCCAGTTTCTCATAGTGTATTCCTGTTTTCCTATTGAGCCTTAAGGTGGTCCTCATGCTTCATCTACAACAGCCCATTAATGTGTCAGCCTTCTTCCTAAATCTGGATTCAGGGCCAAGGGAGAAAAAAAGGCATGTTTTACATTACCCAGCTTAATTCATTACCTGAATAGAATTTGAAACATACATATAATATATTTAGGCAAGTTCAAATAAGCTTGTTCTGTTTATAGAATGCATGAATCTGAATGTGGCAATTCACAAATTGTGGCTTCCAAAATAGCACTGGTTTGTGTCTCGTCAGCTCTGAGCATGGCCAAAACTTGCTCATACCTGTCTCTGTAGACTTGTCATTGGACATTTTGAGTATTTGGATATCTCTGTGGTGATTTCTACTACCTCTACAGGTTATTTTCTATTGCAGAGTATGTCTAGGTGGGTATCAGAATTTACTTATGCTACTGATCAGATAGTTGGTATAAACTGTCTTGCAAACACAGCATAGGATTTTACTAGGACACAGGGTAAAACAGAAATTTACTGATCTTGACTTGAAAATCTGCAGGCCTAATACACGGACTTTCCAAAAATATTGTTTCCTTGATGTGGCTGCCAGGACACAAATGATATTCAGAGAGTAGTTTTTCAGTTGCCATTTATTAATTCAGCTCAGGTAGTGCTGGTTGTTAACCATCTGTATGATGATCCATTAGTGACATGTTTGATCTCCAACATGTGTTAGACATTGTTAATCCCACAAGTAGGTCTGTCCTTTTGGGGTCTTCAGTTACCATCAGATGCATTGTCTGCTGAGGAAAGATAATATTAATAACGTAGCAGGGGATGCTAGACACCGGTACTCAAATATTTTTAATGTGAAACACGTCAGACAGATGTATCTGTAATGGAAAAGACAGAAATTGTCATGTCTCAGAAATCAAGAGAGATAGTTGAGGAGATCACTGTTCCAGTCTTAGTGGATTTCAGTTGGACTTCCGTCATGTCATAAGATTAGCAAATAGTCTTCAGTAATTCTTGTAAGATCTTGAATTGCAATGTATTGTCTCCTCTAGCAAAAACGTGAAAAAGAAATAAAGGTACTTTTTCCTGATTAGAACTTAACATCATTGGAATGACAGGAGGAAATACTGCCACAGATCTTGTCAGATGAGCCTCTGATTAGATGAGTGCTTTTTTGGTGCAAAGAAATTGTCGTTTATGTAAAACTGTCCAAATAAATTAGAGAAATTTGTTTGTACCTGACACAGTGAGATGAGAACCAGGAATATGTATACTCTGCATATTGTAACAGGTTATTGGAAAATATTATAGCCGGTGTTACTGATGTCAAAAGAAGCTAAAGGTTTGTAATGCAAATTTGAGACAGATAGCTTTCTGTCATCCTAAGACCAGATGTAAAGTTTTATTGAACAAAGTGTAGTACTGATGGTGAACTTCTCAGAGGCAATCCCTCATAACACACGAGAGCATTATGGGCCCCGTGCTGAGACCACAGAACGTGTTAGAAGTAGGAGGATTAGATTAAGCTGACATATATACTTAGTAAGATGCTGTTAAGCCTTTAGAAGTCTTTAACATAAATTTGACTATTTCTTTCTTATTCTCATTTAAATATGCATTAATATAAACATGTCAGGACAATTTGCTATACCATCCAGTTGACTAGATTATACTTCAGTATAGGAAAGATGAATGCTCATAAGTCATCCATTATGATTTCACAAGCCTTGTTCACATGATGTATGCAAAATATTTTTGAATATTTATTAGAGAGTAGAAAAGGTCTTGCATTCACCAGAACATCATATTACATAATCCCTTTTTAATATTATAGAAAAAATGAAGTGGGAATATAAAAAGGCAAAAGATAAACAGGAATAGAAAGAGAGCCTGGTAGCAGCATTAAAATGAATATATAATTAGTTTTAAATGTATCTCTACTCTGTAAGCGCTTAGGACTAAAAGGCTCTTAGTATTTCTGTGTTTATCAAGTTTCAATGCTACTATAGTTTAAAAAAAAATTCTAGTATGGGTTAAGTATAGTTTAACTGGACTTCAGAAAATCTTACTTGAAATGGGACTGTTTCTTGTGTTTAAGAAGAAGCCCTGGTGATTAGGTGCACTTGGTTAGGAGTCCTTGCGCTGACATAGTAACAACCTGTCACACATACAACATACTGCTTTTAAACTAAAGATTTTCCATCTGATAAAATTTAAAGCATTCCATTTATTAAAATACTGCATTATAAACACATTTTCTAGATGTTTCCCAAAACACACAGTTTCCAGTACTGGTAATCTAGAACCAGAAATCTAAGAGAAGTGGAATAGGATCAAGTAAAGATACCAAGATGCATTTTCTTAATAACACATGCCCATGTGCATTAGAGTTTAATACTTTTTAACTAATGCACTTTAAATTCACACTGGGAATTTATTTCACCTTAACTTTCTTAATGGATATGCCCTTATACACTGGGAAACAATTTCCCATGGGGACAGCTGGAATTTCAACTTCCAAACATTTGTACGCACACCTACATGTTCTCATGTGAGTAATTGATATTTACTCAGCAGTCGTGGAGAACTAGTCATGTGAGTAGAAACTAAATGGTCATTAAGAACTGTTTACTGAATAACAGTGAAGCAGGTACATAAGTGTTGATAATTTTTAAGTGTTGGTCCTTTTGAAATCAAGCTTTGCAATCACTAACTAATGAAGTAGTTGTTGTGACTAACAGATAACTTGGACAAACAAAAATATTTTTTAAATATCATGATGCTGTCTGAAATAGGCTATAAAAATCAAACTTGATTTCTACCAAATTCTGTTAATTTAGGCTAAATGGAAAATGTGAGAACAGTTGCCAACCTGAAAGAAAAGGAAAATTTCACTTTAAATTTCTTGGGTTTCCTTTTAAGAAAACAAAGAATTTTCCAAGTATAATAGTTCAAGCAGCAGACCTACACTGATACTGATCCAAAAAAAAAAAAAAAAAGAAAATGGTTAAATTAGTACTTGGGGAAATTAATCAGATTATAATATACATAAACAATTAGTAAATACTGATGTGATTCATGAGTGTGTTTGAAATGACGTTTTAAAAGGGTGAAAATAGCTAAATTTGGTCTTGAGCCACAGAGGTGGCTTTGCAATCTTGCTATTGCTACACGAACTATCCAGTCGAGAGATCTGATATATTAAATGACTGTTAACATGCTGAAATTTTGAACTTTTTATATCAATTTTCAAGGTTGTGCTGTTATTGTATCTACTGCAAGTCACAGTATGCATATTTTTAGCAGAACATCTCACATAAAATTATGGGGAAAGGCTTTTTTTTGTTTGTTATCAAAGACATGGGGAAATTGTTTTAATAGTAATGTTGCCTCTTGACTGAATTTGCATAGGAAAGCGTTTTATGCCTGTAAGGCAACTTAAAATATATTAGATCCTACTTTAGGGCAGTGGCCTTCTGTCCTTTAGGGTGGGAAATTTATTTTTTAAGAGCATCTCAACTAGATTGAGAAAAATTCAACCACTCAGTGCCAAGGCCAGGTAGCAAAGTTAGAACTCATCCTTATTCAAAGTGGACAGCATGTGGCATCTAAAGGTTATGTATTGCACAGTTGTACATAAAAATCTTGGCTAAAACTTTAAATGGAAATAAATTCTTTAATTGCTTGACCCAAGATTGATCTAGAACATACACCTTTTAGCCTTGATACAGAATACTAGCAATATATTGGTAAGGTTGTTTTAAAGCTACTGTGTACAACTTCATATTTCTTTCAGAATTTCTGCCACTAACTTCTAAGAAACATTTATAGGTTACTCTATCCCTCGTATCATGTTTTCACATTATGTTGAAGTGCTCCTGAGCTTTTCACCAAATGAATTATTTGTATGGACTTTTTAATTTTCCTGTCAAGATTTTCATGTAGGCAGAATGGACCTGTCAGAAAACAGACTTTTTGTACAGAAAGTAATAGATTATAAAGAAGAATTTCTTAAGTTTGCTAACATGTTGAAAACTGATTCACTTTCCTCATATAATAAGTTTGGAAGATGCTAGGCTTTTTTTATGGTCATCCAGGTAGTGGCTTTGCTGCTCGATGTTAGGTAATAAGTTATCTCAATAAACATTGGAATTTGTTAAAAGCAGTAGGCTATGAGGTGAAAATCTTAAAAGAATAGATGTAAAGAAACATGGAATGAGAACCCAATTTATTCTGTAATAAGTCAGAAGGGGTAGTTTTAATAATTAGCTCTACAAGGAATCTGAACAAATTAGTACTCTTCTGGAAAACTGGTTTCTAGACAGGCGTATGTATACGTGGTCTAACTGTACATACATAAGTGTCTGTATACATGCATAAAGTACAAACGTCCTACTACAATGTCAGAATTAATTTTGAGAAACTTTCATGCTTTGTTGACAGAGAACAACTATAAAAGCATCTTATAACGACATCAGGCATGCAATCAATGCCAAATTTGGATCATCTGGTGTTTAATATGTGAGCCATATATGATCCATCCGTCTATCTATCCAGAAACCATTTGTGACAAACTCAGTTTTTAAGGACACATCACAGATTATGGTTTACAATTGCATAGGAAGTTTTAGTCTGAGATTGTTTCAACATGCCAACATTTTTGCACCAGTTCTGCAATTCTAAATCAATAAACATTGAAAGAACTAGATTTCTAGAGACCTCTGCACCATTTGTACAGATCCCTCTCTATATTACTTTTCATTTATAAGCAGAGAAAAAAGCTATGGTGGTGTTTAAACCAGCAAAATTACATCTGACTTAGGAAATCTACTGATCTTAAAATAATTGTGGGTTGAAAGTGAACTGGGGATAACATCATGTCTGCTTCCCTTGTTATTACTCATTCTAGATATTTATTTAGGTTCATTGCTTGAAACAGAATGCTGCACTAGATGGACCTTTGGCATGACTAGTTTGTGTTTTATATTTGCTCTTCTTTAGTACCAAAATGCTTGCCATTTCCTCTTTGTCTAGCAGACCGAAGAAGTGGTTCAATGGAAGAAAAGAGTGAATTTTGCAAGGAAGATCTATGTACAGAGTTACATTTCCAGCCAATAACAATATAAATGACAACACTGTGATGGTAGCAGAAAGATCAATGAGTAGGTGTATAGCTTGTTCCTGGGGAGGCTCCTGCATTGTTTCAGTGTGTCTGCTGTCACATCGAATGGATAATCCACAGGAGGGTTGAATGACTGTTGGCTGGCTGACCATTGTCAGTCATTCTGTGGCATAACCTCTGCACTAAGAAGTACTGGTTCAGTCCTTTTCTCTGATAACTTTTCCTAACCCCCTTTGAAAGTATTGCTGATTGACAGCAGAAGCTATACTTCAGTATTTTTCATCCAGAGAAATCAAGGATTTTTAGCACTGCTAATATCAATAGCCTGGAAAATGGTATTATATCTACCAACTGTCAAACTATTAGGTTTGACAATAAACCTAAATAAACTATGACTGCAAACTTCCTCTCTCTTTGTACTGTTAAGTGACAATTCACGTGTAAAGTTAAGTATTTGAGACTGGAAATTTTCCTACCCTGGCAATATGGTGTAAGAAGCTGACAAATCTTTATTCTCATGCTGTTTTTTTTCTCCTCCAGTTTCCTAAAGCTTTTGGATGCATCACTAGATCCTTATTTCCCAGGCTTGGGCTATTTCACTGAGTGCACTCTCCAAAATTGCCCTCACAACTGCAGTTCTCATACTGAAATCTCCCCATTGCTTGGTCTACGTGCTCAGAGCAGTAATGGGCATCACTCTTGAATAGAAAGAAGAAAGGCCAGGCATCAGAACTAGCACTGACTGATAGCAAAAACCATCAATAAATCTTACCCCAAAGCCTTCTACTTCCTCTCCAGTTTCCCCTCCAGTTCTTCCTTCTCAAAGTTAGTTTCTTTCTATAAGATCTTGCCTTTTGTCAACTGTAGACACCACTGATAGTGCCTACCAGGTTTTATCAGACACCTTGACTATCAGAAGTCATGCTTAGCTTTCCTTGTTGAGACTTTTCATAGAGATAAGCAGCTGCTGAAAATCCAACTTTTAAGGGCTCTAATAAGTATAATACTGTTGTGGTTTAGGTAAGTATAATACTGTTGTGGTTTAGGCCCAGCCAGCAGCTAAGCACCACGTTGGCTGCTCACTCACTCCTCCCCGCTGGTGGGATGGGTAGGAGAAAATGTAACAAAAGGCTCATGGGTTGAGACAAGGACAGGGAGGGATCACTCACCAATTATGGTCACAGGCAAAACAGACTCGACTTGGAGGAAAAAAATCAATTTAATGTGTTACCAATCAAATCACAGTAGGGTAATGAGAAATAAACACTAAATCTTAAAAACACCTTCCCCTCCCCTCCATTCTTCCCAGGCTTAACTTCACTCCCGATTTTCCCTACCTCCTTCCCCCAGCGGCACATGGGGATGGGGAATGGGGGTTGCAGTCAGTTCATCACACGTTTCTGCTGCTCCTTCCTCCTCAGGGGGAGGACTCCTCACTCGTCCCCTGCTCCAGCGTGGGATCCCTCCCATGGGAGACAGTCCTCCACGAACCTCTCCAACGTGGGTCCTTCCCACGGGCCGCAGATCTTCAGGCACAGCCTGCTCCAGCGTGGGCTTTCCACGGAGTCCCGGCCATCTTGGGGGGCCTCCCCCTGCTCCGGCGTGGGCTCCTCTCTCCCCGGGCTGCAGGTGGGCATCT
>JAVJGG010000032.1:10796340-10808400 GCA_035590195.1 Aviceda cuculoides | reverse complement strand
CTGAACTCAAAACACAGCACTGTACCAGCTACTAGGAAGACAATTAACTCTATCCCAGCTGAAACCAGGACAGTATAATTGAGAAATTTCCAATTCTTAGAAAAACAAGCAATGAAAAATTTGTATTTTTTTCCTTCCTTTGGACTTTGCTCAGCTTTTACTAGTAATGCATCATATCTGCTGTGTTAAAATCCAATTAATAGCTCTAAATCATTGACACAGAAGGCACATTTATAACATAGTTCCTTTAGGCACTTCTTTTCTGCTCACACTGTTAAGTCTAGAGTATCAACATTGGATAATTGAAAAACAGGTAAATTTTTTCCATTGTAACAAGTTAGAACATCCCTTCTCTTTCTACATTATTTTTGAATAGCAAGAGTGTAGCCAGCAGGTTGAGGGAGGTGGGCTGGCACACCTGGAATACTAGAATAGGATAATAAGAGAAAGAGATCACCAAACTGGAGAAAGTCCAGAGAAGAGCCACTAGAACAAAAGGTCCGGTGAGCTGTGTATAAACCATATGAGAAAAGACTGCAGGAATCGGCTTTGTTCCACCAAGGGAGAAGGCTGTGGAGGAACCAAATTGCAGTCTTCCCTTACTTTAATAGACATTGCAGAGAAGGAGACAGGATTTTTTTCAGAGTTGCACCAGAAAAGGACAAGGAGCAACAGTCACAAGGTGCAGCAGGAGAGATTCCAGCTGGACACAAGGAATGAATTTTGGCTGCATGCTGGCACAGGCTGCCCAGAGGCTGTGGAACCTCCACCCTGGAGGTCTTCAAAACCTGACTGCAGAAGGCCCTCAGCAAACTGGTCAAATGTCTAAAGTTACCCCTGCTCTGAGAGTGAGGGAGGTTGGACTATAAGATTTTCAGAGAACCTTACCAACCAAAATTATTCTATGATTCCCAAAATTATTCTATGATTCCATACTGTTATTAAATTACAATGAATTGGCCAAAAAGATTTGCATTTAACTGCAGATTCTGAAAGAAATACCGTTTCGTTCTGCGTGTCATTAATAATCCACACTCTTAAAAAGATATCTACCACTCCATACTTGAATAATAATTACTGAAACCAACAAGCAAGTTTTTCCTATTGGAGTATGTCTTTGAAAGAGAAACATTTCTTTAGAAGTGCCTAGATTCTTTGTTCTTTTTTTTCTAACTCATTTCTCTGTAGTGTGCACATTTGTTCTTTTTTCTTTCCATCTCTTTATCTTAACAGAACTCATACAAGTTCAGAATTAGAATTATCATTGGGCTGTGATATCTCTGCAGTATTTCTTATGACAAAGTAAAGCCAATGTGTTTCCAGAGTCTAATTCATTTGATAATGATTGAGACACCTGAGGATGAGGAATCCTGTTATGAAGTTAAATAGTTTATGTCATCAGTAATGTCCACATTTTCAACTAGAAAACTCTTTGTTCTCCTCATTTAAACACATTAGTAGATGGTTAAACCATTTGATATGGGGGCTAAATACTAATTTAACCAGGTTTTAATAGGATTTGGAAATTAATTTAAAAATAATAATTTGCAAGCTGTAAAATGTACAACTTTTAAACCTCTAGAGAACTTCAAAACTTTGTTCAAAACTTTTGCTCATCCAGAGGGAAAGACTTTATGAACTTTGAAAAGCAAAATTAATTCTCTTCGCCTAATAGTAATATTGCTGGAAGAAAAAAAAAAGGAGTATTTTGAATATTGCTGTTTCTGATATTTACAGAGTACTGACTTGTCTTTAATCATCCTGCTAGGAAGGTATGAGTCAGTATACCAGATAATGGGGTGAAATTAGATGTAAGAAAAACAACAGTATCTCACCTATTTTGCTCTCATCTATATCACATCCATATACCAATGCTATGGATGTGAATCTACTTGAGATGTACAAGCAACTTCCTGTTTGTGGCACAGGATTAAGTGACTTGGCAACTTCACACAAGATGGCAAAATTATGGACCTTTATTTTCCTGAAGTTCTTAGCTGAAGTTACAGATGCTCAGCAACTCACAGAATGAGGTGCTGTTTAGAGGCAGCACAATAGTACGAATAGGTAAGTAGAGCCCTGAAGAAGAATAGTTCATTGAAGTGCATGCCTTGTTCCAGAAAGGAGTCTTGAGATAAAGTCTGGTTTGAGATTGCTCTTCTACTGGGCATAATGTAATCATTTTAGAACTGTCAAGGGATCTTGTCATTTCCAGACTTTTATGAAAAGCATGACTAATTGAAGCCAGCCTAGGGCATTTTCTACAGTTACATACATGAAGACAAATACATTCTAATTTAGCTGATTACTCTATTTTTATTTTGCATTAACTACATAGAATATGCTTTGAATTCTTTTGTTTTATATCACGTAGCATAACTTACCTGCTGTGATTTAATCAAGTATATGGGTCACTTAAACTATAATAGCAACAGAAATAATCAGTATTTCTATCTTTAGATTAGGCTTTTTTATTTTTACTTTTCTTCTAAATTTTTTTTTCTTGTGGTTGTTTTTAGCTGTGATAGTATGCAAACCACTTAAACTTTTGATCCTTTAAAAATTTTGAAACAGAAACCTCAGCTGCTTAACAGTGCTTTTATTAAAAGTATCGCTTGTCATTTTGGGCTTAACTTGTTTGAGAATACTTTATGCAGGAGTTCTGCAAACTCTTTAAGCATATTAAATTTCATTTTGATAGGAAACATGCTGCATAGTACTTTCTCGCTACAGAAATTAATGCCACGATGCTTATTCTGCAGTAAGTTTACCATATGATGCTGCTTAAAAAAATGTCTTTGGCAAGTATTCACTGGAAGGAACATTTTGGTGTTTGGTGTTAGGCAGGAATTATTCTAAGCACATTGCTTACAATGCTCTTTTACATTTTTTCCCACGTTTTTTATGTTTTACTTTTCATGAATATACTGCAGACAGGCTGAAAAGCATTTCGGAAGTTTTCATCACTTAAAGCATACTCATTCAAAGTCAATAATTATATTAAAAAGACTTTAGCAGTTCCAAGGTGTATTGATGTGATACTAAAGTAGATCTATAAGAGATGTTATATTTTTACCTCTGAGCTGGCTAGGAACCCTCATTTAATTATCATTGTAGCACACATTTCAAAAATAGTCAGTCCCCACTGTCATTTAGAAGAAAAAAGCAAATAATACACTTTCTGCAAGACAGTAAGACTTAAATATGCTTGTCCAAACATAGGAAAACTTGTTTATTTTTCTGGCACACAAGTGAAAGCTGTCCAAAGGTTGATGGAAGAGCATCACACGCTGGCCAGGAGGAGCTATGGATTTAGAGGCAAGACCTTGGCCTGTTTGAACCAGAATGATTCTAGTGAGAGATTGCAGTCTTTAGTTCATCCAAAGGATGGTCCCTGCTCTGATATATAATGTGTCAAGACACATAAAACAAGCCCAAGCTTCAGAAAACACAGACAATCTGAGCTCTGAAAACCAAGTGAAGCTGAACATCAGACATCATTAGCTACTGTGGTTTTGCTTTTTAGGTGAAATTAAATCCCAATCTGTGGAAATTATCAGAAATTATGTTGTTAACATCACTGGGAAAGAACTTCAGCACAGTTAACCCAGTTCAAAGGCATAATTTGTTCCTTCATTTTCAATAAGGAGATGAAAATGCAAGGCTTCATTTTAGAGTACTCCACTTGCTTGGTCTTTTCTGCTCTTCTATTTTAGTCTCCTGTTCTGTTTGTTGCCCTTTCTTTTTACTTCTGTTCATCCCTCATTCTGGACCACATAAATCATGTCTCAGGCTGCATCATGGAAAACATGCTACTACAGTAAAACTTGAAGGCAGGCACAGTGAGCCAACTGCAACAAAACAAGATGTAAAAATGAAGAGGCAGCGGGCTAAGTGTCTTGATTCAGAAAAAGGAGATGTGACTGACACAAACCAGAGTATAGCAAGCAGGATTATAAAGCCAAAGCTTCTGTTTTAAAAATGTGTTCTTCTGTGCTGAAAATATGGTTGGTAGCAAGAAGTAGTAAGCAAAAACATGTGTACAGAAATTCACAGCTTGGATTCTACTGGGTATTATTTATTAAATTAGGAGCCACTAATATGTTTCTTTGTCCCCTCTTCAGAAGGAAAATAGTGTCACAGAAACAAAAGAAAGTTGATAGATCACACACAGTCCTCACACCTACCTAAATGCAACACATCCATCCCATTGGTTGTTGCCAATATTTTAAAAGGAACAGGTTTTGTACTAACAGGAGGAATAGAGGTATTTGAAAACTAAACATTCCTTTGCAGGCTCCTGATACAGTGAGGTACTTGTGTCTCATGTGAAGTGCTGAGTGAATTTCATTGCCGTTGGAATCCACATAGAGAGAGCTGGACTCCAGTTAAAGTAGGGGTAGAGTCAGCAGCCAGAGCAGCATGGCTTTGATGCAGAAGAGAAGTTCAGTTTGGTATCACGATCCCTAAGCAAACTGGAACTTTCTTCTGAAGCAACATGCAAGTCAGTGATTACGATAGGCCACAGCTTGCATGGTAAAGTCCAAGGTTTGTGTTTAATTTGCTGAGGGATTACAAAAACAGTGTCACCTCTCACCATACACCCCAGTTGCTTAGTTGTTAATTTGTAATAATAGGCTGTTTTTCAATTAAAGAGAACATCTCAGTGCCATTTGAAATGCTCACCGTTGTTAACTGAGTAGGCTTAGACAGTTGTCCTCTCTGTCACTGACCTTGTGCGATTTGTCCATGACTTCAATACATGTTTGTGCAAGATCACCACATTCCCTAGAAGTCTCACAGCCTCATAAGTATGTTATGCTTAAGCACGAAAAACTTTTCATGAGTTTAAATTATCTTTGCTTTATTAACATTTTTCAGATGGTGTTCTGTCCTTCCTCTCCTTATAAAAGCAGTCCTAGACAGGACTTGGTGTGTGTGTATTCAGGGCTTTGCCCTGCAGAGAGTAGCCTTCTCTCATGTTGATTCCATGATGTCATAATGTACATTTTAAAATTTGGCAAAATAAGAAAGTGGAAAGCAATGCAATACTTTTTTCTGTGTTCTTGATAATGCATCACCTTTTAGTTAGAAAACAGAACATGTAGCAGCCTCTGTACATTCACTTCATGGTACACAAATTTGACCTATAGCAGTGATAACTTAGCCTTTTACTCTTTATATAAAATCAGATGAGCAATAATATTGTTATTTATACGGTTCCTATAGTAAATTTCATGTTATCAGTTAAGAACAGCAAGATGATATGATTATAAATTCTTATGCTGTAGTTACTGCAAACCACTCACAGATAATATAGTTTGTAATGTAAATCCTGGTCATGTCTCTAGCATACAAATTAGCCATTAATTATTATTACATATTTTTCAGAGAGCCTTTCAGAATAAAAAATGAAATTGAATACTTAAGAAAGTATGTGGGAGCTGTAGGAAATACCATGTTATCTTTTATTAGATTATGCTGGCATCAATGGGGAGAAAGCTTTAAAAGAAAGGACAAAATATGACAGTAACATGTACAGCATTATAAATTCTTTATGTATGTGTGCATGCATCATGCAAATTGACAAATTTGAAATAGTATTTATTTTTAAGATGTATATGAATGTATTTAAGAAAATTGCACTATCAAATGTGGCAGCAGTTCAATACGTATGCACATACCTAATCAACCCATACAAACATGTATCTACTTTTCTGAACTGAAGCTTGTGTCTAAAATTATCCTGCTAAAAGTGGCCCCATATAAAGACTATAAGGGAAACAATAAAAATCCCACAACAAATTTTTAATAGGCCTGGAGAACTAAGTATCAAGTAACTAGAGGACTGTGATCAATACCTTAAATCAGAAGTAAAGATTAGAAAATGAAATTAAATGTAAAAATTCTGCATTGTCCACACAAGCACAATTTGTATGTGAAATTTACCCTTAAAAACACATTCTGTGTAATTAACCTGTTCTAAGCAACTAATTATTATTATCAAAAAAGGTCAGCTTTCATGCCACAATAATGTTGTGCATACAAGTATTTTCCTTTCCTTGTTTAGAAACATAATAGATTTTTTCTGTGCTTTTTATGACTATATGATATATTTTTTTAGAAATACTTATATTTTCTTTGTATTCTTTTGTTATTTTCTTAAACAATAGGAATTTCACTTTCATAACATAAATATATTTCAAGATTTTCCATGCTGCTCAGCCAAATTAAGTGAATGCTGACATTTAGTTACCTGGCAGGATGCAGAGATAAAGTCAGTAAGAGTAGATGCTCAGGAGAAACTTGATTTAGACTGTATCATCTCCTTCCTTTAAAAACCTGAGATAACCTCCATTGAATTCTTCACTTTCAATAATCCAGTTTTTCTAATACAGAGCTTCTCATCTACTTTAAGTTCATTATGACACTGCAGTAAAATAACATTTACAAACTTAAAATGTACAGCTTTCAGATCTGGTTATTACTAAAGCTGAAATATTATTTAAAGCACTTCCCTTGTTATTACCTATAGAACTTTAATTTTTAATAACTCTACTGAAAAAAGTGTGTAAAACAAGATATTTTAAAAGATGCCAAAATTATTATATAATATTTCCCCTCGTTATCATGTTCTGAGTCAGTTTGATTTATCCCAGCTTGGAATATTAGACTAGACATGAAGTGGTAGGAACATTCTTACAGTTAAAAAAAGTATATATACATATTCTTATATATATCTATGTATAGTCATACATAAATCTCCTCTGGCTCCCAACTCTCTGCTGAGAAAATTTTCCTCTTGTCAGTTCATTGATCCTAATATCATCTTAGAATAGAGAAGGCATTTTGAAGTACAGAGTTCTTTTCCTTTGTACTGTTTTAACTATGGTTTATATGTAGGTAAATACCAGCCCTTTGTGGTTGTATTTAGCATAAGTATTGAGCTTTTCTTTTTACCTTTGTCTTGCTGAACTGCTTAACATTTTCTGTGTTTTTCATGTGTTAACTATTTGCCTAAGCAGGCTGTTGACACTTTCTTTCTGAAGTTTTAAGAAATTTCAGGTATTTTCTTATAAGCTACGGTTCAGGCTCAGTGGTTTTAGAGACCATTTTAAGTTTCTAATATTATGAAGTCTATCTAAAAGGTGTCATACTTCAGTTTTCATGCAAAATGTTATTTGCATCTGATTGCAGCTCTGCAAACTCATCTTGGCTTGCAGTGTCTAGCATTTGAAGTGTTCTGTCTATTCATAAAATAGGAATGGCACTGGCAATAGCTCTTCAGGGTGCTCCAAACTCATTTTTCAATATACCAGAATTCTATTTTGGAGACACTGTTTCAAGTAATAGAAAACAAATTTTGGCCCTATACCGTCGATCTTGTACTTTACGGACTGTTTCTCATCTATTATTCTGCCATCCATTGCCTCACAGGAAACTAATGGGAGTTGCATAGTTTTTCTTGGAAAGGCTACATTATATAAGAATGAAACAACTATGCTTGATTTTCATATAATTGCAAGTTAAATTACAAGACTGGAAATTGGGGTCAAGTACATTTTGCATCTGAAGTGATCAGATTCAGTATTAGAGCTCTTGATACAGTTCTCACAGAACAACCCTTAGCCCAAATTGTTCACCTTCGCTAAAAAAAAACAGACTTGCAGACACACTGTAATCGTTAGCCAATATTTTGTAAAAAATCTGCTGGTGTTCCTGCAGCAATACTTGTTAGTTTTACTAGTAGTGTTAAATTTGCAAAGTGACAATTCCATGTTAGCTCATTTGATAAATACTCTTTGACCAGATATGAATCTGTATCTCCTCCTAAAGGCTAAACATTTCTGCATGTTTGGAATTAATTGCATTAACTTCATTAATCTGTTTCATGATCTTAAAGCTCCTGCGGGTGTTTTAATCTGATGTTTGAGGTAACTTTCTTCATCAACCCCCCAGCTTCATCCTGTAGTTGTGAACTGGAGTTGACTAGTTCACTAGGTTGACTTAAAGCTGTTTGACTGTGATTGTTGTTGCTGGCCTTCTTTATGGATCACAGATTTTATGTTAGGTAAAACTCATAAAAAGTCAAGTAATGAACAGGAAAGAAATAGAATTTATCTAAAATTTGCTAAAACCTTTTATTGTCCCTAAAAGCATAATCATGACCTTCTGCTGAAGTGGATAGAAGTTGTAGCCACAGGGAACCTTTCACACAGATTTCATTGCAAGATTGAAGCTAAAATGAAAGGCCAGATAGTTTACAGCCATTCTGCAGGCTGCGGGCCAAAAAAATTGTAACTACTGGAGTGAGTTCAAACTGTTAGAGTTTAAAGAAAGACTGCCATTTTGCTCAGAGTTCTGTCCATGCAGAGCTTGTTGAAAATTCATTAAATGCAGCATTAGTGACATTTCTAGGGTAATATACAACCCACTGTAGCAAAGAATTACCTGGAAGTAGAGATTCCACTATTCTGACTTCTTCTTAATAAGCATGTTAATTGTATTACAGACTTCCACTTCGTCAACTGTTTCCTTAATAGTAATGTGTTTACATGCAAATGTTTTGAATAGCTGTTACCGATTTAAAAGCTAGTTTTTCTTTCTTACACATTCTCATTGAGCAAAAGAAGGTTCTAAAATTCCCAGATATGTTTTTCGTCTTGTGCCTTCGGGGATATCACACTGGTGTCTTGCTGGAATTTAGTAAGCAGTATTTTTAGTGATGAAAAATAAAAAAACATACCTAGCTGTAGCACTTTTTATGTTTTGAGGGGACCTTAGAAAGGAGTTTAGTATCATCACCTGAATTTTACTGAGAAGGAACCTAGACACAAGAGAAGGAGGTAGTGACTTATTCAGGTTTTCTCAGTAAGCCTGTGACAGAAATTGAACCTTTGTCTCCTGAATTCTAGCCAAATATTTTCTCCAGCCTACTCTCCTTCTGCACAGGAGTGCAGATTCCAAAATGCTAAAAGACATAAAAAGCAGACGATGTAAACGGGTTGTAAATGAACACACAGTTCATGAAATCCTGGCTCCACTTAAGTCGGTGGCATAACTCCCTTCGACTTTAATGGAGTCAAGATTTTCATCAGGTCAGGCCATCTTTTAAAGAAAATAGTGCCATATTTATGCTAATGTTAGAAATTTACACTTTCAGATCTAATTTCTTTACTTTTTTTTCTATATACAGTTTGAGTTGCCATAGGTTCTCTAATTAAACTTGGTACATAATTTGCTGTCAGTTTATATTTCTCAACCAGACCTTAACACCTTTCTTTGAATTCATTTTGCTTTAAAGAAAAAAAAATAGGTACTGACTGTTCTGAAACATACTAAGCTTGGTTTTTATCATCATCATTCTGACAAATCCATTTTCTTGTCTTTGTTCCTTCATATTGTCAATATATAGGTAGTATTTTATCTGTTGGTAGCAAATTTCACCATTGCTTATAGATACAGTTTAATGAAATATATTTTAATTCATGTTTGGCCACAGAGTAGGATGAAGAAAGACTGGCTATTGAAATTTGTAAGAGTGTTTTGGATGTAGAACTTGCACGTTTGCTATTAAAAATTACTGATAGCTGTAAAGGTTAGCATGAGTTAATTTTGCTCAGTAAGTAGTAAACTTACTAATAATTTGTGAATTAATAATTAAAAGTTTAGATGAAGACCATGGTTTGCTCCTGACAGTTAAGTTTGTGGTAGTGGCTCTGGCTATTCACTGTCTCTAGTAAGATTTTATTTGTTGCTTTTTTTTATGATTAAACTGAGCTTTTTCCTCTTTCAAATAACAGTCTGAGGTAGTGGGAAATGAGAACTCACTGAGACATAGAAGACAAGGAAGCAACTTGGTGGCAAAATGAAATAATTTGTAATCAACAGGAAGGAATTGGTCTCAGAGTAACCAGTGTCTTTAAAAAAGCCTGAGAAAGAATGTACTCTTATTTTCCCTAATGTTTGTAAGGAAAACTACAAACAGCTGTAGGCACTAAAGTCCATATAGGAACTGCCATACAATCATAAAATAGTCTCTTACACAATATATTTATACTGATTTATACAAAGTTGCTCAGGACAGCAAATGCTTTCTTGAACAATTTATTTCTTGAGGACAATATTCCTCCCTTCTCCTTTTCATATTCTGGCTAGTACCTAATTTAATTGAAGTGGTTCCAAAAAGAATATGGCTTATTATTCCTCACAGGAGAGTCTACTCTGTTTGGAAAGAAATGGTGACCAGGATCTAAGTCAGGAAGTGCTTATGAGAGATGAGAAATTCCATTGAACATTGCAAAAAATTGAAGAGAGGAAGTCAGAATAGGACAAATCTGATGTATAATGGCTATTCTTAAGTAGTGGTAGTTTCCTGAGAGTCTGCCTTCTTTTTTGAACCTTAAGAAATTAAAAGTATTAATGAACTCTGCCTGCACCAAATCACAGTATCCTTTCCAACGTATCACCTCTAAAAATATACTGCTGTAATGTTAGAAGAGTAAACTGAAAAGCAACTGATACAGAAATTAAACACATCAGCTTGTCCTGCAAAAGTTAAATTATCATTGGTTTTATGTGTGGTGCCATGGACCACACAGGACATGTATTTCATTTTCTTTTAACAGCTTGGATTCAGTAGTTTGGTTTGTTTTCTAATAATGTGTGTGCTATAGAAAATATTTCATTCTACTGAGCTGACATACTGTTGAGCAATAAAAGGTCTTGGCTTACACAAAAAAGCTGTGCTCAAAGTGGTAGATATTGACCTGTCACATGGTAACTTGAACTTCAATATCATGTAATTAAATGAATCTATATATAAACAAAGATATATAGTCTACCCTTACTATGAGGGAACTAAGCCTTGCGTATTAAAATTGTTTAGTGGCAAAGACCAAAGACTAAAAATTAAGCATTTTTGAGAATAGTGTGGCTTTAGGCCAGACTTTTCAAACATTGCATATATAAGACTAATTTTGCAAGTAAAGCACCAGCAATGTATGCACATGACCTGTAGTCAAACGCATGAAATAGTACTGGTAAAGTGGAATTATATAGGCTGTGCTCTAAGAATTCATAATAACAGTAGCGTAACCAGTGGAGCATTATCAAGAGTCAGTGAAGTGATTGTATTGCATACACTTAAGTCCTATTTCTTATTGTCAGAACTAATATTAAAGTCATACTTCCATTATCCTTCCTAGTACAGACATGTCAAACGTAGTATAGTATAGAGATACGCCAAACCATATCTTTCTCTATCAGAGAGTATATTCTTTGATTTTTTTTTTGTCTTAACGTAATAGGTGTCATGGTTTAACCCCAGGCAGCAACTAAGCACCACGCAGCTGCTCACTCTCTTCTTCCCCCTCCCCCAGTGGGATGGGAAGGAGAATTGAAAACAAGTAAAACTCGAGGGTTGGGATAAGAACAGTTTAGTAATTGAAATAAAAAAAATTTAAAAAAAAAAAAGGTAGTGAAAAGGAAGATAACAAAAACGAGAGTGAAATATAACCCAAGAAAGACAACTGATGCACGATGCAATTGCTTGCCACCCACTGACCGATGTCCAGCCAGTCCCTGAGCACCAATCTGACCCTCCTGGCCAACTTCCCCCAGTTTATATACTGGGCATGACATCACATGGTATGAAATACCCCGTTGGCCAGTTTGGATCAGCTGCCCTGGCAGTGTCCCCTCCCAAGTTCTTGTGCCCCTCCAGTCTTCTTGCTGCCTGGGCATGAGAAGCTGAAAAATTCTTGACTTTAGACTAAATATTACTTGGCAACGACTGAAAATATCAGTGTTATCAACTTTCTTCTCATACTAAATCCAAAACACATTATACCAGCTACTAGAGACAAAATTATCCCAGCCAAAACCAGGACATAGGCTAAAGCTAGCAATGTGAAAAGTGTACCAGTCATTGCCATTAGGTGAGGATAACATATAAATTTTACAAGTACTTGAAGAAACTTGGTTTTACAATGAGGGTGGTGAAACACTGGCACAGGTTGCCCAGAGAGGTGGTAGATGCCCCATCCCTGGAAACATTCA
>JAVJGG010000032.1:10736040-10796240 GCA_035590195.1 Aviceda cuculoides | reverse complement strand
TAAAAAAATATTAGGAAATACACAATGACATTAGTTCAAGGGGAGACTTCTGCACTGTGAAGCTAACAAACCAATCTATAGCATTTTAATAGTTCTATGTGTTAGGGCTAAAAATAACCAAGTCCATTTCCAGGCTTACATTTTCCCTTAATTCAAAGGTAAAATTGTGCTTCAGACCTTTTTGAAAGAATTGGGACAGTGGGGGTTGATCAAAGGTTTGACAACAACTATGAAGGGGGATGTAAGTTTGGGGATTTTTAAAGGGGCTGGAGGTGGGGAGAAGGGGTATGTTTGTTGTACCTCAATTTCTTCCTCAGCAAGTTTGTCAATCTCAAATAGAGAGTCAACCAAGGCAGTAGCACCCAGGTTCCTCTTCTGCATTGCTTAGTCCTGTGTCTCACTGAGAAGCAAAATACAATTTCATCAGAGAATACCCTTTCATCAATGCTATCTCAGGTCCTTTGATGTTACAGAACAGGTAAGAGGTGACTAATGTTCTACATAGTTTTTCAACCTACCTCAAGCTGGGTGCTGAAGAAACAGAGCACTAAGCACAGAATCTCCTTTACAAGGGTGCTGCTCTATCCATCAGAAGTTAACCCTCAAACAGCTCCAGCATGGATTTTCATGCCAGTAGCTCTGCAGTAGTATGGCATGGCCCTGAAAAAGGGGCTAGGGCTGAAGGATACATTCCACCAGAATGGTAAATGCGCTACAATCAGCTTTTAACATTCAATCCCTAGTTTTAAGCAGTTAATTTTATTTTTTAAGAGTGGAAATTGGGCTTTATGTAGGAGCGCCCTTCAGAGAATCCCACACCTAATGCTTGTGTGAACCAAATTAGAGATAAACAGAACCAAGATCTGAGCCTGGATGAAGCATTACAGTGTATGGCCACAACAATCTCATTAAAACCCACTTCCAATTATTTTAGCATGGATGAATAGAGAACCACATGCTGTAAACATAACTCCATCCAGGAACAGTGGTCAATTGGTAGTGGTCAACAGCTCAACGTCCAGATGGAGATCGGTGACAAGTGGTGTCCCTCAGGGGTCCATATTGGGACCAGTACCGTTTAATATCTTCATCAGTGACATAGACAGTGAGATCCAGTGCACCCTCAGCAAGTTTGCGGATGACACCAAGCTCAGTGGTGCAGTTGACATGCCTGAGAGACAGGACACCATCCAGAGGGACCTGGGCAAGCTCGAGAAGCGGGCCCATCTGAACCTCATGAGGTTCAACAAGGCCAAGTACAAGGTCCTGCGTCTGGGTCAGGGCAACCCCTGGTATCAGTACAGACTGGGGGATGAAGGGATTGAGAGCAGCCCTGCTGAGAAGGGCTTTGGGGTACTGGTGGATGAAAAGCTGGGTGTGAGCTGGCAGCATGCGCTCACAGCCCAGGTAGCCAACTGTATCCTGGGCTGCATCAAAAGGAGCATGGCCAGCAGGTCGAGGGAGGTGATGCTGCCCCTCTGCTCCGCTCTGGTGAGACCCCAGCTGGGTACTGTGTCCATTTCTGGGGTCCTCAGCACGGGAAAGACATGGGCCTGTTGGAGCGGGTCCAGAGGAGGGCCACAAAAATTATCAGAGGGATGGAACACCTCTCCTGTGAAGAAAGGCTGACGCAGTTGAGAAGACTCCAGGGAGACCTTATTGCAGCCTTTCAGTACTGAAAGGGGGCTTATAAGAAAGATGGGGCTTATAAGAACTTTTTAGCAGGGCCTGTTGTGATAGGACAAGGGGTAATGGTTTTAAACTAAAAGAAGGTAGATTCAGACTAGATAAAAGGAAGGAATTTTTTATGATGAGGGTGGTGGAACACTGGCACAGGTTGCCCAGAGAGGTGGTAGATGCCCCACCCCTGGAAACATTCAAGGTCAGGTTGGACGGGGCTCTGAGCAACCTGATCTAGTTGAAGATGTCCCTGCTCATTGCAGGGGGATTGGACTAGATGACCTTTAAGGGTCCCTTCCAACCCAAACTATTCTATGATTCTGTGATAAAAATGGAAAAGCTACTTAATCTCAAATTGTTCTTGCTAAAAGCATTTAATTCTTACTGTGTAGTAAGTCCAAGTTATTGAGAAGGGACATAATTGTCAGCATTCAGGCATTTTTTATGTCTGACAGTATTCTATATGTATATAAGCAAGTGATAATTTCTTTTTTGATGTTTATAACAAATGAAGAGTTAACATTGGGCCTTTCTGCAAAATTATCATGGATTTCCTGTAACAGTAGTGATTCCTTTCCTGGAGTTATCTTGAAGCAGGATAGCTTTGCCTTACAGTGCTTTGGCTGGCTGACTTTATCTAGAAGACTTTTTCATTGATTCAAAAAGTGGCAGAGAACTGTTGGGATCGATCTTGAACCAAATCAGCCACCAACTGGGTGGTCCTCTCAACATAGGTGGCTATGTGAGGTTAATTTCTTTATGTCCCACCAGCCAATATAGTCTCTTTTTGTAGGTCATTACAGCTATGTCTAGGATGGTATAGCACCAGAAAACATTCCCAGTTGTCAGCATTCTTTATACTGTCCTGTGCTGTTCTTCTCTGCAGCACTTTGTGCAGTTTTCAGGAATGTTTTAGGCTGGGCAAATTAGCAGGTCACTTAGGCCAGGCTTTCATTTGTATCAGGTGTATTTGTTTTCTTCGGTGCTCGTTGAAACCTTATCACATGGTCCTGGAGTCATGATGACCTCATTGAAATTACTAGTTTTACCATTGACTTAGAATGGAGTCAGAATTATTTTCTTTAATCCTGTTCCAAATTTAAAATATTTTTTGCATTTCTTGTATTGATTGGTGTTTGCCTAAAACAGATTAACAAGTTCAGTGTTAAAATCAGCACCATAGAATCCCATACTTATAGGGGACAGTATGTGTGAAAGAAGAGAGCTCTCTAAACCATGCAGGACGCAGTGATCCACCTACAAGCGTCCCCAATCCAGAGACTGAGTAGTTTGCTATATGAATGGCTTTTCTTTAACATTCTTCTATGACATCCGTGTAGGTTACAAGCACAACCTTCTGCAGTCATGCTGCTACTGCATGCAGCTATTTAAAACTCTTTAGTTGAACCACAGAGTACAAGAAGTGGCAACCTGTTCTACCAAATTCCTTTCCCCATGTCCCAGCTCCACGATGTTTTATAAGGATTCTGTGCCAGTAATCCTATAAATGTAGGGAAATATATCACTGAGTTAGCACCTCTTAACTTTCACAAAAGCAGATGAAGGTTTACTTGGTGACCCTTAGTTAATAATTACATTAGCTAGAGCAGAACCAATATATTAGTCTTAGCTAAATTTGGTTCTTAGGGCTAAAAGTATGTGCATATAGCTTACCTAACAGTGTGTGTATGATGTGCTTGCTGCATAAAAAATTACTTTCTATGGTGCACCCATTTGACTACCTCATCTACACACTGCCCACCAAATGTGACCACTAAGACAACCACTGACAAGCATATCCTTGGGCAGATTTAAATAGCTTCCTTTATTTTAATTAACCTGTCAGAGAAAGCTTCTTTGTTTCCAACACTTAAAATTAAGCTTGGCCTAGAGTCTAAATTTAGCCCTGCAGCTATGATAAATGTGAAGACCAGTCACTTTTATAAGGGTTTTGAAATGCTCTCACAGTTGCAAAGATAAAGGAAATGCAGACTACAAAGTAGCAGATCCGAGTAAGAAGCTTCCAGTTTATATTGTTGCTTTTCTGATTATAACTGTTTCTAATCTACTGAATGACGAACTTCGGTATTCTGCACCTTTTTAAAGTTAAACTCTTCTGAGCAATGGTAGTGACAAGGAAAAGTTTACTAGACAAAGAGATTGTAATATATCTCTAAATAAAGTATGTCTAAATCGTTCTGCTGTTACAAGTGTTACATTTTAGCTTTATTGATAATTTTGTGAACGTTGATTAAATTTCCACTTGAAGCTGGTGTTTTGAGAATGGAAAACCATTCCAGAAGAATTTGAAATAGGAAGGATTAGCTGATCATTTAATGTAAGGCACTGTGCAATGAAGTTGTCTGCAATAATAACTCAGTTAACCAGAGGTTCATTTAAGTTCCGTGTTGCTATTATAAACAAGAGTGACGCAATTCACAGTTGCCTGGACAGCTATGATAAGATCAATTTTGCCTAACTGCCTAAAAGAAGTTAACTGGTTTTTTTAACCTAATAACCTAGGTTCTTTGTGTTGGATGACAGTCACCTCCAAGGGACCCTTCATCCTGTAGTCTATTTTAAAATGGGATTAATAATCTTTTGGAACAGAGGGCTGTTTTTCATTAGATGCCTAGCTTTTAAACTGTTAAATCACGTGAGAATAATTCCATCCTAAATTTAAAACAAAATCTGTTTTTGCTGCAAACCAGTGGTTTTGAATTTGAATTTTCATGTTTTAAAAATGATGCTTATAACACTAATGACTAATATTAATGACCCACTGTAAATTCTTGTAAAGTAGTCTTCCTAGATGCAATCAAGTCAGAATTAAAACAGTAATTGTGAATTGTGCCATTCATTTCAATGGACCTATCATGTCGGTAGATCTGTGCTGAAACCTAACGCTGTCACTAGAGATATCAGCTCTACTAACTGTTCCATGTCTGATTCTTTTAGAGAAAAACTCAGCTAGTAACTTTATTCTGCATCTCAAACAGCCTTAGTGTTGTCTCTCTCATCTAGCTGCCACATTTCCCAGCCATTCTCTGACTGCTTGACAAAATTATAGATAAGTAACAAATACCCAGGTCCTGAAAATGTGGTGATAGTATAAATTACATTAATTTTACACTTTTTTGTAGTATATCTGATTACATTCTTTATTTTGTAAGGTAAAATAATATATTTCATTAAGGAGCTGCAGAATTCAAGGCTTAAGAAATATACTAGGTCTTGAGTTTAACATGCTTATACAATTGATTTGTAACTATTTAGTTGAAAAAAAAATTCAGTCTAATCACTTTTAGCGCATGAGTTATATTCAGCCTGTAAACTCCTTAGTATTCATACACAGAGGGATGTGTCCAATGATTAAGACCCCAAGGATTTGGTTGATAGAATAATCTACATTTCTAAAGAAAAAATAAGCAGTAGGGTATTTAATTCTTTAAAAGAAAAGTTGTGATGCACGTCAAAGCATAACACTGACTCATAGTTTTAAAAACAGTATCTGCAACTTGCTTGTCCATTGGCTGGTTCACTCGTATATCTGTAATGTACAGTCTTGATCTAATAATTGCTAATTATGCAGTTGTTTATCAGCTCATTTGAAACATCCTGAAATTCAGTCTAGCTCAGCAAATTGCTGTGCTTAAGGCGTTTTTATATTCTAGGAAATTATAATATCCCCAGAAGGCGAAGAATTAATAATAAAAATCCTCTTTTGTAAAAGATTATCATTGCAGAGCAAATGGAGCAGATCTTCCCTATCTTAGTGCATTTAATATTCTCATTTTTTTCTATGAAAGTTTGATGGAAAGACTATGTGGGAATCAGTGTTTTATTAACTTGTTAAGAGACAAATTTACTGAACCAGTGCAGCATATTGATTTCGGTGTCTGCTATATGGAAAAGCAGCAATAGTAATGGATGACTTCTAGACATTTCCATATGGAAACTAGCTCATTATTTGGATGTTTTGTGATCTTGATTTATCTGCTTAGGCTGGCATTACGGAGTTAATGATTAAAATTACAAGGATGCTTTCTTGTTTATTACTTAGAAGTTTTTCCTGCCTTCCAAATGATTCCTTCCTAATATGCCCACCCTTATTCAATCCTTTGTGAAGGACTACAGAAGCAAATCCACTGTTTGTCTCATTCTATTGGAAACAATATGCTGGCTGTTAGATTTCAGGTTTGATAGGCAATAAACAGAAATTAGAATGCTACATGCAGCACATTTTTGATCAGTTATCAAACATTATTCAACTGATCAAGCATGCAACGATCTCTGGAGTGGGGGAGCTTAATATAGCTTGATCTAGTTATCTTTGTAGTTACAAACCTACAAAGGTAAATATCATACCCAAGATATTTAATGAGGAGGAGAAAGGTAGCTGTCAAAACAAATTGAGTTGCTATCCTCTAGGTATTTTTCTTGAAGTTTCTCTAGTCCATAAGCATACCTATCTTCCAAGTTTTATTTTTTGCTTTATATTTTGGGGAAAAAAAATTTGCTGCTTAATCTAGGAGTCTAATGCTGGGTTTATTTCCATTATTCATTTTGGCATTGCATGATTCAAGTATCAGATTAAAAAAAAAAGATCTCAGAAAGTATGAAGGCGTCTGTGGTCCTTAACCCTACAAAATGAGTGATCCATGCAGGCAAGGGCTGAAACTATGGCAACACAGTTCGGAAACTAATATTCATATATCTGCACTCTTTCCGTATTTTTGGACAAATAGAAAAGTTTGTAAGTTTATTTCTCAGCTGGCTATTTTGAATCTCTTAGGAGTCACAAGCTGATTTCTACTAAGAAGTCTTAATCATCTAGGCAAAGAGCCTTTGTATCAGCAACATTAAGTCTACACAGTTAAGTGATTTACAGGAATTAATTATGTAAATTTTTTGGCCAAGCCATCACAAATATCTTGTGGAGATTTTTATCAAGCCTGGCCTTAGAAACTGAAATCGTTTCCCTCTGTAAGGTATACATGATGCCTTCTTTTCTATTAAAAGTCTCAGCATAGGGGAAAAGGGTTTCTATGATGCATTTTATGCAGAAATGGTTTACTGCAGTAGGTGATGAAGAATCTGTACCACAGCTAGTTGAAGTTTTTATCCTAAGTTTCAAAAATATGAATAATTACTCCAAAAATAGAAATAAATGTGGCATTTCCAAGTCATTAAAGTTTACTTCTGACATAAATTTAGATCAATATGTATTATTTGTATGTATATTATCAACAAAGGAGTTTTAGAAGTAGCAGACTTGTATGTTCTTGTGGATGTACAGTGACCTATTTTGTAGGTGTGGACAGAACTGTATATGTAAAAGTATGTAAAGTGGGCCTGTAAGGTAAAACATAGTTTAAAAGTGACTTATTGAGGGATGCATTGAAGCAGCATCTTCTGCATAAGCTCTCAGATATACTATGGCAGTAACAATTATTCATCAGGCAATCTCAAAGCATTTCACAAAGGCAGGAAAGTATTTTTTCTATTCTAAAAAATGGAAGTATGAAATTTGGTGATTGATTGTACAAAGCATCAAGAATTGCGGTTGCTCAAAAACACAAAGATCAGACACAAAGGTCCTGCCTGAGACTTAAGGAGACGTGTGTCTTTACAGCACTGGGAGCCCTTGCAAAATTAAGTAAAGCATAGCTCTATACGTGTTGCTGAAGCCAAAAGAAGGACTTCCAGCAACTGGGTGGCAGAGCTGGCAATGGCATTCCTGCCACTTGTTTCTTTATGCTGGGTCCTTTCCCCCGACCACCACTTCATCAATGCATTGCCTGAAGTGTGAAGACATCCTTGGTTTTCCTATATCAACATTAAAATAACAGGTAAGGAGAACTGAATATGAAGAGGTGGTTCATTTGAGGAATGCTGGCAAGATGTGCTGTACACAAGTGAGTCAGAAGCGCTCTATAACACGCTCAGAACTTGGAGACTGAATTGCAGTTTTAGTAATCACCAGTTCCCCTTCTTCTCTGCCATTTCTTTGTTTAATATATTGCATGGAAGAGACTTATCGTACAAGTTTTATAAGCTTGCAATAAAAATATAACAACTGTTGTATTAAATTATTTAAGTTGTAAACCATTGTAAAAAGCAGAAAAAGTTTTATCGACATGGAACCAGAAAAAATTATTATGATGGAGTATAAAATATATTGTGCTGATTACTACAGAATTTTTGCCCAGTTTAGCATATAGTAAATCTTCGGTTGGCCTTAAGAATGAGACGCGAGTAGATTTTTCTAAAGGATTGTGGCAAGCGGTTTAAGAAAAATGAAGCTAAAATCAGATCTATAATTTAAAAACAAATCAGCAAAAATATGACAGCAAACAAAAAATTTCAAAAAGGTCAAAGGAGAGAAGAATAGTGGCAAAGCGAAGGATCAATGAATTCAAAACTTCCAGATTTCCCCTGGGAGAGAGCTAGAATTCTGGAGGAATAAATAACCAACTTTTATATTTTAAGCAAGTAGATTATTATTTTTTTTGTGCTATGCTTTACTAAAAAGAGATGTGCCAATAACTTTGAATCTGGCAGTATTGATGTTAGTAGCATTTGAAAGTGCTAGATTCCTAAATTAGTTGCTAAAATGACAAATGGAAACATTTGTAGGAGGACACAAATATATTTAGCATGAAGTTCTGACTATACATGATACAATCCACTTAGTTTTCGTTTCTTCTGCCTCTTTGCTCTTGGTAAGTCAAAAATGAAACTGATTAGAATAATAATAATAATAATAATAATAATAATAATAATCCTTTAGCATCCTCATGTTTCACCTTTTTCTCCTACCAGATTTTTTAGGGCTTTAATGACCCTAAGCATTCTTGTGGCAGGTTGTGCCCTGCAAAGTGATTTAGCAAAAATTCATCTAGGCTGAGCATATTTTGTTGCCTTCCGTTCTACCAACATGTGCTTTCTGCAAAGGAGAAAAAGATGTGATGGCCTGATTCTAATGAATCTTCCTAGCAGTGGTGTAATTGAAAAACTGCCTTGGAAGAGAAGCCTTTTTTTTAAAAAAAAGCCTACTCATTCTGCTGACATAGTGTAGAAAACACTGGCAAGACCAGTCCGGTGACGATGTTCCAGGAGAGGAGTGGCTCTCTGTGAGCAGATGTTGATGGCTTTCTGTAGCCTGTCCTTCTCACTACCGTGTTCTGCAATGCAGCGGGTATGATACTCCCTGACAAGTTAAGGCCCGTGGCATAAAGTATCAGTGTTGACCAAAGAAAGGGCTGTGTGGGCATCTTTGCTTTACTTTAAAACTGACATCTCCTCTTGAACAATTTATTTCCCTCCAGCAGTACTGCAACATTGTTAAAGCCAGCTCTCATACCGCAGATCACATCTTTAAAACAGGAGGAGGCACAAGGATAAATCAAAAGCGTGTTTCGCTGCGCCTTATAGGTTGGCCTTGTGTTTGTGGGAAAGATAAAGGTCATCCTTCCATCACTCGCACTTCATGTTTCTTAAAAGTGGTTAAAGCTTCACATCCGTTTTTCTTCTGAGCATTTTCAATGTCATTAATCCAGTATCTCTTTGAGCTAACATAGTTTTTGGTGGAGATGTGGCTTACGGCTCCAGAAGTAGAAATTCCTGTTGAAAGAGCCAGTGTTCAAGCAGAGGAACCGTCGGTGCTGCTGACTGACTGGTCACCTGTGGGTGCTGGCCCACCTGGGGGAACCTGGAAGCCCTAAGCAACAGACCGGACCTGGGCAGCTTTTCCGTTCACTGCTGGGCTATGCTGTGTACTTTACCAGTCACCTATGTGGCTGTAAATCACAAAATGTACAAGAGCCACAGAAGGCAGTGCAGTTTGTATAATTGCAAAAGGCCGTCTCCAAAAGTTTTTTAAAAACAGGTGTTCAGGACCATGTATTTTGGTGATAAAATGTTCTTTTTTTTTTAGTGTATATATATATATATATTTGTGTAATAATTTAACTTTATTGCAGCCTCTTGTGATACACTGTGGTATAAAATACATAGTAATGTTTATTAAGCAATCATAAGACAGTCAGGTGTCTATCCCTGTGACAGATATGATTGATAGACTATTTTGGCATAAAGCCCACAGGTAACTTTCAAATAACCTGTAAACTACCCCAGCTGTTGATGGTGGAAGAATGGCAGCGGCCTCCGAGCAGTGAAGTTGTTTGACAACAGAGCAGGTGGAACATGCGCAGCAGTGCTCTTCTGGGACTGTGATTTTAACTTCCAGAGATCCAAAAGCAGTCCAAGCAAAAGGATGACTCAGTTCTTGGCCACTGTATTGTTGTTTGTAAGTGTGCTCACTGTGGTGTGCTCTCAAGAGGAAGAAGAGGTGTACGGTGGGTTAGAATTTGGGGTCGCTTGTTGGCTTTTCCACAAATAACCTTAACAAATCGTGTAATTTTGGCACCGTTTTCTATGACTCGGTTGCCTACCTGTTCTACGTTCCTTTTTCAGCTCTCTGGTTTTTTGTGTTGATGGTAAACTCTTTGTGGTAGACCTTGTCTGTTATTTAGTGTTTATTCAGTGCCTGATAAAATGACACGTAAGGCTTGCTGAAGGCTTTTATAAATTATGCTGTTAATACCTTCAAGTTAGAGCAAAAAAACTTGCAGCTCACATCACTATGTGGCCAAGTTTCAGACCCTTTTTCTTTTATTTTGCTGTCAGTTGACACAGTTGAATGACTCTCCCAGTCTCCCGTTCCCAAATCTGTAACAAACTATGAGCTCACATTACACAGAAAGCACTAGCAGTGAGATTTATTTGTCATCCGTGGAGGCCATGAAGAGGAATAAAAGACTTTCATCTCACTCCTTTTATTCCTTGACTGTAGAGAATAAGAGGGTACTGATATCTGGGGTCGCTGCCATACGGGATACAAATCCAATTAATCGAAATCTGCCAGATCAAGGGGAGGTAGTTGGGTGGCTATCAAGAGCCCACAAACTTCTGGGTGAATCATCAGCAACCCCTGTCAGCATGATTTCCCCATTAAAACAGAAGCCGGGTTTTGTTCCACCTCTGAATACCGGCCTACCCCTCTTTTTAGCTTGCTCCAGCTAATTTTGCGTAAGTTGTCAGATGTAGCAATAATGAAATTTTAGTCATTTGTAGGCTCACTCTAGGATTAAATCAGTGACCTCAGGACGAAAGGCAGTGAATGCCATGACCACTCTTTGTTACTTCTTCCAGGCAGCTTTGATGAAACTGTGCTGTGAAGCCAGACCACAATCCATATGAATGATCTTCATCGACCTAATAATATATTTAACACATTCAGTGCACTTTTATCTGATTTTGTTACGATAAGTTGTTTACATTAGTGCAGGAGATTGATTTAAAGTTTCAGAGCTCTTTACAATGGTAAACATCTAGAAAAAAACTCATTGGTTTGCACATGATACTATACAAAAATAAAAATATGTAATGTACTCTGCAAGCTCCTCAGCAGGTGTAAATTAGCGTAGCTACAATTTACAGCAGTTGAGAATCTGGCCTAGAAACTGAAAATTATTATTCCATCAGTATTATTTTAAATGATCACAGCTTAATTTGACATAAAGCAAGGACCACATGATCTTCTCCGTACCCAGTCTAAAGATGCTTACCACAAAGTCTTTTAGAAACCTTTTCTATTATTTGTAGACTAAACTCTCGCACCAGCAGATGTATGTGGTATCTGCTAGTTGTATAACTATCTCTTCATGGTCAGGCCTTTTGGATGCACTGTGTCCAATCAGATATTTCTTAAACCCATTGGTTTTGGAGACTATTTAGCAGACTTGAATAAACGAACAAATGTGGAAGCTGTACCAAACATATCATTTGGGGATGTCAAAGCACTTAACAAACATTGTTACAACCGAGTCCATGTGTAACCACTGAAGGACATATTTGCTTCAGTATGTCTCATGACAGCTTCTTAAAAGATACACTTAAGTGAATTTAACACTTGTGAAAGGTGCCAGATTGACAGGCCCTGGAGATAAAAGTTCTTGAATTACCAGCAGGCACAGCCGAGCTTCCCACACACACTGCCCCACCAGTGTCCCCAACCCTACCTGGAGGGCACAGCAACCAACTGTCCTACAGCTTACAAATCTGTGCCATCTCGTGCTCTTGGACTATGGGCCAAGAGTCAGTAGCTGTAATGTGACCTAAAGGTGAAAAAGCAAGTTCCATAATTACTGCACAGGTGTTGTTGCAGTTGATCATTTTCACAGCAAGTTTTCAATTAATCTGGGAGGAAAAAAAAAAAAGTGCACATTTATCTGATTTTGCATACAACAAAAAATGTGTGTGTGAGCCTCTAGTGAATCCTGCAGTTTAATCTGTCCACACAAGCACATTCAGAAGACTATATGAGCGAAAAAGTGCGTACACATACTGTGAAGTGCATTCTTAGATGCCTCTTGAAAAATGGGTCCTTACTGTTTCATATGTTTGTAATAATCTGTCTCCATTCATAACTCATCCCTGCTTGGTGTCATTACAGCCCATCCTCCCCAGAGATTCTGAACACAGCTGGCATACAAGTTCAATAACCATCCACCCTGTAAAGAGATTAGGTTGTTACAGGGTTGAAAGATAGTACACAGGGAAAACAGGCTTGTGATCTTTGCACTCTGTCATGGTTTTAGAAAAAGCACAAGTTCTTTCCTGAGTGATTGTACTCAGAAAGTTCAGTCCTCTGTTCTCTTTGAAATTATATTTAGACCTCACCGTGAGTTCTGGAAGGGCATGTTTAAGTGTTTCTTTATTTAGTGCAGAAGGTTAATGACATTTTAAACAGAAGTGCACATTTATAACCTTGTATAGGCCAATTCTCAATCTGTATATAGGACATGGCTAAAAACACAACACTGGAAAACACGAAGCAATGAGTTTTCATGCTCTGCTATTTTCTAAGCTATAGCCGGCAGCTTGAAAGAATTATTATGGATGCTAAATCTTAATTCTTTCTACTGAGAAACAGCCATAACTAATGTGCAGAGCATTTGTTTATCTTTAAAAGAGTCACATTTCTTTCTGCAGCTTGCCATTGATGTGCATGATAACATACCTAATTTGACTGGTACTGTGTGTACTTTGGAAGGTAACTTCTGTATATCCAGAGAGAGTTAGGTGGTATATAATTGTTTTAGGGGTGGCGTTTGGGATTGAAATTATAATTTTTACAAATATCAGTATAAAACCTCATTTGAGGATTATGATTGCCTAATTTGCTTACCTCCTCAGCATTCCTGGTGCATCTGTCACACTGTACAGCTTTAGGAGGAGTCCATACCAGCCTTCAAACTAAGCTGAAGTTTAGGTTTCAAAATTTGGAAGGAAGTTCAGGAGAGAATGTATACTTGAGAGAGGATGTTTTAGGATGGTAGTGTCCATGAACTCTGCTTGAATATCTTACCTCATCGAGCCTCAGTTCTCCTGTGTAGCCTGTCTGCTGGAAAAAAGAGATGGACCATTTTAGGTCATCTTCTCCTTCACAGGTTTGTTCTTTTTAGCATGTGTTGTCTAGCCTAGTTTCAAATATCCAATGTAGCTGAGTCAGGTTTTGTTTTGCACTGCTTTTTTTTCACTGCTTGTATTTGCATAGTACCCCAATGGCATTGTAATTTCATTCATTTTATTACATAGTTCCTAATTTTAACTATATCTTATTATAAATCCTGCTTCAATCTGCTGCCTATTACCTGCAAGTACTACTAAGTCTTTTTTCAGCAACCACCTTTTTAAGATTTTTGAGATAGTAGCCGGCCTTTTGCTTGCGGAAGGGCAAATGGCTTTTCTTGTTTGCTAATAAGAGGGGAGGAGGAGAATGCCAGGGACCTTCTCTTACAGAATGACAATACTCCACTCCCAGAAAAATGCAGAGAAAGGGAAGTAGATGTTTACCTGTTTTTCCTGAGATATACAATATACTTGGGCACTACTGAAAACATTATTTAGAAGCAAATGCTTCCTATAGTTTACTTACCGCATTCTGAAGGATGTGTCTTAGTTCGTTAGTTTGAAAAGTCTTTATAGATGTGAAGTATTATTTTTAATTTTGTTTAGGAAAGGCCAGAAGTTAGAATTCTGTAATAGGGAAGGAGAGATGTTCTTTCATGACTGAGTTAAACAGAAGCCTTCAGAAGAATGGAAAGGGGTTGGTTCATTCCCATCTTCATGTAACTTGAATTACAGGGTTTAGTAAGTGAAACAGATCATAAGCTAAACCCTGCAGAGTCCAGAAAGCTCTAATTAACACCCACAGCGAGTAACTTTTCTGAAATTGGTCTTTAATCAAACTTTGCTCTGAAAACAAAACAAGGTATCGTGGCAGCTTGATAAAAGAGATGCATTGCCAAGGCTGACAGGCCCACAATCAAACCAGCGCTAAAAATAACTGTTTTATCTACTAATTTTCTTTCAGATGCTAAAAAAATGCATTAGCTACAGTCTAAAAAAACTTCCATAGTTACTCAGCCAAGTGACTCAGCTCTAGAAAAGTGAGGTTCCTGTGAATGTTAATGCCCTCCCTGGTTATGAGTGAGCCCTCTTTCCTTCCCACACCCTCCCAGCAAAGCACAGGAACAGCAGAAGGGTCGGTGGGGCTGGGAGGGGAAGAGGCAACTTCTGGATTCCTTCAGAGCTGCTCCTTTGAGGCCAGCTGTCCCTCTCCTCTTGCTGCTGGTGGTGCAGAGCTCGGGCATCCTCCCCGACTAACTAGTCTCGATCAGATAAGCCAATCACTCATCTTTCTTGTACCTCCCTTGAACAGTAAGGTCCATGTCTGCTACCTTGCACACTCGCAACTTCTCCTCACTGATTCCAAGAGCAGGAGTTATCAGTAAGGCATGCAGGAAAACACAGCTCCTCTTCCTCTTCCTCTGCTCAGCTGTAGAAAGAGTTGCTCTGACTCCTGTGGGTACCCATCCAAGCCTACAGCAATTTTCATTATGTTTTCACCGTAGCCTGTGTAAAAACATTGCTAGAACTGTTTTTTCAGATTTGGGATAGATTCCAAAGGGACAAGAAGTCCACTGCACAAAGAGGACTAGCAGTAAAATATAATGAAACTATAGTCTTCCCTTTATAGCAGATTTTTATCTCAGTACAAGAAAGATATGAACCTGTTGGAGTGGGTCCAGAGGAGGCCGTGAAGGTGATCAGAGGGCTGGAGCACCTCTCCTGTGAAGGCAGGCTGAGAGTCTTGGGGTTGTTCAGCCTGGAGAAGAGAAGGCTCTGGGGAGACCTTATAGCAGCCTTCCAGTACCTAAAGGGGGCCTACAGGAAAGATGAGGAGGGACTTCCTAATAGGGCCTGTAGCGATAGGACAATGTCCAAGGTCAGGTTGGACGGGGCTCTGAACAACCTGATCTAGTTGAAAATGTCCCTGCCCATGGCAGGGGGGGTGGACTAGATGACCTTTAAACATCCCTTCCAACCCAAACTCTTCTATGGTTCTATGATTCTGTGCTTTCATTTGGTGAATGGTCTGCTGGGTGAAGTGTTGCCCTGTTTTGTATGTATCTGTACCTACAACTCACAGTATTTTGTGACCAAAATGGCAGAGTCCTATCAGTCTGGGCCCTAACAAACATATCCTTCACAGAAGAGGTTGCAGTCATCTGAAATGGTTCTTTGGTATTACGGACAAGCCGAAAGAGGATAGCTAACATTGGATTTAGTGCTTCCAGTCCAGGCTGTATTTTCTTCTGTTATGTGAATACTTGAAAAAAACATTTTCGTTGTTACAACTAAAACTAGTTTGGTGCAAGAAGCATGAAGCCCTTCGGTATAGATGGATCCATAAATGCAATCTGTTTGCAAATACAGATATGCAGATCTGAGTGGCTGCTTTGGCATCTGACCAGGCATGTGTTTGTAGAGACCTGAGTTCCAAATGCAACTGCAACTCCCTCTGTAATTTCTTTTTTTTTTAATTTGGGGGTATGTGTACTTTACAAATAGGCCTGAAACAGTAAATTTGGGGTTTTTCTGAGGTCTAAATTATGCCAGTTACTTTTAATTTTTTTTAAACAAATGTTATTACATATTTACCATTCAACAGGAAAGCTCATTCATCAATTGTTGACTTTGAAAGAAGGGAGAGAAATCTAGACACAGCTTAAGAAATCTTCACAACACGGATTAGATTTTGAAAGTTATGTAGCAAAGAATGCAAATTCTTTTATTGTCATAGTTTCAAAGACTGGCTTAGGTGATCACGGGTTTAAAGCAGTTTCACAGCCTTATCCAAATTCATATGGGTTGTTTGTCTCATATATCATGGCAACAGACTTCCCTGCAATTCAAAGCAGCTCCTTAACTCGTATTCAGATAAATATCCCAGGCCAGAGTGATTGAAGTGTATCATCAGTATTGCATGAAGGAGCTTGGATCATCTCTAGAGCTTTGCCTAATCTGATCTGCCAAAAGGTGCCATGGAGCTCCCCTTGTTACCAGTCCTTAACAAAACTCAGTTACACCCTGGTCATCATAAGAAGTATGCAAATCATCGCTATCCTGATATTATAAATAAGTAGGCAAAACCAGACTGTAACAACTCCCTCAAAACCAGAAGGACCAAGGGAATTTATTTATCCTAGTAATGACTAGGATAAATAATCAGGAGTGGTCGGCTTCCAAAGCAAGTTCCACTTCCATCCTCGTAAGTTAGTTATTGTTGATTTCCCTCTTTTTGTGCAGATGAATGTTTCCCACTTGAAAAAAAATCAAGACCAACTTCAAATTTTATAATTTTGGAAGAAATTTATAAAAGCATTGAGTAACATATCTTTGGCCAGTTTTCCCTGGAACTGGTAGGCTCTTAGTATTTTTTAAGATCTAGCTGATGGAAAATATTTTTTTATTATCTAGCTTGATTTTCAAAATGGAAACACAATTATTTACAGGATGTTGCCTCCATTTCTGCTGTGGGCAAGGCAATTTTGAAAACCCAGTCACTTAACAGGGAAATGACCAACACGACCAATGTGAAATAATGTCATCAAGAATAGTAAAGAAAACCATAAGGTACCATATAAAAAGCCAAGTATTGGACTATGCAAAATGTCTACATTACTGTCATTTAAAATCTTCACAGCTGCAACAAAAAATCATCACGAAATCATATTTTGCAAAGTGATTTGCTTTTATATTCCAACAGTATATTTTTGTTTACTGGTCTTGATTTTATTTTGGACAGAAAGGTATTATTTAAAATGAAGGAAGCAAATTGTACAGGTTTTGTTTTAAAGTCTTATATTCCACTACATCATTTTATATTATCTAAAGTAAAAGTGTGAGAAAAACCATGAACTGTAAAAACAGATAATTTTTTAAAAGCACATTTTCCTTCCTTGCTATGGTTGTAAACCACAGAGACAGTCAGCTGGTTGTTTAAGAAAGGGAGGGGGGTTCTCCAGTTCCTCATGTTTCACCTTTTCATTGCACTGCCTGATCATTTAAGGCAGAGGCTTGTTCCAGACAGCTTCAATTAAACTATGCTGTGAAACTGTATATAGATCAATGGAAATAATCCATAACAAGAGGCTAATCATGTATTTAACAGTGTTCAGTCCAGTTCAATCACCTTCTACCATTTCTGTGGCTTTACATTCATGTGGCAAAGCCCTGAAAGTGTATATATATTTTTTAATCCATCTCATTAGTGACCATATGCTTTGGCTTCAAGGGAGACAAGAACTGTCTGCAATCTGCCAGGGATTTAGGGACATCAATAATTTGTGAATAGTCATGTTGGTACTGGTCGAAGGGTTAAGTGTTCTGCACACGAGGGGCACATCTTTTGGGACTGGCACTCTTAGTCAACTGTTAGGAACCTGATCCCCTGTGACGCATCTTTTCAAAGTACATGCTGCATGTCAGATCTCCACAGCTGAAGCGATGGAGCTTTATTAGCTCAGGGATTTCAAACCTGCTCTTAGCAATGTAACAATATCTTTTGGTTAAAAAGTGAAGGAAAGATAGTAGTTGTAATATGAAGGTGATTTTTTATGTACTGGGCTAAATGTGATCTTCCTTTTTGTTGCCATTTTCCTTTTCAATATGAGCTATTAGATTACTCCTCCCCTGCAAATATCCAGTGAAGCAAGAGTATGGCAGCAATAATGGGGACCTGATTTTGGAAACATAAGTGGATTCTGTGGCCTCACTTCATACTGCCTAAATCCTGCTGAAGCCAATGACAGCACAGATGTAAAAATCACCTTCCTAATCATTTGGAATGATCCTTTAGAGGCTCCCAGGACATTGTTTTATCTACTTAGTGTGAAAAGCACCTTTAAAAACAATAGCTTACAGTGTTAGATTGTGCCATGTTATACGGAAGAGCTGCTAAGTCAGCGTGAGAGATCATCAAACTATTGATCTTGGTATCCTGTCCTTACAGCGAAATGGCAGAAATAGATTGTAATGCCAGAATTTTTGGTGAGAGGGGGAAAGACTTGGAATTATTTTTGTTCATTTTAAGTTTTGGTTATGTCCACATCCCTCAGCTGTACCTAGGTCAATAGAAAAATGCATAGTGGGGCAGAAAGAAACACCATATGGAACGTGTGCCCTGAACTTCTGCCGATCCACTGGGAGTAGTGGGGATCCGTCTTACAGGATGAAGCTTGCCTGCTTTCACCAAATTTCATGTAGTAATTATAATTAATGCAGATTGTCACAAGAAATGAAAACAGACACACTATGCACCACTTGTTTGCTGCTTGCTAATCAGCCAGTTCTGTTTGTACTTTAATAAACATTCTGTATCAGGGCAGATTAAATAACTTTAAGACCAACAGCAATCATACAGAGCTCCTGTTAAAGCTCCAGCAAACACACTCACTGAAACCCTCTGTCCTTTACTTGTTTTCAATTTTAAGATCAACTTTTATAATTATGGCATGCAACTGAGCAAACATTTCCATAAGTGATATAAAGGAAAGAAATTTTTAAAATCTTTGTATTCGAACAGAGTTACATACTTCAGAAAACACTCATACTCGTGACTGAGGCTCTTACTTATCTAAAAGCATCATTTGCATGAGTGAAGAAAATATAGATTGTGTCTTTATTAGTGTCACATCATTAAAAATATACAATTAGTATTGGACGATTTAGAGTAACATATTATAGCAGGTAAAATATATAGCTGTCAATTTTTGGATTGTGTCAGCTATGATTACATAGACCGCCACAGATTTACTAATTGTGCATTGTTTTCTGTGGGACCTTGGAGTACAATTTTACTGTCTAAGAAGAGCCAGACTCCTCTTTTCAGGGGAAATTTCTGTGAGCAGACTTTTATCCACAATTTTTAGATGTTTAAAGATGCATGTCTAACGTAGAATGTTTTCCTATCAAACTATTTGATTTACAAGTATAATAAAACATTTAGAGGCATATGTCCCAGATTTTCATCCACATTTTAGTCATACGTGTAGGCTTTGCTGCAGCAGTTTGCACTTGCAATAGAAAAGGCGGTGGTCTTTTGGAAAGGTGGCTCTTTCTGGCTGGCAACCAAGTCCACTAGGGCATGTTCAAATAGAGATATTTATGGCTATTTTGGCCACCTCAAAAAAACAAAAGAATGGAGCTGTATTTCCAGATAGCCTCACTTTCAAATCTTCCTTTGAAAGTAATACCTGGTTTTGTTGTTGTAGCCTTTAGCACTGTTTCACAGCTTTTAAGCCTGTGAAAAAAAGTAAAAGACTAAAATTATATCTGCACAATTTTAATTGAGGAAAAAAAGGAAATGTAATTTTAATAGGGTGGAATTGGTGATTTTTGAGGTGGCTTGCCTTTACCCACTTCCACTTAAAGCCTTCTGAGCCAGCATAGCTATAAAGTTTTCTGAAGTCAAAATTTAGAATGAAAATGTTAGCTGATGCTTAATTATTGGGTCACTGCTGAATATCTACAATACATGGACTGAATCTCTCTTTACACACACAACATGAAGAAGTCCTTTGACCTTTGAGGTGACTGCTGATCTTTAGCTCACCCTTGTCTGTTTTCACCTCTAATGTCAGTGATGTTAACAAAAAAGGAAGTCACCAGAATTTCAGAGGACTGGTACTGTCTTCGCAGTATTTTGTGGCTTCTTACATTACATTTTCGCCGTTCTTACATTAATTTATGCTACTGCTGCCAGGTAACAAGAGAAGAGTTTTGGCTTCAGTGAATACAATTGCAAAATTTGTGTTTTATCCTGTATGAGGTAACACTTTGACTGAACTGCCTATTCACAGTTTCACAGACAGTGACGCCAAAAAAAAAAAGGCTCTGACAGTCTTCAAGTTCTGCCCTCTTTACACCCTCTCTAGCCAAGATTGCTTAGTGTTATAAAGAATTGCCATAATCACAGAAGCTGCAGACAGAAATAACTTATTGCAACCAAAACCCATGCAGGCCATACCTTTCCATTAGGAAACCGTCTTTTGTAGGATCATTTGGAGGGTTTTTGGTAGTCTTCTTTAAGGGTTCTGTGTGGCTGGATTTCTACCATGTCCACTGAGGCTGCAACGTGACCAGAAATGTCTTGATGCTGAGTTTAAATTTTCCATTCTTTAGTTCTCTTCCATATTCTCCTAATTAGATCTTCTTCATTATTAATTCTGTTCCCATAATGGACTTCAAATTTACAAACTTCTGCCACACATACCAGTCCCTTTAGATCTCTTTATAGCCAGATTCTGTATTTTTAGCAGTTTGATTCTCTCTGTAATTCTAGATATGCAGTCATATATTTTGCCATCCCTGGACTTCCTCCATTACATCTTCAATGTGGCATACTTCCATTGATTTCAAATGGAAAACATGATGTTTTAAAAAATGGCCCACTTCAACTTCTAGTAGATTGATGCACCACAGTGGGACTTGAGAGCAGAATTCCATTTACAAATACGTGCTGATCATCCAAATACCAAAGATGACAAAGAACTGAATTTCAGCTGGCCTTTAGTTATTTTTACTACCTGCACTTAGTTTCAGCTTGCTATATCTGTAATCAACAGACCACTCAATCAAGGTTGAGGAACATGGTTTTAACTGTTTTGCTGAATTATGGCCTTAGGCAACGTGTAAAGTTAATCTCAAATTAGTCAATGAGGAGGTGGGAGATGATGATTCTTCCTTCTATATAAACTTAGAGTTGCATTTCACTTCCTTTTGTTAATTGCTACTCCACAATAATTTTCAACAATGTATTTAGAAAGCATTTTTAAGAGATAGGACACCATAGAAAATGAGACAAAGAGGATTCATTAATTGTTTTGTTTCTATTTTAGGACTGAAAGAATACCTTGAAAAATATTTGGGCAAGAAGACCCCAGCTCTGATTTTAGTACCTGTGGTGGATTTACCTGGCAAAGAAGTTATTCATATAACATGCTGGCTAAGCTAGCAGTTTAAAAGAGATGATTTGGTATCAGAACACGCAATCCATCCAGGGGAGAACAAAGAAAAGAATTGATCATAACTCTGTCGGATACTTTCATTAAGCAATATTGTTTGTTTTAAGCGGAGTCATATTTAGCTTGTTAATGATGCCTCATGATACGTGACAGAGTCAGCTTTGTATCAACAATAAAGGTTTCTTTTCAAAATATTGTGCTTTTTTCTCACTTATTTTTAGATATGTTCTGGTAATAGCAGGTGGCTCTTGGGAGATGTCAGTTGCTCTGATCACATCAGTTCTTTTGTTTGATATATTTAGGCCTGGTTACAATAAACTGATAATAACTTAAGATCTTTTGGATGGAGGTGAAACCAGAACATTAGCTCCAATACTGTTTTGAAGACTTGATTCCTTTCAATTCTATGCTGAATTTACTGACTTCAGGCCAACCTTATTTGTGGCCAGATTTTAACCCTTTTCTTGCACCAGGGAAGAATTATTCAGAGGGTTATTCAGGATGCACATTTTACCAAAGCGAATAATGGAGATGATGGCCAGTCTGTAGGATTTGTGGGCCATCCCACTTTCTGAGGCAATAGCGGGTATCCTTAAGCTTTACATCTGGTAGACAGCTCTTATTAAAGAGCTACCAGTATTCCCCAGGGCTTTAGTCTTCTCTAGAAAATCAACAGGAGTTTTACCACTGCTTTCGTTCAAACAGGCTCAGACACACAGGTGAAGCTCCTAATGGTTTCGTTGCAACTGATATTTTACTCATAACATGATAGAAGATCAGTATAGGAGAGAAAGCCTTTCGGACTTTGCTTGAGGCAGTAAGGCACTGTAAGGAAATCTTATTTTCAGACAAAGGCTATAAAATTAAACTTTCAAGAAAGAGTATCAAACATCTGCCTTTCTTACATTCTACATCTATATAATCTCATTGCTTCTCTTCCAGCGTGTGAGCGCTGGAGCTACATGACCAGCACTCCAGTTGTCCTTCTCTTATACCAGCATATATCTGAGATACCTCCACAAAAGTCAACTGCATGGCAGTAAGTTTACACTGGGATGACTAAGAGGTGAGCTTAGCACTCCAGCTTCGTTTTCTTACCACTGCCAGGTATGCGCTTGGCAGCAGCTGATACAAAACCAGAAGCTAAAGGTAAGAGGATCTTAACTCTGTTAGAGGCTTTGCATGGCCAGCATACTATGCTGATCATTACTTGAAAATAGAGACTGTTAAATGTTATTGTTCCTTACTATTACATCAAGTAATATAGCAGAGCTGCCATCCTCTTTAGTAAGAATTGCTTTTTTCACAGTTATTCAAATATTTTTGGAAGGGGGAAGGCCAAGAGCTTTTTATATACCAGTGTATAAATACATGGATGTATTAAATTAAATTTCTTTTTTAAAAAGGGAAGGATCTGTTAACAATACATTAGTTCATTAGCATTCAGTATCATTTTTAGGTTAGACTTAAACATATTTGATCCTTGTTCTTTCCCACGATCAGAAAAGAGCTTGTTAATACCTGGATGTGCCTGTTTTGTTTGAATTCTACTCTTTTAGAAGGCTAAATCATTTTCTTGCCTCTCCCTGGAAATACCAGTATTTTATTTCTCTCAGTGTGGAATGCCCACAGACCAAAGGCACAAGCTGGACTGACACAGAAGAGAGGGAGACAGTACTTTCAGAGAGATGAGGATGAAGCTTAATTTTTCAGAGATACATATGGAAGCCAAATAGATGGCATAAGTTTGACTGTGTCTCCTGTAGCAGTCATTTTTTTTCATAGTGAGTATAAAAAAGATACTGAAACATGTTGATCTTGGCTTTTGTACCATAGTGCGTATTTTAAGATGGCAGGATATTTGCTCCTAAAGAAACCAGCTTTTCCTGCAAGTTTTCCTGCAAGATTCGTGACTCAAGCTATCCTTCTTTTCCCCAGTAGAGGTGCATTGAAAAATGGTAACAGAATGCATTAGTTTGAAAAACAGTATATTTTTTTTTCCCTCAACAGAAAGCAAACCTTTTCCTTTTTTGAGACAACTGGAACTTCAATGGGTTTACTTTGTGAATAGCTAAAAAAGAATAATTTGCTGACTTTTTCTCCTTGAAAGGCTTCATACAGCTTCTAAGTGGTGTGAGTAACTAAAAATATAAGCTGGGTCTGCGTTGTTTTAAGTATGAACAAGGCAATTTTTTCAACATTGATATGCAAGGTAAGTGAGTAAAGTGCTGCTCCATATACAGACCTAAGACTTTTATAACAGAAAGAAATAACACCATTTTATCTGCCTTATGCTGCCATACTTTCATCATAATTACTGGATCCTACTGTGAATAAGCTGTTTCACAGAACTCTTTTTCATTTTCTTTGTAACAAAAGTGCTAGCAGCACACACACGCGCACACACATACATGTGTTTTAGTGAAAAGAGGGAAAGACATCTAATACTCAAAATTTATAGATGCAGGGATTGTTGGGGGTTTTTTTCACTAGCTTTGCTGAGCATTTACCCCAGCAGGTTTTAATCTTGAGGCTATAAATTCACGTACTGTGCTAAGACACTGATTTTGAGGACTTTATCTATACACACAAATTCTTTTGTTTGTCTGATTTTTACTAAGCCTGCAGGAAGATATTTCGTATGCATATTATGACACAAAAAGTTGGCTGATCTAGGTTCCAGCACTGAGAACACAGAAGGGCTATGTAATAGGTGGGAAAAATGTCTTTAAAAGTATAACCTGAGGTTTTAATTTTTTCTTTCTCTGCTGTAACAAGTTTTAGAATATGGCTTACACTTCCTTTTTTTTCCAGAAGAAATCTATGTCTTGTTATAGTTCTCTGTGTTAGTGAAGTTTTGTCTCCTGACGTCTTAAAAAATCACTTTCTTTAATTGTTTGAAAGCATGTTAAAGTGAACTGACCAAATGGGACTGCAAGACCAAAACTGATTTAATAACTTTGCATTTTACTCATTTTAAAACCCAGTGATGGCTACAGTACCAGTGAGCCTTTACAATGCACATGGCTAAGCTGCTATAAAGGCACCAGAGCTGATCTTCCTAAATAGATTTGAAAATGACATTGAGATATTTTAAGCAGAGATTATTTAATCTTTTTTTTTCCCTGTGAGTTTTATAGTTAGGTGATTCAGGAGCTGATTTGTTACACCAGATAGCATGGGTGCATCTTTCCTCTTAGCCTTCAGAAGTCTGACAGGCATTGGAAGCAAGATGCCTCCTGAGTATTAGAGAGGTGATCTGAAGCAGCTCTTCTCCTTCAAGGACACCCTGTTCAATCCATTATCTCCTGCCTGTGTGCAGTAGTCTAGTCTATCAAAATACAGTGATTGAATAAAACTTTTATTTCAAATAAATGAATGCATTGATTTAATAAAAGGTTTGTACTGCATGGTATAATAGTTTTCTAAATGAACACTGAAATCCTAAAACAGAGAAACTTTTCATGTGTCCAAGTTAAAGCTTTGTTACTTCTTTCAGGATGGGTTTGCTGAAGCAAACCTAGTTTATTCGGTGTGTTAAAGTAAAACTGTCCTGAGCTTTCTGAGTACTAACTGGCACTTATTATTTAAGTAACCTGCTTTTACTATTATAAATGTCTGGCATTGGGAATACATATTAAGAATACTTGACAATTTACTAATTTATGATCTCTTTAGTTGTATTTTAATATTTTTGGCAAGCCAGCCTGTGTTGATGTATTAGCCAAACATTCAAAATACCGACTTGAGATCTTGAAAGCTTCTTTTTTTTCAACTTTCATCTGAACACTGAATATTTTTGACATATTTTAAATTTTAATTTTAAGAAACAGACTGGGTACCTGTGAACTGAACCCGTATGTTACATGCAAGTGCCCTTTTGCTGATGACTCACTGCTCACAATTTCTTGGCTTTGACTTCTGTTGGATTAATTCATGGCTAGGATTTGCCCGTGGTTTCCTGCTTTTCTCATTTTTTAGAGCACTGTCTGCTTTTTCCCTATATGCCCAAATAGTCAGGTTGTTCTGAGGATCTTCTCACAGGGCATGTCACTGGCAGCAGTCTCCTCGTCATTGCCTTGACTCTCCATTTCATTTGCAATGTTTGAAAACCATTTCTTGGATATGTCTGCTCGTCCTCCATTTCCTAGTATATTGTTATTTTGTGATTGTATCATTTAATCCTAAATCATTTTGAAATACTGTTTGCATAATTTAACCCAGTTGACAAGACTTACTGTCCACAGTTAAAACAGGATGTGCTCAAAATAGATCAGATTTCACTTTTGCTTTTCCCAGCTTTCAGAAATTCCAGCTCTTCTCTAAATTATGCAGATCACCAGTTCAGAAGAAAATCATGTTTCAGAACAACAAGATAAGCTGAACTGAATGCCCTGAACAAATTGACAGCTGCCCCGATGTAGTAACCTGTTAGGGGACACCAGTCAGGAGGCATAGGTTAGGATCACGCCACTCCTTTCCTGGGTAAGTTTAAGAATACCCATTAGTTTTCTTGTGCCTCTATTTCCATAGTTGTATGTTTTCTCACCCTTGTAGAGGTGTTGGCAAAGAGATGCTATGTTGTAGTCATACAACCTGCAATAACAAAAAGTTTAGACTGAGTGAGCAGCACACAAGAGTGTGAAAGTAATGTTGTAGTGGGAACCAGAATGAATGTGATCACAGATAGCGATTTGCATGAGCACAATCTGGAGAGCTTTTCTCCCAGCACACTGCCTGCAGCAGTCCCAGATCACAGGAGAAGTCTATAATACATCTAGTAACAGCAATGGTACATTTTACAGCATGATTCATCCCTGACGATCCCAAAGCGCTTTACAAATCCATTACGCAAAATTCGCTTGGGCCATGGCTGGGACAGCCACACGCAGACCGGAGGCCTCCTCTGTGCAGCGTGAATGTAGGCAGGTCTCTGCGGTTACGCTGCTGGGAGAAGAGCTCCTCCCCTCTCTGCAGTACCCCGCGTAAGGGTATTTGCTTTGGCAGAAGCACAGTTACCACAGAGAGACTTCAACCTCAAAGCCACATCACCCAGCAGCTAGCGTTATTACTTTCTGTTACGCATGAGAAGACTTGTTCCACTTCGGATTTTGCCCAGATAGAGGGGAAAAATCCCTTTTCTGGGCTCCATCAGGCAGCAGTCTATATTCTCCTTCCATAACTCCTGCTACTGACAGCTGTTGACAGTACTCTGTAACCGTAACATCCTTGGTACATCGTACTATTGCCATAGCCCCACTTTACAAGAAAGACATTGTTTGAGACAGAAGTTGTGACGTTGCATTAGGGGTGCAAGCTCATGCAAGCATCGCTTCACCTTCCCCGTTTCCCATGGTTTTGTTGGTAGCTGCCTTGACAGTAGTTTATTTTGTTGCTTATAGAAGAACAGGGGTCCAGAAGGAAGAAGTAAATTTCTCAGATGTAAGAGTTATCTTGTTGCAACAAAGTTCAGTCCTACGCCCACACAGACCCAACCATTCTGCAGCAAGACCCAGATACATGCAAATGTAGAGCCTTTTGTAACTGAACCAAATTTCCACAGCTCCAGAGCTGGATCTGTTAAGGTTTAGAGCAGGAGGTGTTAAATGATATGAAATAATAGAAAGGAAACGCAGACAAGATATCAGTGCCAAAGGAATGGTATTATTAGCAACTGGCAGGGAAGCCAAGCTAAAAAGGCAAACAACAGGTCTAGGGACCTAAGGGGTTTATTCTTTATTTATAGGACGTCTTTGAAGGAATGGACCCTGGCCTGCCTTCTCGCTGTTGCTAGTTGTAACTATAAAAGATTAACGTCTGAAGAACAAAGGGGAATAAATCGAGTTTCCAGGAAAGAGATCCAGAAGTGAACTTTAAAACGCATCTCTCGTCCTTTCAACAAGGTATAAGATAGCAAATGCTTTGACTACTCTAACAGTGTGCTTTGGTCTGGTGTCTGAAGGTGAGGATGCCTGAAATGAGGGTAATGTGCAAGAGGAGCCACCAGCTGTGTGCCATCCTCCTGTTTGGGGACATGTCTCCTGGGCACTGCCACAAGGAACGTGGCTAACAGGTCTTGGCTGGAGAGCTATAGCCTGTGAATGTGCTTCTCATTTGTACTCCTCCTTCATCAAGGCACTACAGTGTACCAAGAACTTGATTCAGGACTTGCCTTTCATTGCTGTGGAGCTTGTTTAAAACTAACTATTTAAATACTAAAAGTGAGAATATCTCATATTGCTGCTCGGATTAGGCAAGCCAAATGTGGCTCTCTTTATGCTACAGTCCCCAGTGCAGACAAAAAGCTTTCTCAGGTTGAGATCCTGCCACTCATGTAATTATTTAGAGAAAGACAGCTCCACTACTTCAGCTCCGGTACTTCACAAGAGGAATGGAAACATTAGGAAAAGTTTTTTCTTTGATGTAGAATATGCTGCCACTTTTTTGTTATTAAAATAGGAGCTAACTTTAAATAAATAAAATTTTGCCTGGAGGCTTCTGAAAACTAATGTTGTGTTTTGACAGTGTCATTTTTCTGATTCCTGAAAGCATTATGTGAGTTAGCTCAGGACTTCATCATGATTTTTCCTCTATGCAACATACAGTGAATTATTTTTTCAGCTCTGGATTTTATTTGATTTCTCTCTCTCACATACACACACACACAGAGTCACATCACTGTGCAACTTTCTTATTCGACAGGCACTGCCCAACGCTATTTTTTCCCCCTTTTAAGGGACAGGTGGATAAACCCCCTGAAGAGGAAGTGAAAGAGAGAGTGTAGTGAAGTGGAGGCAGCTACCACTATTTTTAATTGGAAAAAATGGATGAAAAGCAGTCATCTTTCTTTGAAAGTTTTTGAAAAGGAAAATAAACTAAGGAAATTAAGAAAGTTCACACAAAAACCCTGCAAGAGGACAAAATTTTGTTTGAAAAAAATACACTACCTTCAATGTACAATTTGTATGTCATTGGGCTTGTAGGTTTTATATCCTCTGAATTCATGCTTTGCTATAGAGGATATTGATGTAAGGTTGATATGGAACTTTGAGAAGAAGCAGATAGATAGTCTTCAAATAACAGCTGATTTGAGACCCCAGTTTTTGATGATAATTTATGGCCACCTTTAAAAAGAGCAAAAATTCATTTTGGTGTATGCTCATGTAGAATACTCAAATAATGTGTGCTTAGTGAGAGAAAAAAGATTGCAAACAGCACAATGTGTCTTTACAGCATAAAGTATGACCCTAAAATTGCACATTGCTGAGCATTCTTAATGTGCTGTGAACAATTTCATACACCGTATTTCAAACACTGAATGCACACTCTAATATGTACATATATCAAGGGTGGCCAAACTTTTTGATATGTGTCACAAAGTGATTTCAGGAGATAAGAAGAGCTGGCCAAAGGCCTTCAATTCCACTTTACAATGACTATCAAGGTTTCAAATCTATATTTATTTCCTATTTGATTGAAAAGACTTCAAATGGGGGTTTTTTTGGTCGTGGTTGTATTTTTTTTTTGCCCCCAAAAAGGAATTGGGTCAAAGTGTTTATTTTCTTATTGAAAATCTCAGATTTTCTATTCATATTCTTTTTTTTTCTGAAATTACCAGAAAGCGTTGGACCATGGAAAACTTTCTGTTGTAGAACTTGTTGCAATTTGCATCTCAAAATGTTTGGCTAGAATGCCAAATTCTACTTAAAAGATTTTTATTTTTCTATGATATTTTGAGACACCTTATTTCAAGTAAAAAAAGAACCTTCTCTCTGGTGTAAACAGAGTCCAGAGATGTGAGCACAGACCTCAGAGACAAGAACTCTTACATTCTGACATTGACACTGAACTTTGTAATGGTCGTAATATGTTAATGACCTCTTCCCTCCTGTAAAATGAGAACTGTAATGGGTTAGATTAGATTGTTGTGAAGATTCTCTTCTAGGCAATGATAGATCTGCAGTGAGGTATCCTGTAAGTGTTATACATTGCTGAGGTAGGTAATTTTGAGTCTTGAGTCAGCTGTAAATTACAGAGACTTTTTAAAAATACAACACTGTGAGAGTTTTTCGCTTGCTTTCTGGTCTGCCTGGCAGACTTCAGGGTGGTATGGGGATGCTGTTGCAGGTACAGCTTGGCCCAGGAGCCCAGGGCTCGTGTCTCCTGTAGAGCTGCAGGCTAAGTGTCCAGACTCTCTCTGGATTTGGTCTTCTCCGCACTACACAGCAGTACGTAGCATAGGCATACTTTGACTTTTGGGGCTACTCTTACATTTTCATGGTTTTCTCTGTATCCTCAAAACTAGAAAACAGTGTTTTCAATATTACTGAGATTTTAAAAAAATTACTTCTCTACAGAAGTTGGGGGGTTAAGAACTGCAAATAGGGCAGGAGGATTGAGAAAGCTGCTTTTTCTCTTCTGTCATCAGACTCTGTATGCTTTCGGTCTTTGGATGACTCTTTCTTTGCTACGACATTTCTCTTTTCTCCCCTTTTCCCTCCCCCTTTGTGTTCCTATTCCTCCGTTTTGATTTTCTTTTCTTTCTTCTCTCCCTGATATTGACTTACAATGTCCAGTGTATGTTCAACAAAAGGAAAGCCCCACGTGAGCTCTTCTTTTTCAGTCACGACTAAGGACCTTAAAAATCCAAGTTAAGATGAAGACCATAAGCGTAAGTGAGACGGCACACATTAAAAAAGCTGAGCATTGCAGCTAGCCCTTTTGGCATCAGGTATATCTGGAAATACAAACTGGAAAGTTTCATAGGTCCGAGGTTAAAGCAAGCAAGCCTTCTATGCTTTTACTCGGGTGTTACTTGCATCTCAACAATGCGACTCAGTACTGAAATATCATCTGTTGCCTTTACCAAGCCCAAGCACTCCATGTAGACTTTTCAAAAGCACCAAAGTGACTGGGAATGTAATTCACATTTTCACTGAGTGGAATTTATGCTCCCAAGTCATGTAACCACCTTTGACTAAATGTTTCTTGGGAAGGTAGTGTTTTATGATCTGGTAGCCAAGACTTCCAAAGTTTACCAGAGCAGACCTTATAAATAAACTGTAAAGTCAATCTACTGTAAAAGGTGTTAGAAAAATCTTCATTATTCCTTGTCTCTTTTACTCACGAGATGTGTGGTTTTAAAGGAGCTGCACAAAGAGTGCCACCTCGCTTGGGCTGGATGTTGAAGGGCAAAGCCTGTCAAAAAAATCTGAGCCTTTGCAGAGTTGCTTAAAGAGGAACTGATTTCTTCAGTAGTCAAACCCTGGAACAGGCTTCCTAGGGAGGTGGTCGATGCCCCAAGCCTGTCAGTGTTTAAGAGGCATTTGGACAATGCGCTTAATGACATGCTTTAACTTCTGGTCAGCCCTGAAGTGGTCAGGCAGTTGGACGAGCTGATCATTGTAGGTCCCTTCCAACTGAAATAGTCTAGTCCTAATTCTATTCTGTTCTATTCTGTTCTGTTCTTCTGAATATCTGGCCCATTTTCAGTATACTGTGCAGTCAATACTCTGGATGTGTTGTTCACTGTAAGGTCCCAGGTTTTCACCAAGTATGTTACAGGTTAAGCACATAACAAGTTAGAAATCCTGCTGAAAGCCGTTTTAACTGTTCCCAAGCAGAGGTGTCACTGACGCTACAGTGAACACTAGGTGCTGGTGCTGACCTGATTTTTTTTTTTTCCCCTCCTTTTTTTAAAAAAAAAATCTCACTCTCTCTCTCTCCCCCGAAAGACAACCGCGATAAAGCTGCTTCCGAGCGTGCCGCAGAGAAAGCCCCAGCAGAGCCCAGCCAGGCACGGAAGAAACGGGGACGGATTTTAGGTTTCTCTTCCCCCCGCCTCACCCCCCCTTCCCCGCCTGCCCGCCGGGGGCCAGGGCCGCGGCCGCCGCCATTCCGCGGGCAATGCTGCCCCCCCACGCTGCCGCCGCGCAACGGCAGGAGCCCGCCTGGGGCCGGGGCGGGGGGGCTCGGAGCTGGAAACACCGAGGCCCCAAGGCTCCGATAAGCCCCGAGGCCGGGGTTAACGCTGGGCGGGTGGGAAATGAACTTGGGGGCCGCAGCGGTCCTTTTGGGGGGGGGGGGGAGGGACTGAAGGCCTTGGAATTTTGCTCGAGCTCTGCTATTGTGCAAAAACGCGGCACAATAATTGTGATTAGTGAGGAATGGTGATCGTTACGATTCCCGATTAACGCGTGAAGTGTAACCTACAGCGAACGCACGCAGACCCTTACTTACATACAGTTTTCTGCATTGCAAACTCGGGGTTTTTGTTAATTTTGTCTTTCCGGTAGCATTTTTGCGTTACGGCCCTAGAACTATAAATAGAAGAATGGCATTCAAAGCAAATATAGAGAGATCTGAGTATAATTTATCAACTAGGAGGGCATGAGAAAAAGGTTGTAGCGTGAACCATTGCCAAAAGGAGAGTTAAAACATACTAAGAAGTCTGCTTTGTCTTATACTTTATGAAACCCTTCTGTTGGTTTCTTTTTCATGCTGCAGTTTCTTCCATATGCTCCCTACACCCACTAACACACCCACCTACACGCACTCACAATTTACCAACATACTTTATGTCTTTGCTGAATTAAAATCCACACCATCATTCAGATAAAATAAAATAAACAGCTGTTTTCTTTCCACAAAAAACGTAGCATTTTCTGACTTGGCACTTGCGAAGCATTTGAAAGAAACAGGCTGCTGGAGATGCTTTTATACTGGCACGTTGTGACACCGCACAGAAGGCCCAGGGTTGGATCCGGACGCATACCGGTGCACTTAGGACCACTCCACTTTGGAAGGGGACACTTCCCAGGAGGAAGGACTTAGAAGCTACGCAAACAACAGCAGATTGTCCTAGTCGTCACTGAGATTCCAGAATAGGCATCAGTTGACTTGCTGGGCCTGATAAATAGAGTAATTAAAGCGGCACCGACAGGCAGAGCACCGCAGAATCTCATTGCAGGTTTTTATTTCGAGGCCTCCCTTCCTACTGGAGAAGTACAGCTCCAAGACCTGCAGGCACCAGACTCTGGCTAGCATTTACCCTACCTGTGTTATCTTCTGTGTTACCTCCCAGATTCAGACGGAATTCCCAGCTGTAATTTGAAGAGCCCAGCACAAAAACAAATGGAAGGAAAGCAGGGCCTAGAAAGAGTCTGCAACAGATTATATTACTGTGAGTCCTGTGTTGGCATCCACTCCTGCAGTTTATCAGCCACGGGACATTGCACCTCACTCTGAAGATCAAAAGGGCTGAAAACAAGGCAACCACCTCAAGTTGGCACCTCAGTATGAGTATGTCTCCTGGCTGTACCACTCCTTTCTGACGAAGCGTTACAACACAGCTGTCCTAACAGCTGTGGCAGGAACTGTTCTCTCAGACCATGTTGGTCACGGCTGAGGGAGCAGGGATGTACAGGTGGAAAGCAGATAAAATAACAGTAACTAACTCACAGGCGCCTTGTCATCTAGTAGAATCCAAAGACGTAGATTACACACCTCATTTATTTATAAAACACATTGTGAGACACAGACCCCAAGAATGCATTCCTTAAACCGGCTCTATCAGTTTCCCGGGGTACTGAGTAGGTAGACACCAAGCCAGGTATGTAGGCAGGAACAACTGAAGGAAGGACTGGATCCCTCGCTCTCACCTCAGGTGCCATTCAGAAGTCATGGTCATGAATCCTCGCCTTGGATCAAACACCTAAGCCAGGCTGGACCTTGCACAAAACTGAACCCAGAGAAAGAGACCGCGCTCTCCTCTTGCTGTGCAGTACAATTCACTGGGATATGGGACAACCATAATCAAATGCATCTACTGCAAAATTTGGAGAAGGCTTTCGAATCAGTATTAGCTTTTGGAATAGTGTAAGTATCGATGACTGACCTGTTGAGTTTCTGGCTCCTGCTGTAAGTTTTAATCAGTCCATGCAGTCTTGGGTGCTTGGTGTCACTGGTGTTAATGGGTACAAACTGCTATGCCTAGGGAGGTGGAGCAGCAGCCAGTGATACGGGATGGGGCACAAAAGAGGTGATGTTTCACCTCCATCTCAGCACAGGTCAAGTCAGAGCTGCCCTCTGATAAAAGCATCTGAAGCACAGCTTACTGCAGCTGTGAGAAGAGTCTTTATGCTCTCCTTCCCTCAAATCACTCTCTTTTGTTCCTCTGCAGAAGTGCTAAGGAACATTCATAAACCTGATCTATACTCGGGCTCAGGGAATATCTGTGATGTTACTCTAGGGTTTGTGAGCTAAAATTTCTTAAAAATGGCACATGTTGATGTCTCTCTTTTGGCTCCAAGTCGGGCCACAACTCAGTGCACTGTGAGGACTAGAATCCAAAGAAATGCATAATTCTGTTGTGCACCTTAAACATCAAAACCACTACTCATCCTTGTATTGTCACTTTCAAGTTCATGAGACAAATTATGTGCCTCAGATGTGCTTGCCTAACTACTTTTTAAAGTTTATTAAAAGAGCTACCATTCTGATTCTCTATGTTGCTGATGTCAAGCAGCTCTCCCAGAAGCCTTTAAGAAAGACAAAAGAAAACAACTTCTGGCAACTAGACTAAATAGGGGAAAAAAACTATCTTTAATCCTTCACCCTAAGAAGGACAAAGACTTATGCTCCACTTCAGCTCTGAAATGAAGGAACTCAGGTGGGAAGAAGAGCATTCCAACAAAGCTTAGCAATTACTCTGATGAGTACAGAGTAAGAGAATGAAGATCACATTGGTAGGAGCTTGTCATGTTGTTGTTGATCAACAATTGACAATGATTGCAGAGGACCAGAAAAGCTGTGTTCGTAGAAAAAAACAAAACTTCAAACCATGTATGCTATTGAAAGACTTTTTTTTTTTTTTAGCTTTTTAAAATGCATTTGAACATTTGTGTTCCCTTTCAGGGATGGACCAGTGGCTAATTATACAAGGGAAAAAGAAAACAAATTATTTCTCTGCCTGTGCTTGTTCTCTCAGTTGTTGCTATTTCAGATACAAATCTCATAGAACCATACAATCATAGAATGGTTTAGGTTGGAAAGGACCTTAAAGATCATCTAGTTCCTTGTATCTATGCCTTGTATTGCTTTTAGGATACCAGAAAGTATTTTATGATACTGCTTTTAGGATACTGAAAGTTTATATTTCAGGGGCTAGGAGCTGAGCAGATGGGTTTAGAGAAATCCTGGCTCTCCAAAGCAATGGAGCATTCAGCCTCTGCACGTGACATGGATAGCGGGGAAAGCACTGGCTCCAAAGCTGGAGGAGAGCAGTGGTGAAACCTACTGGTTTACTGGATCTGGGTAACTTGAAGAAGAGAATGACCAGGGCAAAATAGAAAAATGAGGGTGTAGGAAAGAGAAGCAGCTGTGGCAAATAAATTAAAAGGGAGCAATAAAAGAAATAAGGAAAATGCAGAAAAATAGTTGTTTACCTTGTCAAAGCCACTACTCTTCCTCATCTTATACATAGAGGGCAGGCAATGAGAGTTACACGAGAGAATGCACTACACTAGGAAATGAAAACAGACACATTTTAAAATCAGTATTTTCACTCTTTCTTTTGTTCTCTTTTCCAGTGGTACCAGTTATATTGAGAATTTATGAGCAAATAGGTCCACTTAGCAACTGTCCTGGGTCAGGCTGGGATTAACTGGGAGTTACCTTCTTTATAGCAGTCCATGTGGTGCTGCTTTTTTGGATTTGTGGCTAAAACAGTGTCGATAACACAACGGTGTTTTGGCTACTGCTGAACAGTGCTTGCACAGCATCAAGGCTTTCTCTTTTTCCCACTCTGTGTCCCCAGTGAGTAGGCTGGGGGTGGGCAAGAAGCTGGGAGGGGACACAGCCGGGACAGCTGACGTGAAGTGGCCAAAGGGATGGTCCATACTATATGGCACTGTGCTCAGGAGTAAAAACTGAGCAAGAAGGCAAAGAAGGGGAGGTTGTCTTCCAAGGTGGCTACTGGTTGAGGACTGGCTGGGCATTGGTCTGCTTGTGGGAGGCGGTGAGAGATTGCCTTTGCATCACTTGACATCACGACTTTTTTCTTCATCTATTAAACTGGTTTTATCTCGACCCATGAGTTTTCTCACTTTTGTTCTTTCTATTCTCTATTCTCTCCCTCGTCCCACTAGGGAGAGGCGGGGAATGAGCGAGTAGCTGTGTGGGTGCTCGGCTGCTGGCCGGGGTCAACCCACCATAGCAACCTTACAGAATTTCATAAAGTCAGTCAAAATGTCTTGAAATTACTCAAATTGCTACTTTAAGTAACGTATTTTGGCATTCAGAAAATCAAACAAGCTACAATATCTTCAGATCCATCAGTTGTCTTCTCAGTTTCTGTCCTATTATTCCTCTTGAATAAATCAGGCTGTCACAGAAGGCAGGGGAACCTTTGCATTGCTTTGACTACATGAGGACCTGAGGAAAAGAAACCTGTTACAACAGGTCTTCTGGGGTGGACTTAATCTGTATTATTTGCTGAAGAAGCCTTGGAACATGGTGCCTCAGGCCTCTTGAGACACAAGAAAAGGAGCTAGTGAAAACTAATGGTAGGAAGCAATCTGCTTCAAGATTGATGACAATAAGGGGTAAAAGAGAAAGGAAAAAGGAGAAAAACTCTCAGCACTCCTTCCCTGGGTATTGAGAAGCTGATTTTGGCAGTTCTGCAGGCTCAGAGCTCTGCTAAAATGTGTTGTCTCTTAGTATTTTAATGAGCTAGGCAATTGACAGTCCCAGCTGAGTACTCGGTTTTGTTGCTGTTGCTAAGCAAAACAATGGTAAAAAAAGCTCCTTTTTCATCTTCTAAATCATAAATACAACCAAACCATTTGTTTGATACGTGCAGAAATTCATTCTACCTCCATGGTAGCTGAACCCACATGCCTCAGTTCACACTCTCATTTTTTTCATACATACTTGTTCAGTGTCTCCAACGTATCCTAGGACACATCCAGATTTGATTGTCCTGCACACCCTATATACCTCTCAGGCCACACAGAGTTCATTCCACTTATCCTCCTCATCTGCACTCCAGCACAACCCATGGTAATACAGACTGATGCAAGTTCTCTGTTCTTCTCCATATTGGCTGAATATCTTGCCTTGCCAGCTCACATAGTTTTAGAGTTCGGCAATGACTGTAGATGTAAGAGATGCTGGGAGCTTTTTGCGTTCTTTCTCTCTCTCCATCTCCAGTGACTGCCTGTTTTCCTGCAAAAACTTCCTGTTTTCCTTTCTTTTCAAATAAAGAAACCTTCCAGACTCCCTTCTCTTTGTTATCTATTTATTAAATAACTTTTTGTATGTCTAATTCTCCCTTTCCTTTTCCCTTGTCTTTTACATTTTCTTTAGCCATCTGAGTTTTCACTCATGGATAGTTAAAAGAAGTTCTAGTCTCACATACATTTTTATAAGGTCTGGTATCATGTCCCTAACCCTGTTCTTCAATGGCTTGTCTGCTAATAACTTGCCTTGTGAAAAGTTTTATCTAATGTGCTGTTAAACAATGTTGTCTGTAATGTGAGTAAGGAAATTCCCACTTAAAATGGCAGTGAATTGTAACTAACTGCAGGATCCCACTTTGCATATTCAGAACATATTCCTGGTTCCACTTTTCAATCTTCTCATTATATGGTTTTTTTTGTTGTAAGCTACACTTAGAAGCTCTTGGTAGGAAGTTCCCTCCACATCAGAAACAAAACTATCCCTTCCTGACCTACGTGGGTCTCGCATCCTGAACGCTGACCTCTAAGGCACAATCAACAAGCATTTTGGAGGGCCACAGATAGTGTAGTCCCAGTTCGAATGGGGAGGCAGAGCAAAATACGCAAGCAATTACTAGCCCTCCACAGGCCACTGCTAATAGGGCAGCAAGAGGGGAAATCTCCACCCCCTTGGTGAAACTGTCTGACATAAGTGCTTTTATGGCAGGCAAAGAAAAGATGCTAAAGAAAGAACAGTAAGTAGGAGAAAATATTTTTGGTCATACCAAGTGTTTAGCTTTGATGGATCTTCTTTGACTATGGAGTTCAACATTACAGTTGTGCTGCTCCCAGGTTTTTAATATACTGAGGTTGCTATAAGGCACCACCACCAAAACAAAAAACCCTAACATAGCATCATTTTCCGTGTTCCAGTATAGCAGTACTTTCTGTTCTGGCACAGGAGAACTCTGAGCACTCATGAGCTCCTCGTCAATGAGCACTTTGAAGACAAGCTACTGAACCTCAAAAATGTTTTCTGTGTTCACCACAGTTACCTTTTTGTCTGTCTGCTGGGCACAAATCTGGAGCAAGCTACGGTGCTCTACCTCATTTTCGTCAGCCTTTTTCTCTCATCTCTGGAATCCACACCTTTCAAGTGCAGTTAACCAATTACACAGGGAAAAGGAATTTAATAAATCACATAGGCACACAGTAAAGGATTTTCATGCATTCCTTTCCTTTGTAAATGGTCTGTAACTTTTTCATGAATCAGGCCCATAGACTCTTTATTTCACACTTCCATCTTCCTTTCCCTGTAGAATTGCAATTTAAATGATCCTGAAACATTTTAAGACAATTAAAGCTTAGCTTTGCATATCAGTGACCTACCAGCAATTCCCTGTAAAGCTCTGATGTATGTAGTGTTTGATCTAGAGCTGCCTGATTTCAGGAAGGTAGAAGTGTTTCCACACTGCTCTGAACTCTAGGTAGGGTTGGAAAATAGGCTCAGAAGACACCACAAAATAGCTACTACTTCCCTAGAGCTTCACACAGTTCTAGGACACCATTGTGGATGGCCAGGACTTTTGACTTCCTTCAAGTTTTGAGCAACACATAAATCATAAAGAGGGTTTGGACTGCCTTGCTAGCAAGATTTAAAGGAGGTTCAGAAAATACTTTTGGTTGGTAATGTATTGTTTTCTCTTACATCAAGCCTTAACAGTATTTTTTTAGACATTGTATAGCCTTTATTCCCAGAGGCAGAAATGGAGACTTATAACTGTGGCTGTCTTACAAAGAGCAAAGTTATGTTGGAGGAAGGCCTTAAATTAATATACCATACTATGCAAAAAAAACCCCAACCCAAAACTTGTGATTTCTGTATTGCAGCAGCCCCACCAGGCCCGATCTGCATGGGTTCTTAGAGGAAATGAAGGCTGCCTGACAGCTTGGAGTGACCGCGTGTGACTTGATCAAAGGTGGAGTGAGAGGTACCAACCAGTGGAGACTTCTGCGGGGATTGGAACAGCATATGTTTTGAAACAGGGGCTGAAGTATAGTCATGAAAGCTGACAGGGACTCAGCACTTAACTAGATTTTGAGTGAATCGTGAAATATTTGGACAAGATTCTTTTCCTTCCCCTCCAGCCCTTTCCAACTTCCTCCCTCTGGAAAAGCACTTTAATATGTAGAATATAAATTAACAGGTCTCCAAAAGAGTTGATACACATTTGAGAAAATATTGTTGCACAGCGTGACTGGATAGTTTTATTCCATTTGAGACAGATTCAAAAGATGGAAATTACTATAATATTGGATGATGGAATAGCTCCAAACTCTTTCAGCTTTGTCTAGAACAGGCACAGCTTAGCTACTATTGTCTTACATAGTGACTAAATATAAATACTATAAAATATTTATAAATAATGAGTGCCAAATTGATCACATTGTAGAGTTTTACTGGAACACAGAAGTCCTGTTATTAATCTGACATTTATAAAATTTTTACCACTGACCACTTAAGACAGTCATCTGTCCATACATGTTGTCTTCTGAAAAAAATAAAAATGAGAAGATGGAAACTGCTTTGTGATTTATTCAAAATCTGTGAGACTGTTTCTGCCAGTGTGTGTGCTGATAAATATTATGTTAACAGGTTCTCTGTTTGTTTAACATTCTCCTGAGAAGGGCTCAACATGATTTAAGCAGTCTCATATATTTAAAGTACAGCATTAATATCATCTGGTCTGCAATGAGAAAGACAGGAAGGGTCACAGGTGGCACAGTCACTAGTCTCACAGTTGATAGCCTTTGTCTTCCTTAGTTTATTCACATCACAAAATACTTCTGACCTTGAAAATCTTGACTGAGGAAAATATAGTGTGGAAATTACATCCTGCATTGCAGGACTACCAACATTATAGGAATTTGTCCAATAATAGTCTAACGTCCGTTTTTCACCTTTTTGCCTAGGTTTCCATGTAGTTTGCTACACATCAGCTTTTTCTTAAAGGAATCAGAAGGCTTTTTACAACAGATTAATACTTCCCCATCCTCAACACAAACACGCACAGAGACACACATTCACACTCTTATCCTTAGAAGCTATTTTCTAGAACACTTTTCCCTGTCAGTAATACAGATGTGATGAATCAGGCCTCAGTTATGATTCCAGTTGCATTCCTGTTTTCCAGAGAGCATTTGGAACTGCTAAAGTAATTCAAAGTCTTAGATTATTGCCTTTTTGTCATGAATATTTGTTATGCCTTGCCTGCATTTGATGGGCATCTGATTAAAATGAAAAAAAACCTGAATCCATATGACACAGAGGCTCATTTTTATCACTGTAGACAGACTGAAAGTAAAAAATGCTACTATAGATAGCCCACTAGATCAAGTAATCCCAGCAACGTTATGCAAAGGTGGTTGTTTTCTTAAATCAAACATTATAGAAGAAACATTATCATTAAGCATCAGCAGTGGGAAACCCAGGCTGTTAGAACTTAACGAAATACTCGGTGAGAAGAGCTCATGGAGACTGCTGTGTGTCCAAGTTTTGATTCACCTGCAGTTGCCAAAACCCATGCATCGGGTTCCAGGGGGACAGTGCTCTCTGAAGAAGGACTTAGAAATGTAGATTACCTAGAAGCTGTCAGCTTTCCTTTGGGTGAAATGATAAAGTTGACAACCAGGCAGTTTTAATTTTGGATGAGCTGGCTCTGAGGTTGCAGAAGTTACAGAAACTGAGGTTGCTGTAGCCCCTCTAACATCTCCCCTTCTCAATTACCTTTCATATGATGTAGTGCCTGGTGTGTATAAAAGAGATCACCCCTAAGAGATGTTAATTCCAAAAACTGGGTCTGCTGTTTATTCATAAATTCAAATAACTTTCTCTTGGTCTTCAAGCCCACAGGATAACTAAAGATTTCAAAAGAAGGTCAGAGAGTCAGCACTGCAAGGCTTTTATCACCAGACACACAGCTGCCCTTAGGCACTTTTCTGGACTTTCTAAAATACATCACCTGACTACAGAGGCCAAGATGATTTTTTCAGATAATGTCCTGAAGATATTGACAACTTTAAGTTGTAATTGACTTTACTACCTTCAGTTTGGGATGCTGGTCAGCAGCAGCCTCCGCTACCTGAATAACTACTGACTGGTCATCATCGTTCTCTGGAGTCCACAATGAAATATTAAGGCAAGTTCAAATCATGGTCTATTTTCAGAATCACTAGAAGGGCTTTAGTACTTCTCCTAAAACATTGCTTCAGTGACTGTTACACACACAAGCAGAAGTCTTGGTGTATTTCAGTTAAGACCCATACTTCTAGACGAATGATTATTCCTACAACTGAGGGATCTGCCAAACAAAAACCAGAAAATGCCTGTAACATTACCAGTGAGGTCATGTTTATATTAAATGCAGTAAAACGTACACAAAGTGCAAAAGTTAAATCATCTTTCATTGTAATATATTTGATTAGAAGATTGTTATGTCCAATTACACATCGCTTGTAAAGTCCCTTTGTCAAAAGTCCTTTTCAAGAAGAAAAACAGAGATGACACAACACAAATAATTGAGTACCTGATGATCCTGTTTATCATAGCTCTCTGTTTCTCCACTTTTTACTCTTCCTCACCTGAGCTGGGTGAAACCAACACTTATCACTTGTGGATTTAACTGCTTTGGACATTTCTGAATAGGGCATGTTATTGGGGTTTTTATGTCAGTCTTAATTAGCTGTTCTTTTTGCCTTCCTGTTTGCTGGTAAGTGTAATCATACCACTGTCTGTCAAGATACTGTTCCCTTTAATAGGTGCAAAAATGTAGTAGGCTGACAAGTACTATTGTCACTGAATCCTTACTGTGTCTTTGAAGTAGACAGAGATAATTACTTATTATTTCACCAAAGCTTCACAAAGTGAAAGTCCAGGTATAAGAAGATGTATTCAGTCTGTGCTTTAAAACCTAGGCCGTACTAGCCAACGCACTGATTTTGCACAATCGGTAACGTGCTGGAATTCATGGTAACCAGCTGCAGTGGTGCAACCATATAAAATACTAGGTGTGAAGAGACATAAGAAAAAGTCAAGACAGGAAAATTAGAAACATGTATCCCCAAAGCCTATTTAGTGGTTGCAACTAAGTCCAGTGAACTATATTAAAGTGAATCTAGTATAAAGGAATCCAAGGTCTGGACACTCTCTAAAATTTACCATGCAATGGGTTAAGTATCTCAGATAGAACACAAACATTGGGGAAAGCTTCTTCTCTGAGCCAGGCAATTAAGACAGTTTGCCAATATAGAAACAAGCCAGAAATGTCACAGTGAGGGATGAGAATTTATTTAGCAGACTTCTACCAGCTCTGGCAGAGACAATATAAGAGCCCTTGATCTTCTGTGTGGATCTATGGACATCTGCCATTCAGTTATACCTTGGGGGTTTTGTACTTCTCATACTTTAGGAAAAACAAATCATGGAGAATGCGTATTTAGTTGACATGAAATTATTTGACTGGGTCAATGTTAGCAATCAGAGACTCGGAGCCCCATAGTCATGTATGTAACCAGTGAAGATGGAGGAAAGGAAGAAGGAGAAACTGCTGCAGGACACATACTACTCCTGGTGAGCCTGGAACTAAAATCTGCTGGGTCCCAGTCAGTGACAGGATCTCCTTGTTTTTAACTACTGAAATAGTATTTTTTGTCTGCTGTCCTTTCTACATAAGCCACTTCTGAAAACAAGCAAACCACATCCTTTTGTTTGTACTTACTGCACTGTCATCAGCGTCATCTGGTGGGCCGTGGTTTCTTGCACAGGAAGAGATGATGAGGAGTAGATACCTATCCAGCTCCTCCATTGCTGCTCATTCTGGAATGTGTGGTGATGTATACTGCACAATATTATGCCGTATAGAGATTTGGATGCCATAGTCATTACTGCGGTACACAAACTTCTGACTGCAGCACATTAAGCAACATATTCCAACATCCATGTATAGTCTTCAGCAAGAGTGTACATCTGGAATGCCTTGCTCACAGCCTGCAGGTTAGGTGAAATTTGTAAGGGCAATTCAGTTACTGACATATGTCATTCTCTTTCCTCGCTCTTTTAAATTAGGATCAAAACACAGACGGATTGTCCTGGCAACCTGCTCAAAGGATCAAACAGTTCCTCCCCCAGGTACATGCATATCAGGTGATAAGGGATGCTGATATGCTGGTCATACATTAAGCACATCTGCTGGTGACCACATTCTTCACTTCCTTCTGCAGTCAGCTTCTGCAGTTTCTTCAGATGATTTATAATACATGCTTTCAATATAGGGCAGGGGGGTACAGGAGTTTTTATGAGTGGGATCAGAGTGCAGTTGTTGTTGCTATTATTATACCAGAACCATGCAGAATTCTCTGTGTTCTTCCTAGGAGAGCTGACAATCCAATTTAGACATGATGTAGCAAAATGAAATTAAAAAAACCCCCAAAACACAGGGCAGCTGGAAGAGGGGTAAGGACAGAGGTTACAGCATTACAGCTACATAGTTAGGCAGCAAAAGCTAGCATGTACAAGTAAATTTAGCAAAGTAAATTTATGAAAATAAAATAACATAAATTAAAATAAATCTATGTCTTTTATATAATGGAATTTAGTAATAATAACAGAGGTCTCTGTAATACTCCAAATGAGGTTATCCTTGCTATTAGAATGTCCAATTCAGAAGAAATAAAAGTTAACAACTGATCAAATCAAATTAAAATACAGAATCCCCAGCATACCCTTTCATCATGCTTTAATGGCATGTAAAAAGCACGTACTTAGATAACCATGTGAATCTGAGCAAATCTTTATGCACGGATGTCATGGACAAGGACTTACGTCAGCTTTTTACAATATTCTTTTGAAGAGTTGCAAATCTAAAACTAAATCCGAATGTATAATTACTTAGGGATTCTATATCCAGAGAGTTGAATCAGATCATTTGTGAGAGAAAAGCCAGTCCAGCAGACAAGAAATCTTTGAACTGTACATCCAATTTAAGTGTACATTATAAGCTTGTATATAAAGAACAATACACAGCTGTATAGCTGAAAAGGGCAGTAAAGCTAGCCTTTTCTTGAAGCAATGCAAGGTACCTGAAGGAATTGGCTTTGTGTAATTAGTTAGAAGGTGGTTTCAAAGCATACTACTATCAGCCTAAAATATTCTTCTTTCATGGAATTCAATTTTGTGTATTCATTCTTTATTTGTCTGTAAAAATGAAATCTGTATAAGTTGCTCTCCTGTCCTAGATTCGAAATCCTGGAGGTTGTTTATGTCCTCATTAAGGTCTGTCTGAGTTTTGCTATCAACCTCAGAAGGAACAGGACTTGATTTTAATACTACTTCAGGGGCCTCCTCCAGACTTAGTCACTAATCCACTTTTATATGTAAATCACAGAGATCATTGATTTATATGAAACTGAGAGGAAAGAGATGACTGTGATTTTGCTAGGTGGAGAATCAAGGCCTAAATAATTGTCACCTCTCAGAGTTTAAAAAATTAAGAGACAAACCAACCCCTTCAGAATAGCAAGAGTATCCAGTTCATCATCATTCTATAAACTGGTACCCTTTATGGTTTTTGCTTTTTTCTTTTCCATCCCTACTGTTCTTAATAATTCAGTACCTTCTTTCTTTAATCATATTATTAAAGGCAATGGACTGATGATTCATTTTGCTTTCTTTGCTCTCTCAGTCATGTCCATTAATGAAGACTTACTTTTCAGCGCCATTGACCCACTTATCTAAATTATTTATTTGCTTGAGCAGTTCAGTGTATCAAACTTTTTTTGCTCAGTGTAGCAACTGCTTATAGCTCAGATTAGAGTTTCATATTGATTTTCTCCTGGAAAATGTATATGAAATGGATTGTGCTTTAAAGTGCCAAAAGTGGTAAATGCAGGGCTGAAGAAGGTATAGCTAAATAGATAACAATAATTCCTCTTTCTGTAGCAATTTTTTTACACTGGTTCTCCTTTCCATTTAGAATGAGTAAAAGACTTTTGAAATCCGTAATGGTGCTGAAATTCCCATAAAGAAGCCTATTTCCTGCTGGTTAAGGTACTGGCCTGAGGTATGGAAGTCAGATGCACACTTTTTGCCTTTTGCACTCTGCAAGGAGTATTATTTCCCGGCCACTCCAAATCAGAAAAAAACAGATTCGAATGTCTTCCCCACCCAAGGCCTATACACTAAATCATCACCTCCAGAAGACTTCATGTAAATCTTCAAGGGAAGAACATGTATTAAGAAAATTTATTTCACAGAAAATCTTTGAGTTATTTCTCTTGTGTCAATGATTGCCCATTGCCTTGTTTGTCCTGACTCTAAGGAAACCTCGGTTGTTTGTGGGATATGTTGGTGCAGCTCAGCTTCATTTTATCCCTCTTTTTCTCTCCTGTGACCATCCAAATTCATAGTGCCTCCTTCAGCTGCTTTCACAACCGATGCTACTACCTTCTCCTACTCCTATCTCCTAATAAAAATCTTTTTAAAGAATTGCTTTCAGTCTTTCACATAATCCAATCAACAGAAGTACTTGTTTCGACTTGAATACTTAAAAATAATAGTCTGATACATTTCCAGATATCCAAATTCTCTTCATTGTGCTCCATGTGACATTTTGAAAGGTTATTGTCTTTGTTATGCCCAGTTTCATAGATTTCTGCGTAATGTTTGTATCACTGTTTCAAACTCTCAGCTGTAGATGAATATTGGAAAACCTCTCTTTCAGTCTCAAAGAAAAGCAAAAAAAAAACCTCTGTGAAATAACATTTCTTTCAGGGAACAATATTTTCTTTGGGATGGGATGGGAAAACTTTTTCCATTCAAAATCCTTGATCATCTGGTGTTTAGATTCCTAGGACTATCTGTACAGTTCTGATATATTCTGCTGGATCTGTGCAAAGCAGTTATCAGAAACAGGGGTGGGAGCTTGATTATGAGTACAAAAGAGTAAAAATTAGCAGAAACTATAGAAGAAAAATGGAAGGTGAAACTTCTGATAAAACGTGACTGATATTTGGCAGATGGGAAGGTTCTTTATTGACTATTTAGTTTGTTCTGGAAATGATACAGAACAAGCTTTGAATGCAGAAGTATTAGAAATTCCTTCACTTGAGACAATACCTCCACCTGTAGACATGTCTGTGGAATGTGAGTCTGGGAGAATCAACCAAAGCTATTGTACTTTCTCCAGGTAGCAGGAATGTTTGTTCATAGGCATTATGTGACACTAAGTATTACAGTGTTTCACTGCTTCACAGGTAATAACAAATATTATTTTAAAGCATATTTTGATCAAGAAAAGATTTGCTCTCATCATTTTATAGAAATAAACTGAAGCACAGAGCAAATCTAAAAGTCATATTTTTCCCCTCTACTAGACCATGAAATGATTTGTATGTGGAAGATGAATGATATTTCCCATCAGATTGAATAAAGTTTACCCCACCCTTGTAACCAATTACATATGGGAGCAAGATCAGCCTTTAAATGACCAATTCATAGTGCAAAAGAAATCTTTAGCAAACAAACTGAGAAATGTTACCCAGATCCTTAGAGTACATTATATTAAGAAATAGACTGGCAACACTAAGTTTGCAGTGTGTCCCATTATTGCTCCTTAATTCCAATAATGCAGAGCAGATCCCCTCCTCATTACTGCTGGAGTAAATGATACAATAGATGTAACAAACAAATTATTTTGTATTTGACACCACAGAAAATCATGTACTTATTATCAAATGCGGACCAGGCCATACAACCCATGCTTTCATAGCCTGTAATCTCCAGCACCATTCTCTACTGAAAAAATTGAGACGGAAAGTGTTTTGATAATGTTTGACTGATGAGTTTAAGTAGCTTTTATTAAATATTTGTTGAACTTAAATGCCTACTGAATACTTGGGAAAAGAATGTCATATTGTTAAAATATCAGTGCCACAACTTCTGAATTAGTGAAAGCTCTCTACATAAAATTCTAGGCGCTTCTTAGAGTGGATTCCCTCCCAGCCACCTCTTGCAGAGCACAGCAACCTCCCCTCTACAGAAACCTTGACTCAAGACGAAAGGCTAGACATGATGCTGCTCATCTAGACTCTCAAACGTTTCAGCGGTAAAAGCCAATCAATAAGAAAAAAGTAACAAAAACTGAGGTAGAAAAAATTGCAGGCATTTACCAGTACCCTGAGTGCAGCCGCACGCCCCTGCTCCAAGGGATTTGTCTGTCTGTTCTTGTCGACACAGACGCGGTGCAGCTGGATAATCTGGGTTCAGACTGCTGAGGAAAGACTGCTGTGAGAAAGAACTGTAAGAAGGGGGATGGTTGTACCCTCCTTGCTCAGAAGCTGCTTTCAACCCCCTGCCCTCGCCCGCGGTCCCGGTCGAGCATCCCTGCCTGTGCCTGGCCAGGTACCCCACTGACCCAGACCTGACGCCGAGGCACTGACTCGACTTCCCAGCTTGGACTTGCACCTGCCTCACCGCCGCAGCTTTGTCCGGCAACCCCGGGCGTGCCGGCTGGCCCTCACTACCATCGCCAGACTCGCTGCGCGCTTCTTCTTTGGGTACTGTGGGACCGGACCTTTGTTAGCGCAATCGCAGCCCTCCGCCTGCCTCGGCTCACCTCGGCCCCCGGCTGGCCTTCCCTCAGAGAGCATCCTGCTCCTGCTGCCCCCGACCACACCTTTACAGATGCCGTGAGAAATCCAGGCCTGACACCCCCCCGCCCTCAAGAAAGTCGGAGAAAAAAAGCAGAGGCGAACACAGCAAAGGATAAAAAGCCTTTGCAGGTCACCTCAGGCATTGCTTTTTTTGGCAGAAACCAATTTGAGTATTTACAGCCAAGCTAAAACCCATTGAAAGCACAGGTCATAATGGAAACACTGACCCTTACCTACTGCAGGGCTAGTGAGTGCCACCCCTGTCTAAGTACTTATAAGCTGCTTGCAATAAAAAAACCTCTTACTTTCAGCCCTCCAAGTGTCAGTCCGCTGTACTGGTTAATATTATCAAGGGAATCCCTGCCTGACAGAAGGTAATTTAGGATCCATTAAATATGATTACTTGGCCTTGAAAATGATGGATATTGAACAGAATTATAGGATCACTTTACAAAAGAAAGGTCTCTTTTACATCCTTTCTTGTGGGGCATTAAATAAAGTCTGAGAAAACTCCTAAGGGATTCCTGGCATTTATAGGTTACATTTATGAATAGAAGGATTGATATTCATATTAAAAACTCTAAAAATTGAGCAGGGTGATGTGGTAAACACATGGACAGCTGTGACATGTCTAAAAAGTGACTGACATGTTCACCAACTGTTTTCCTTGCTTCAATTATACTAGAGATATGAAAAGTGCCTTTAATTTCAGACTAATCTTTCATGTTCTCTATTGGAATATTAACCCCAAGTGGTTTCCTACGTTCCCCATACTTCTCACTATATCTTCATTTTTAACTGACGTACTTATGCCAGAGATTTTCAAAATTCTCAGGTCACTGTTTTCATCATACCCTTTACTAGCTATATGTTGAAAGTGGGTTTGTACGGAGACTTAGTATGTTTATGCTGCTTTAAACTAACTGAAATCCAATCTTGAAAAGACTATATTTTAGGTACAGGGGAAGTTTGACTTCTTCATTACTAAAGGATCTGCCCTAAAGTTCAAACATACAATGAAAATAGACAGACAATTTAATCTGCCTCACATTTCTCCCACTTGAATTTCTGACCAAAATTGATAAACTGAAATCAACTAACATTTCTTTTTTTTCCTTTTTCCATGGAGAAGGTGGGTTGGCTAATTTATCCTATGGAAAAGGCTGGAAATACTGCCCCATAAATTAGAAAAATAAGGTTTATGGATGGCTCCCCCTGAAAATAAATCCTTGTCTAGAATGCAGGCAGAAAAAGGAAAAATGAAGAGAATAAACTAAAGAAAAATTAGGTCTTCTGCTTTGATCTTCCTCATCTCACTCTGTTTCCGCATAACGAGCTGCCTCAGAAACCACAGTATCCTGAAACGCCCACCTTCACTCTGATCAGTCTCTATAGATAAGGGTTCACCTTACAGACAGAAATTCCAGACTCTTTATCTGAATCTTCCTCATTAACTATAAGGCAGCAGATTCATTGCTAAGACAAAAAGCACATTCATCATCTGCTTCATAGACATAAACAAAATCACAGTATGTCTGGGCACAGCACAAGACACGGCCCACTGACAAATCTTGGCTTATGTGCTTTCTATTTTGAGAGGAGGAAGAGCTTTAATATATTCTCGATGTAAAAGTTTCAAGCCAGTATTGTCAATGAATTCCCCGACAACTGATTTTCGATTGCAGTGTGTATGTTGAGCACATATTCAGACAATACAAGACCGTTGATGTATACTTTGAACCATTGACACACACTGACATCTAAATTTTAGTTATTTTTTAAATATTAATGTATCATCTCAATGACATTAAATCACCTCTGTGGTTTCTTAGATCTGACTATATGCAGTGCACACCTGAAGCAAGTCTGACCGCTTCCAGAGGCCGCCTTTCTGCTACTTCACATTACGTCTGATCATTTGTACCTGTGTAAACATGGCACAGTATTTTATGGGACTACAGTGCTTTAACTTATACTGACAATGGCTGCTACATACGTCTAGAGCTGGGCAGATTTCAGGAAATCTCTGATTCTACAGTAAAGTAGGTTAACTCTGAGCTGGTTTTTTTTTAACTAGTAAAACAGCAACGCTCAGCAGCCTCATGCCTCAGGCACACATCGCATACATACACATGGGTTTAAATTCCAGTTTCGCCAAATTCAGAGCAGAGATCTGAACTGGGATTTTCCACATCCCCTATGAATGCCTTAGCTACTTCTTTGTTCAGGAAGAGGGGCGGTTTCACTTTCCAGTTCCAATCAGGAAAGCACAGGCTTGACATGAGATCACGTCACCAAAAAAGGTTGTGTTAAAACTGATAGATGGCTCCAAAAATTTCAGTTTTAGTGAACAAGCATTTTATGATAAAAAGGTAGTTTCACCAAGAAGTTCTTGACCGGTTCAACTTATGTGAGCTTTGCACTAATTCTGGTGACTTTACAATATGTAAGAAAATGAAGAATAAAGGCCCTATATTACTAATGAAATTTATTAAAAAAAACATTTCCTGATAGTATCATTATAATTTCATAATCCTTAGCATACGAACTAATGCAGTACTTCACCTCTCCCTTTATTAAAGGAGTCTATGATTACATATCTGGGAATATTTAGCAACATATGAAGTTTCTTCTTGTTTAATTTTTCTTTTTAGTACATAACTGGAATTTTCTTGGAGATAATGATACCTGAAAAGTTCTATCAGCCAAGTATAGGAGATGCAGAGGAAAAAAAAAGATATGTGGTTGGTAAAGAAAGGGGCACAAGGCAGCCTTTGATCTATGTACTAAAAATCTTTATTAACTACGTTCCCCTGTATGGAAATGCACATAAAACCATATTTTTAATTATGCATAATGTAATTATTCCTTAGACAGCAATCTTAGGTAGCCAGACTAGGTCAGAAGTACATTTTTATGGTCGTGACATAAACCCTGACAAACAGGAGCTTATAATGGAAGTGCTAACACAACCTTAGCACTTCAAGTGCAAAGGGTATAATCAAATTTAAAAACAATTGTATCTCATCTGTCAAGTATATTGTCACAAGCTGGCTGTACGACAGGAAAGTAGATGACAACAACATGCAAGCAAAATAAATCAGGATTAACTGACGTTGTTTGTCATATGTGTTTGGTAAGTTTTAAGAACAAAATACATTACGCGGTTTTCAGTGTTGTATTTTTTTATAAATGCTGCTGACTACGATGCTGAAGTAGTCCAGCAAGTTGTATTGCAGTAAACATTTTCTTTGCACATCCCTCTCCTCTCTCCGTTCTAGAAGTGAATCCAACCAGAAGCTGTAACACCCAGACTGAAGAGAATATTCATTCTGTGAGACAGTTAAGAAATGTGTCCTCTGCTTCACTTGCATGCCTCAAAATAGTATCCTAAGTTTTTAGTTTCAGGCTCTTCTAGGGTTACATCCACATTTGAAATTTGCCAGGTTTTTTTCTGATGGTTAGTTGATTGGCAACACCAGCTTCCACCCTGCTGTGCCCATACACACACATCTAAACATCTTTCCTTTGCATTGCTGTGTTTAAACTGCAATACACTGTTTTAAAAAAAAAGGTGCTGAACGCCATGGTCATACATTACACTGTTCTGCTGTGTACTGTGTGTATTGCAGGATTTATCATGTCATGCACTACTGGATCCCTATCAGAAAACCATATAATTTCAGACCAGGACTGAAACTAAAGGGTTCCTCTAACTTCTCATGCTTCATTCTATCATTATTCTTTTTTTTTTTTTTTTTTTCCCTAAACAGTGCCATTTCAAGACACTGGTAGGTGGCGTGGAGAAAAGACTAAAGACCTGTTATTCTCTACAGTGATTAATACAGATAGGCTCCTGAAAAAATATCTGAAGTTGTGCTGTGACATTAAAACAAAGATTCTGAATATATGAATGAAGACATGGCTCGGCAAACACTGAGTGGGGCTGAGAGCAATCCTATGGTCCGCTCAGACAAAACCACTGGATGGTGTAAGACCGTAGTGAAGAGCAGTAAAACTGTTATGAACTGCCCAAATCTGACTATTGCTGATTAGCAGGTAATTATGGCAATGCGTTCTCAGTTAATCATTCATTCATCTTGAAATTAAGATGTTTGTGACTACTGAGTGAGTGCTTTTTCTCTAACTCATAAACTTTGGTAAAATGTAAGAGGTTCTGTTGGTTTGTGGTCATTGGGTTCCCAAAACCTACTAAGGCAAGTAATGGGATACATGCAACCATTTTCCTTCCAATCCCATTGTCAGCATTCAATATCAGAAAGGAAACCTTCTCCTTGGACTGGTGTTTTGGTTTCTAATCTTTGTATACATTGTATTGGTTTCTGCCAGGTGACTTGTGGGTGCTGAGATTGTCTACTTCATCTGTTCATTGGCTGAACTTCTACAGGTTATGAAGTCTTATTATCTTTTTGAAGTTATTAACTTGTTACTATAGAGAAGAGGGTGGTTTTATAACAAATGTCCCATGTAAACTCAGAATTTATCATAGGATGGCAAAACTGTGTCATGCTTTTGCCGGACCAAAGACAGACTCTCCAGAGTGAAGCACCTTCACCTTTTGACTTCCTGAAACAAGAGTTTGAATGGAAAGTTACCAAACTGAGACCACAGAGGCCAGGAAGTTGTTCATGATATTACTGGCTTTCTGACTAAGAGATAAAGCAGAAGAAGTCGCAAACTAAGGAATGCATCAGAGGTTTCAGAATACCTATATGGCACTGGTCACACTGCTGGGCAGAAGCAGTCTAAATGTCAGTTTCAAAGCCAAACATACCACTTATCCATATTGTTTGACTACTGGAAAGCTTACTACTAGTAAGAAAGCTGCTGCTTCTGGCTAACACAAGGATGTACTTTATGTGAGGTCAAGTCCTGGAACTTCACGCCTAAGCCTGGCAGCTTGCTTATGCCAATCTGTGCCGTGATGTCAGATGACTGATGTCAAGCAGACAAGGTAGTTTGGACTTTGTCCTAGAAAAGCCCCAACATCCCCACTAGGGCAAAGATAGACAAGGTTTGTGAACCGGTGCGATTCAGATTGCCAAAAATGGGAATATAACTACTTCCAGATCTTAAAAGGATCACACAGAGCTCTTAGGATTGACCAGACATCCAAGCTATATTCCTTCACTTAAAGGACTTCAAGAATACTTAAACTACAAACAGAAAGCTGACAACTTCAATAACATATGGTAAAAGGTAGACAATTCGTGGAAGGGAGGGATGGGACCCTGAAAAATCAGCGTTTTCTAGCTCTCAAATGCAAAGGGCAGTAGAGAGCTGTGGCCTGGCATTTAAGTGGAAAGGTGTTATACTCTCACGGCAATTCTGGAGTGGTCAAGGACACACAAGTAAATGTGTAGGCTGGCATGAGTACCCATAATATATTATGCTAACTGGAGGACTTGGAGGGTGTGTAAAATTTAAAAATTTTCTATTTTCTTAACTATTTTTGTTATTCATGTTAAGAAGAAAGTAATTTAAAGCTGAAGTCAGCAGGGTGAAGCACTGTGTGATGGAAAATACCTTTTACCTTAATATCCAGTCCCACAGATCTTATGCAAGTAAAAATCTATCCTTAGAAGCCCAAACCGTATTTTTCTCCAAGTTAATAATCTTATGCTTCCTGCAATATGACTTTAGCTGACATTAAGCACGTCTATTAAATTTTAACATATTACTTGAGTTATCAGAAATACTTAGGCTACTTGTAACTCTATGTGAGACTCTTAGTTCCTGATTTTCAGAGTAGCTTTATGATGAAGATTCTTGCACCTGCAGAGACCTCTACCGAGTTTTAGAGGACTCTACACATGTGCAGCCATCTGCTTGTGGAAAGGCTTGCGAGAATGAGTCTAGATTGTTACTAAACTCCTGATCTTGAAATTTAAAACACTTAAAAATTAGTCACCCTGAACAGATGATTATACTATCTGTGTCCCACTGCATTTACATGCAATGATGTGTCCATACTTTCTAAATTACAAGATCAAATCTAAATGAAAACATTTATATTATAAATCAAGATAATTTGATTTGTCAAGATTCTCTGCAGTGCAGAAAAAACTAATTGTATTGATGGACAGGAGTTTTTGGGCAAGTCAGTACGGAAGCACTGGAATTTAAGAATAGAAAAGATTTCTTGACTCATTAAATCCAATTTCCTGCTGTCACAGGTGGTCAGGTGTTTCACATACTACTTCCATTATATTTCTAGAAAAATAAACATACAGCTTTCCTAACTGACCTACATCAAGCCTTACAAGTTTTGCTGCTACTTCAGATTTTCAGTCCCCCTTTCCTTTCACCTATCTTGTGATCCATATTGAAAACTGAGGCAAAATATTCAAATACGTTTTGAACCATGCATAATTTATCCTCCATTGCTCCTTCGTTTTTCAGTGGACAGGGATCTCACTTACTGTTCTCTTAAATTTATGTGGCTGAAGGACCTTTTGCTATATATTTTTTAAGACTAATAACATCTGACTTTTGGCAAATCTTATTTCACCACTACACTTCCCATCACTGAGGTTTAGTTTTCCTTGCTGACCACTCTTTGATTTAATTAATTCTCCTAATTTCTTGAAGTTCATACTTTGTTTTGAAATCAAGAAACCTAAAGTTTCTTGAAGAAGAAGAAACCTTAACCCTCCATTTAACCTAAATGTAATCTGTATGTGATCACTTAAAAGAATGTTGTTTTTACGACCAACTGTTCTTTAGTGCACTTATCGCTTGCCAAAACCAAATGTAAATCAATTCTAAAATAGAATCAGCTATAAGTGATTCAGTAATTATTGAGTATTGTCTACCTTATCCAGGAATAACGGGCTCTGAATATTATTATTGACACTTTTTTCGCAGGGAGTGGCAGAGAAACTGGTCTGTTCATCAGTGGCACTATTGTCTTCCCAGCTCATTTATTTCTCCTTAACTCAAGCTATGGTCCCACAGAAATATAAACCAGTTTAATTGCCAGCTCCTTCGGTCTTTCAAGTCTCCATCTGCTCCAGCTGTGGATTCTTTTCTTCTCTTTTGTACTCCAGTGCTCTTCAAACCTTTAACAAAACCACTCCAGAAAAATAAATGACAAATAAAATGCTCTGCCCTGAAAAAAATGTAGAAGTTAGCTGCTGTCGAAGCAGGAGAATTCAAGTCTTTTGTAGACTTAGTTCAAGATGCTCAGTGAAACCATAGGCTTAAGAAATTACAATATAGTATAACTGGATTCAGCATCTTACTCTGAAAGTGCACCATTAGTAGGCAGGTAAATGCTTATGCTTCCTTGACAACATAGGCCTCAGAAATGAACTACTTCTGAAGATAAGAACCTACACACTTCATGACTAGAAAGCAGTGTTAAAAACAAAGTATTACAAGTCCCTTACATAAACCCTAAACCTGATAGCATAGAATCACAGAACAGCTGAGGCCAGAAGGCACCTCTGGGGATTACCTAGTCCAAGCCTCTGCCCAAAGCCGTCAGCTAGAGCAGGCGGCTGGCTCAGGGATAGGTCCTGAATATCTCCAAGGATGGAGACTCCACAACCTCTCTGGGCAACCTCTTCTAGTGTTGTACCATTTTCAAAGCAAAAAAGGTTCTTTTCTCATGCTTAGGTGGAATTTCCCTTATTTCAATCTGTGCCTCTTGTCCTTTCAGTGGCCACCACCGAGAGGAATCTGGCTCCAACTTCTTTACTCCCTCCCGTTATGTATTTATACACGTTGATAAGATCACCGCTAAGACTTCTCTTCCTGAGGCTAAACAGCCCCAGCTCTCTTAGCCTCTCCTCATATAACAGATGCTCCTTAATCGTCTTAGTGGCTCTTTGCTGGACTCACTCCAGTATGCCCATCTCTCTCTTGGACTGGGGAGCCCAGCAGTGGACACAGTACTGAGGTCATGTTTGTTTTCTCCAGCTCTGTTTTTGTTTATGTTCATTTTACTGGTTGCGTTAAAGGAATTTATTTCCATTTTACTTAAAGTAATTTCCAGCTCCACTCCTGCATGCATGCATATACCTTGGCACGATATTGCACAGTTTAATGTTTCAGTGTTGTAAGGAATGCTTTATCACTCAGTGGCTACCTAGGCTAGCAAACGGCACAAAACCAAATACTTACATATTATACACGGCATGTACAATTTTATATTGCATTTGAATTTTTCACTTCTAGATCATCAGAAATTCCTTTCAAATTGAAACAAAGGAATCCATAGGAAGGAGGTGAAGAGAAGGGGAACATTCCATGGAGTATGTCAATCTGTAGATTAATTAATACATTGATTCCATTTGAGAGCCTGCATGTACCTGTCTTCCCACTGAGATAACCACTGTGCAATCAGTGGTAATTTAAAAATCAATTGCTCTTCTGTAGTAATTAAATTTGTCCATTTAAACAGATATAATTGATAGAGCCTGCAACTAATATCAAAGCAGGGATTCTTAAGGGATTCTAGAGATTAAGAACTGTGAGCCAGCAATTTGTGGGTTTTTTACTCAACAAATGAACATCTAAATAAACTGTTTTATATATCAGTTTTAAATATACTATACCAGACATGACATTTATCTTGAAATATACTGCTAGACAAAGAAAAATATACTGCTTAACAAAGCCAAAAATTTAATGGAAGTGATTGTAGTTAGGCACAACTGTATCTTAAAGATATTGAAATATACTTATTCTTACATTTCACAGAACTAAATGTGTTGCCTATAAAATTTGATCATAATCTTATAAAATTTCTCTTTTTTGCTATGATACTCTATCTTTTTATAAGCATGGCTGAATAAAGTTTGCTTTTCGCAAAAACGTCATTAAAACTTGCTTTTTGTTTTGAGCATACAGAGAGAATTTATGGAACTTTTGCCACACATAGTGCTTAATCAAATAAAATATGATGATTGCACGTGTAGAATACTTATTTCTGAGACTCGTTAAACAATATCTCCCCTCAAGGCAGTTCATTGTTATGCACCAGAGGGCTTTAAGATGGACTACTTAGGAAAAAAAAAGGCAGAAAATAGGACAAGAGAAAAAGGGAGAAACCTAAGACTAGCATGAAATGCATATTCACAGTTTTAAAAGTCTTTGCAATTTACTTCAGCCCTGAGGTGGCATTAATTGACACATTAGCAAGTTATATACTGTGTTATATGCCTATTTAGCCTAGAATTCAATAAAAATAACACCAGGGAAACTGCTGTAACACATTGCATATAGCGCACATGTTTAAAGTAGGGAACACCTTACAAAAGCAGACAAAACATTAATGATAACGTGTTGCAGTTAACTCACAGACTGCCCCTGCAACACATGTAACTTAATTGCCAACTGCCAGTTTGCAGAAGCATCTTTACGGTATTTTAAGGCAACATCTTATAATTCCTAAAAACTAAAGAGAATTGAAATTTATTTAAATGAGGTCTGGTTTTCCATATCAATATACTATAGTGTACACCCACAAAAAGAGTAATCGCTTATTTTTTGTTAACATTAAAACTGAGATGCTAATACCTACTCCAAACAGTGTACCTTCTGTAAGTAAGTGGAGTAATATGCATTTAGAATAGTAGGGTACAAAAGTTACATAGCTTATGTTGTTGTAGCAAGTGGGAAATAAAGTTTTCTTTCACAAATGAAGGGACAAATCAGCATTTCAGAATCTCGAAATTCAGTTCTAGCCAGTGAAACTGTAGTATTGTCCAATTTTTCTTTAAGGAAAGTTTAGGAATTTTTTCATTGTTTATTTTTTATGCTTTTTTTCTTTGAAAAAAAGAATTAAAAAAAAGAAACTTACATGTAACATTATAGCTATCACTAGAGCCAGTTCTGTTTAAGCTCTCGAGTGCCAAGTCAGATAACAATCATGCAGATTGTTTCAGTATGCTCCTGTTTTATTTATCTATTAAATATAACCTAATCTAGATAAATAAAACATGGATAATGGGTATACCAAAACACACACATTTTGCACATTTTCAGTATGTAGAGACATGTTAGAGAAATGTTAAGATTAGTGTCCATCAAGAATGCATAGCAATATCTGGGTGCGGAAGCATCAGAAGGAAAAACCAGCTGGAGAACAGTTACAAGAATGGCCTGTATTCATAGCACCTAGATTAGCAGGTCATCAAGATCCCAGCACACATCTACCTACAGCTTAGCAGGACACCCAGATGAAGAGGCAAAGGGCAGTGCTTGCCAAAGTGGGACAGGATGGTGAAAATAATCACGGTCAGGTTAGAAAAAGGTATATCCAAAACCAAGATGTGGGAAGAAGGTAGAAGTGAATGACTGAAATCAGTTTAGATTTAAAATAAATCCACTTTCCACTCTGAGGAGGTCTTGCATTGTTGCTATAATGTTGCAACATTATTTCCTACAAAACGTGCATATTTTATTCTTTAGCATCATAAAAGCAAATAATCAATTCCCTGCGTTTGCAGAGTTTTCTACAAAAACACATTGAATGAATTCACCTGTTTTGTTATAATTGGGCTAAGACTGAATTTAGTATTTTTGGATTACACTCCTCACTAACTCCCGGAACTATACAAGCAGATCCTCAGCTGGTATACATTGCTACAGCTTCATTAAAATCAAGAGAGCTACAACAATCTACACCAGCTGTGGGTCTGCTACATTAATTTGTTATTGGGCACAGGCAGAATGCAGCTGCTTGCATTCTTGCTCCACACCAGACCAGAGGTTTCATGAAGAACAGACTGCTAAGACTGGATATACTTTAAAATGAAAGAGACGCTTTAAAAAGAAAAAGATATATAATCAGGTGATTTGCAATTATTAAATGATTAATAAATTTTCCGAATAGCTTTATGAGATGCTTGTGGCAAACATTATGCACTTTTTATAGCTGGGAAATTGACATCTAGAAGGCTACGTGACTTGTCTGGGATCATACAGTGTTTCCAAGCTTTCAGCCATAAGCGGTCCCAACCCCCGTTTTAACTACAAGACTTGGCTGTCTTTCAATGAGGTTAATAAATGATTGTATGCTATTAAAGTAATGATCAACACTATTTAAGCTGTCTTCTTGAGCATTTAAGCTTAACTGAAAATAAATTTTGTTCTGTAGTGTTAAAATCTGGTTTATGTGTTGCAAACTAGGTCAGATATTACTTAGTACCACTGGTGATGAGACTGATTTGATTTCTAATACTGATCAACTAAGAAGTAGTGGTTGTTCTATAGACAGTTGTTTCTAGATATCAAAAACTACATCTCAAGGACAGTTCTGCAGAGATACTGGGGCCTGCAAAATTATCTTGTGCTTAGGCCTGTAAATGCTGTCAACTGCTCTTTCATTAATGTATTCAAAATTCATATGAGTAAACTTTTTTTTATATAGCAATAGGATATCAGTCTTTATTCACCAACAGTGAGGGAAAGGTGATTAGGTGTATCTCCTATCCAAAACCAGAATTACGATGATCAGTTTCTATGTTTTGTTATTGTTTAATCAGCTGGCATCATACTGCAACGGCTTGTACTACATAAGCTACACATCAGTGAAAGATGAATTGAATCCCAGGTTAATTCATTCTTTTAAAAAAAGAGAGAGACATAAATTACTATTCTGATTCTGTCTTTCTCTTTGTTTCATTGCAAGTAGGAAGAGTTCTGCCCCTTGAGTGAGGAGCATAGAACTGGGCAAGGGTGAGGTCTTCAGTGCAATTTAAGTGATGACTAGGTACCTACATCTTTTATTGGGGCTGTTTCGGGCAGCCTGCTAACCTGGGTGAAAACTTATCTCTGCATTGGCGTTGACACAAGACAAAATGTGGGCAGATCTTTTCTGAACTACTTTATGAGTAGCAGGGATTTGGATCATGCACATGTTGGAAAAGAAAGCTGAGATTTCACCTTGTAAGCTAAGTTCCTCGCTGCCACCTGGTTCTCAGCTTTCCTCCAGCAAGCTTGTCCAAAGTTTTGAAACAGCCATGCTGTTGGGAGTTTCCTCAGCATACATGATTGCCTCTTGAATTCCCAGTAGGGCTGGGAGAGGGTACTCAACACACAAAGCAGAAAGACAATACAAATTACTGCAGCCACCTCATCTGCCGGACACTGGAGAAATATGGTGGAGACATACTGGCTGTTCTGTGCCAATGCAGCTGCTCTCTAGGACAGTTTCTAGGGTACATCTCCCTATCACACTAAGGGGTCCAGCCTTCCACTGATTTAAATCCTTGGTCTGTTGTCTGTTCTGTTCTGCCCTCTTCCATTCTTCCTGCTAGGAGTCAGGTCCTAACCTCACCCATCACGCAGAGGTGGAATCTCAGAAAAAGGACAGCTGAAAGAAAAGTATGAGTGAGCTGGCACTCCTGTTTTTCTAAGAAATTAATGCTGCACATGGAAATAATTATTTTTATTTAATTCCAGTCTGCATGAGCAAAAGAAAGAAAATAAGCAAAGCTCTTAGAAAAATGCATGTATATTAAAAAAATAAACCTTTAATAAAGGTTTAGAATATAACGACTTATATAGTCATTAGAATGAAAATAAGTTAATAGAATGACTTATCTTGTCTTCAGTGTTGCAAATTCACTCACAAAGATAGTCTAATCAATTATCTGGTTTTTAAAAACATGGATTTTTGTGGGTGGTTGTCTTTTTTTTTTTTTTTTTTTTTTAAGAGGAAAGCATAAAAGACATCTTCTACTGCTCCTCTGTAATTCCCGGGCTAGGGCAGATTTCTAGGGGGGAAAAAAAAAAAAAATCTACAGCCTGTCTTTATGTGAAAATTTTGACAAGGGGTTTACGATTTGACTAACAGAGTCCATATTGGGCTGTACACACAGGTGGCTGAGTCAAAACTCCAGTGACTAGAAATTCTCTGTCCCAATGGGGCTACAACCTAACCAGCCTCATCCATGCTTCTGTTTTATTAACAGACTTTTACGGTGAATCTCTTACACTTTGCTCTGACATCTGCATGTTCTTTTATGAGGTAGAATCACAGACTCATACAGTGGTTTGGGTTGGAAGGGACCTTAAAGATGATCTAGTTCCAACCCCCTGCTGTTGGCAGGGACACCTTCCACTAGACCAGGTTGCTCAAAGCCCCATCCAACCTGGCCTGGAACACTTCCAGGGATGGGGC
>JAVJGG010000032.1:10716901-10727177 GCA_035590195.1 Aviceda cuculoides | reverse complement strand
TTCTATTAAACTGTTCTTATCTCAACCCACGAGTTTTACTTCTTTTCCTGATTTCCTCCCCCATCCCACTGGTGGGGCGGGAGTGAGTGAGCGGCTGCGTGGTGCTTAGTTGCTGGCTGGGGTTAAACCATGACAGATGATAAAATACAAGTAGACATTGCTAAAATAGCAGGGTTTATAATCAGTTAATCCATTTTACCACTTCATTATATCTACTTCTTTGTATATCCCTCACCTTTCATAGCTTTTTGGCCAACTCGTACAATACTGAACTATTTTTGCAAGAAAAGAGGACAAGAATTCACCATTAACACTACAAACAGGCTTACTATCTGTTCCAGTCTCCTTTCCTTCTAGCGTACATATTGCACCAGTAAAAGAAATGTTCTCTAAGATGCGATAATAACTCAGATGAGCAGTTTTGTTGGGAAGTCATGTTCTCATTACACTAAATATAACAGACCGAAAATTACTTTTAGCTCAAATTAAGTAATTCTGATTTTGTATTAATAGAATCTGTAGTTACGCTTTCTGGTAAGTAGAGAGGTTTGCGCATTGCACCTGTGGGGCTGGCAAAATGTGTAAGTGCAGTGGAGCTTTATTCATTATGAGCAAGAATTAAGTTTGTTTCTTTTCTTTTTCCTCTGAAAAAAATACCTTTTAGGATATTTCCCTTTGTTATACAATTTCTGAATAGTTGAAACCTGAAGTTTTTAATCCTATTTCTAAATTAACATACCTGTAAAATACATGGCATTCTTTTCACTATTTAAATAGATCCATATTTATTTAAGTAAAATGGTTTTGATATTTGGTTGGGTTTTTTTATTTTTTGAATAATTTTTGAAGTGATTTATCTACGTTTTGCTGTAAGCTTTGCAGTATTTGGCATAAATTAAGTGAAAGATGAAGGGACATGTTATTCTTTCCCATTTTCAGAGAGAATAAAACCAGGAAAGATATTCAGTCTGTAGTTACTGTGATTTTTGTATGACAGACGAATTCAGTATGTTAATAATGACTATAGTTATATATTGAGATTTTTTTCTCCCTATGTGAACTGTTTCATATTGAAAGACAGAATACTGTATAAAATGTTTTGAAAGTGTATTGTAGAGCTCTTTTAAAATACTTGTAATAAACTTTTATTTATATTGTATTATATTATACTTCTATTGTATACTTTATGTGCAAACCAGAGTTTTGAAACTTTGTAACATTCAATGTGCAGAAAAGTTTAAGACTACATCTCAAAATAACTAACTTTGTGTGTTAGAACACTAGGTTTTGTTTCAGATTTTTTTTGTTATAGAAATAAAATAGAAATATGTTTAAAGATAATAAGAGCTTTCTTAAGGAGTCACAGTCATTTTAAAAAATGCTATGTCTGAGAGTAATGTTTAGAGAACACTAACCTTGGTATGTTTTGAAAATACCAATTTGAGTAAAATGAAGGAAAGGTAATACAGAAAGCTACTTTTCAGGGATGAATAGACATACGTGGGAAGTATTACTGTCTGATTAATTTGGAAACCAATGTAATCTTTGGGCTCCATGGGATTTCAGAAGGGCAGTAAGGGCCACTTTGTTTATCCGGCTCTCTACCCCTTTATGGAAAGTTTTGTGTCAATATAAATTCATCATTTTAGGGGGATTATAGCATAAACTAGTTAGAAAGGGGTAAAGCGGTTTCTAAGAGTCAGGAGAAAAAAAATCTTAAGGTTGAAATCCTGTCTTTTTTGAAGTTAACAGTAAAATTCTCCAAGTACCTTTGAGAATTTGAGTTAGAACGGTTTTCCCAGTGTTAACAATAACACCTAGTGTTGTTCATTAGAATGTTAGCCATTTTCCTTAACACTTCCAGGCAAGTTCAAGCCATCAATCTTTGAAGTGTCTGGTGGCAGAGACATTGCCTGGGGTTTTGCTAGAATGAGCTGATGGCTAATAGTAATAATCTCATAATACTGAAGTTGTGGATTTTTTTTAAGACTATATGCAGAACAAAAGCATATTGTAAACAGGAAAACAGTGGGTCCTCCTGCATTAATACTGAGCTCCCCCCTGCACCCCCCCTCCTCCAAGGTGGACTTCTCAAACTGTGTGGATTCAGCTTTGAGGTAGTTCTATGTGAAATAAAAGAAGGGTAAAATATTTTAAAACAAGTAGAAAAAGGTTGAAGGGATTTTTTTTAAAGACAAAGTATGCAATACTAAATTCACTGGAACTGCAGTACTAACTGAGTATATCGTCCATTTTCTATCTAGGAATTGTGGCTATGGATAACTTTAAAATATTTATGATTTTGATTGCTGTGCAATCTTTGCAATGTTTGCAGAAAGTAAAAACTTGCAAAAAAAAAAATATAAGTATTCCTATATATGTCTAGGGAAAAATTCAAAAAGGAAAAAAAGCCATCATAAACCACAGAAAAACTGTTTAATGGCTTTTGTAGCTCCTTCCCACTGAGTGTTTGGTTTCTTGCTTGTCTGTGATCTGCTCTCACTATTATACCCAGAGGAAACAAGAAACGTTAGGCAAATGGGAGATAGACACAAAAGAAACTTAATTGAAGTTAGTGAGACTTTAGGCTTCCAATTGAGAAGCTGGATCCAACATTTAGTTTTCCTGGCTGCCTTCTAGTATAAATGTAAAAATCAAAGTCATCTTGCAACAGCTCACTTGAGTAACACTTAGGTAAGTACAGCTGGATGACTCTTAAATCAATAAAGACTATGGATTCAGTCCTTCTAATGGCCCCTTGTAATAATGTTGAAAATGCCTAGATCTCCTAAATAACTAAAGGGGTTACGGTTCATATTCCTAGCACAAGGTTTTGTGGATTTTTAAAATGCAAGTTTTAACTTAACAGCCTAGTTTTATGGTCTGATGGCTATGGATGAGGTGTGTCTGAGAGGCAGTTATCATAAGGAAAATTGAAATTATAGAAGTGACTTTTGTATGCTCTCATATGCCTTATTTTCTCCAGGTTGAGCAAATTAATTGTACTTCTTCATATAATGACTAGTTCTGTCAAGCAGCTTTTAAACAGCATCTTTTTTAGCATGTGTTAAAAAAGTGAATCTTCAAAGTCCATGCAAGTGAAGGAGAAATCAGCCTTGTGGCAAGAAAATCACTCACAAGTAGAATTGATCATTTCCTTGTTCAGGAACTGCCGTTCTAACATGAAAGTGTCATTATGTCTGCCCTGAGTTATCACAAGTCTCTGAAAGCCGTTTGGCTTCTGTACTCTGCCATTCCAGTTCCTGTCTGCTTCCAGGATATGCTAATGTGTGGCTTGATTCTGCTATACATCTGACATAGTTTGGATATGCAGCTGAAGTTTTTCCTCTTCACTGGAATCCTGCCAGTGTCCCTGTTCCCAAATTGTATGAATCTGTGAAACCCTGTATGTCACTCGGGGAGAGTCACGAGCTGGCTGTCGAACATGTGCTGCTGTGGCACGCGAAGTGCTGCCCGCGGATGTGAGTGCACGAAGATGTGAGGATCTGCCCGGCTCGGAGGTAGACTGTGGCCTGTCCTTCTCCGCTGAAAGGGGCCTGGGTACAAAGGGTAGTAAGGGCACGCAGAAAGGGTGGCCATCCAGCTTTGCCTATGGCAGCTTCACGGGATGTGGCACTGGAGTGTGCCTTGAGGACATAGTGAAGGAGGGAAATACTATTCCTAAGCTGAAGAAACCAGCTACACATGGTGTCTCCCATTTGTTCTGCTGATGCATTGCACTCGATTTCTATTGACATCAAGGAAAACACTTATCTTCCTGGTGTGCAAATTTGCATAATTGTATTTGTGCTTCTTTTTTTCCAAAGAGTATAAATTTTAATGCTTAGTATGCGTTTGCAAAATTAGCTTGCTGAGTTACAGAAACTCAGATGATTTCCTCAATTTCCACTTTATTTTGATTCTAAGAGGATCCTGAAATTACAGCTGAGCAGAGAGATTCCTGTTAGTGACAATACAGTCCTACTAAACTGAGTAGAAAGCTAAGCCATCTAGACACCCCAAGTGTATCAGTCAATTTGAGGATAATTTTTAAGATCAAAATGTTATGATTTTTTCATGATATTGAGAGCAACCTTGGATTGGTATCTTGGCAACCTTGTTTGCCGTAGTGCACTTAAACTTGTATTTTATACTCTGGGTCTTAATAATAGCAGGTACTTGGGTAGTCAGAATAGCTTCATAAGAATTCCCGCAGGCATCAAATAGCGTGTCTGATGGTAGTGCAATTAGCAGAGGAAAAATGTCCATTTGACAATAAGCTAAAATGATTTGTTGTGTAAAATTTTAGTTTATATCACAGTAGAAGGGGCTTTTCAGTAAAAGAAATTATTAAAAGTTAATAAATTATTTTTTGTTATTACACCAGTGTGAATTTTTCTGGTTTCAGTAGGTATTCTGTTTTATTGCCATTTTATCCTCTCTTAGAATTCTGACGTACTAATGGAAATGTCTACCAAAAGCCTAGAAAATATGGAGAAAGGCAAGGATGAAAGCTTTAGGAGGCTGGAGCTAGCTGTCAGCATCTTAGAATTGTTCTCTCTTGATTAAGTTTTATGCTGCATATTAGATATGCTTCAATTTTGTCTGCAATCTGTTTTTTGTTTTTCTATATCATGAGAAAGTATATGTGATTGAGAATCTACTTTTACAACAATGCTGCAAATAGACTCAACTTTCCATATCATTTCTCATGCTAGCACTAGCAGAGAGGAAATTATTTTCCTTAGAATCTCATTTCAGTGATGAAGGCCTCATGTTCCTCCACCAAACAGATTTATCTCACATTAATTTTTTTTTCCCCACAGAAATTTTATCACATAACAGCCTCTCACAGGATTTCTAGCAAATATTTCTAGAGCTTTACTGGCTATTGGCCTTTTATTTTTATACCACCGTTCTGCTCCAAACCCAGCTAGAAGTCTCTTAAGAGAAATAGAACAGCCCAGAGTGTGCTCTAACTTGAGGTGTTACCCAAATGTACACCCAGCAACAGAAAGCCAAGAATGACATAAACTCTCGTATTTCCCCACCTCCTTCACTAGAGGCACTGCTTGCTATTCTGGGATATAAAAGCAGCTGGGTTGCTGAATTAACCATATTTTTCTCTAGTTGTGAGCTCAGAATTTCCATTGAAGTTACTGTAAGTTTTGCACAAAAATCAAGGGCAGTACATTGGCCAGAATGTGTGCTAAATAAATATTTATACACAAATCAGAATGCTACTGACGGCTTCTTTACACTTTTAAAATTCTAAATATTTTAAGAAGCATCTGTTACTAAACTGAGGCATCATTTTTGAAAGTACCCATATTTACTGAGTGGAAGTACACATATTTACTGAGTACCCATATTTAATGAGATGAACACAGTGACAAACTCTTGGACTAGAAGAATGCACATAAATAAAAAGTAAAAGCAATGTGATGTGATTGAATTAAAACTATAATGAACAGACAGAACATTTAGTTTATGTGAATATTAACTGCTATGAAGGATAAGCTATAACCAAAGGAATAACTCCTGTCATTTTTCCTAAGCTTTTTACATGTTGAAAGATTCTGCTGATCTTTTTTGAGCTTTTCCAAATTTTATTTACCTGAAAGCAGGTTAAATCAAATGTTTCTCCTATCATATCAACAGGTCAGAGACACAGGATGTTTCTGGTCGTCTCTGAATAATGTACATATTGTTCCATTTCTATGCCATTCACCTCCCCATCCATTTAAAAAACTTACGTAACTTTGCAAGTAATATTTCAAAATGCTGCATATTCATAGTCACTTCTTTGGTTAGAACAAAAAGCTGTATGTGCAAGTTTGTACATACACATGATGAGACTTCAAATTCTCATGTTTGAAGCTTTCTGTTTTTTGCCTCTCAAAAAAAACCTTGCGTTTACATGTAAAAGTCAACAAGCCAGAGATAAAAGCTGATTTTAAAGAGATGCAGTCTCCTAAGCTTTACGGCCTCGCTTCACAGAAAGCCTACCCAACATATGGCTTAATGTCACTGGGGCTGGGATTCATCTGCCCTAAGTTAAGGTATCCAGTGTGCAGTTAGGTACTTCCCCAAAGATAAGCTTATGCATTTAGTATGATGCAGTTGTATTAGGCCAGATAACAAACTCCTGTAAAGCAGTGAGATGCACCCCAGATATCTAGACCTCCATCCTGAGAAGCATAGTTCTACTAAAAATCACCTGGACCACCTCAATATTTTTAAGCTGTGCACAAGGAAGGCACAATTCAACTATCTCCCTCTAGGATTTATGTGGTTTTCACTTTCTGCATACAGAACATTGAACATTGCTGTCAGAACAATCATAGCTCAGTTTTGAAAAAAAGTAATGTAGATTTCTCTTGGCCTCTGAGTTACGTAGCACAAGGTCCAAGGAACTCTATGGGTATTCAACTTACATAGAAAAGAGTAAAAACTACTGTCGTAAGCAGAAGTACAGCCACATTCAATGATTTTGGAAGGAAGAAGAGGCCCCTGCATCTCTATCAAGAAGTAATGCAGGCCAAAGACTCAACAGCCTTGATCATGCACTGGAGCTTTAGGCCTAGCTTGAAATTGTACTGGTGGACCAGCAGGAAAACAACCCCTGGGTGGGAGAGCGTGGAGCAGTATGACAGTGCTGCCAGTAAGCTGCTTTTCTGTTTCATCAGAGCAGTGTTAGCACGCCCTCAGCTACGAGGGAACAGAGCCCTCACCCTGGCAAGAAGGTTTTGATATCTTCCAATTCTGTCTTATGTTTGAGGAACCTCCACCACTTCTGCTCCCCTGGCGACCGGGAGTTCAGACAATAGTAGAGTCGTGATGGTAGCCGCCCCATCACTCCAAATCAAAGAGCCAGGAGTAATTGCTGCTCCTGTACTGCAGTGACCAGGCTGCGGCACATGGGGAACCAGCTGTCCCTAGCACAATGCTTGCTTGGAGGAGTCGGAGGGGTCGGCCAATGCCTGCTCATAATTTTGAGGGAACCTGATGACTACAATGGGTAAGGTAATGCCACTTTGCACCCTGAGCACAGTGCTGGTATTTGTTACCTGCTTTGGAACAAAGCTTTTCCACCAGTTTACATAGGTGCAAGATGGTATCCATACCGAGTCTGCACCTCTCAGGGCAGTGTTTACTTAGGTCTAAGAAGCTGAAAGATAAAATATTCAAAGGGTAAATCTCTGTATTTGTGTGAAACAGACAAAGTGAAACAACTTTTATATTACATGTATGTAGCTGCTGAATCTAGTTTCACTGGTCATGGCTGAAGACCCTAAAACAACAACAAACCTTAAAATCAATTAATATTAGAGATCCTTATAGATTGTTTGGCGTTTTCATTGCTAGAAGTTAATAATTTCTGTGACTCTAGGTAGAACCTAAAATAATCTAAAAGGTAGACAGGACAGAACATAGAATCAATCCCTGCTGATTATGACTAGATACTTCCTGACCCACTGATACTGTATTCAGAAGAGTATCATTGAGATAAAAGCAATGGCCAGCTTATTGATGACCTTGGCTTGTATAGGTTACAAAGAAGAGGAGAAAAGCCTATTTTTCCTGGCTACAATAATACAGAAGGGCAAGCATCCAAAACAAGAAGAGCTAATTAAGCAAGAAAGCAGCACAGCATTGAATATAAATTGACCAGGACTGTATGCAGCCTAGAAATGAATAATAGTCTTGAAAACTGCATCTACTCAAATGTGTGACTTTTTAAATAATACATGTCTTCATGAATGAATTAGCAGATTTTTGAAGAGAAAGAATATTTGATTTTCTTGACGTGTTAAGTCAATGAGTACAGAAAGATGGAGAACTTCACAGACAGCTGTGGGGACGACAGGGTGCAGGGTTTTATTTTTCCCCTGACTACAAAACAGTTTGGGGTGGAAAGAGACAGATGCGCCCCCGCTCTGGGGGAAACTAAGCATAGTGTTCAAAAGACCAGTCTTAATAGACAGTTGTGCGCTGGGGTGAGAGTCGCAGATGGGGACATAGGTACAACACTGGGTGTCACTACGGCTGGTCTCACCACAACTCCTCTTTAAAGGTTCAGCTGCTCTTGAGGCTTGAAAGCGAAGTATTTTGCCAAAGCACTAATTTATGCTTATGCTATCCATTTGTAGTCTTACTGTCCCAGCACTCTGTAACTAAACAATACCCCTTATAGAGAAATACTTAGTGCATTATTTATAGGGAGGAGATCTTTATCACTTTATTTGACATTGCCACTGAGGGATGTAATCACATTGCCTAACATTAGTCATCTAATATTAGTTTCTGATATCAAAAGCTCCTTCAAAAAATGAATCGGAGCACTTAAATTGGTTCTGATTTGGCCTCTGGAAGGACCTCTGTCACCACATTGATTGTAGTGAGGTTTAAGACAACTAACCTCCTCGCTGGGACACCCAAAGGTTAGGTAAACACAGATTCCTCCTTGAGCTTTCATAGCTTTGATACCATATGGAAATTCGTGGGTTTTGACGCACGCCTGATGATCTGTCATAAGAAGAGGTCAGAAGGTTTAACATAGCCTTGCAAGGCTGTTCTAGAAAATTTACCAAGTCCAAAATCTTTTTGCCTGCCTACTTTTTGGCATGGTAATAATTTAAAAAAGTCACCTTGTGGGTAGCACTTGAGCGTGTGATTAGAAAAGAAATTTAAAGTCACCAATTACTGTCAGCTCTGATCCCAAGAAATCACCATTGCCTCTCCTAATTGTCCCATGGTCCATCTTAAATGCAAGTCAAACTTTCAGCTCTCATCTGAAAGCCAATTTAGAAGCTTTTCTATTTCAGCCTATGTTTATAGGTAATGAACTTACATTCCTTTGTCCTTTTTTATCACTGATTTGTGTTCAATAGTTCCTTCCCTTCCTGCCATTTATCCCTCTAGTCTACTTATGGATAGTAAAACTCCTCTCTTTTGTTTGCCAAACTGATAAGCTGTTCCATTTCTACTTGTTCTGATATATGCAAACATAAGCTATGTAAGTTGATTTCTGAGGTAGTCAAACACAGAACAACCTAACCGTGGAAGGTAAGTTGGGAGAGGACACTGTAGGCAGTATGAACAGCTAAGATGCAGCAACATACTAATATGGCTCAGCCAGCCACCTCAGAGATTAGGTAAATTTTACTTGTATTTTCTACACCTGCCCATGCATGGATGCAAGTGCTAGCTGTTGTACCAAGTGATGGAGCAAGGGCAGAACCAAAGGGGATAGTTACATTTGCATAGATTTCGATAAGCCTAAGTCAGTCACGAAGCTGCAACCTCTAAGTTGATGAATTTAAATTGAAGCATCTTAATATGCTGATTTTTATCAAAATTTAAGTGTCAGTGGGGGTTACATTGTTTTAAGTGTATTTTAAGTACTTTGCATTTGCATATTTTTCATCAAATACAGCTCTCTGAAGGTTTCAATCATTAGACAAGGCAATGCTCAATCCTTGTTACTTGCAGAATTTGTTACTGGTACTTTTGTAACTTTTTTATTTTATTAGTTTTCACAGAGAAAACCTAGATTTTCTGGATCTTTTAAAGCAAAGGCACGCAGTAGGCATATTTATTTGAATGCAGCCATTGTCTGATGCTATTCAAGGTACTGTCATTACTTTTTCCATTCCCATTGTACATTCTAATTCAACTTCAGAAAGAATATTCAGTTTAACCTCTGCTTGAAGAAATGAAACGGAGATCACCTTGATATCAAAACAAAGGAGGTCATATTCAGACAGACTTCAATGGTATCCGCCTGGAAGTTTAAAATACTCCTCCAGTGGCAGGTGCTGGATAATGAGCACAGAAACAAAGCACCGGACCTTCTCTAGGGGGTCTGTCAACTTCCTCCTCACTTAATCTGTTTACCAAATAGAGTAAGTTAATTGCAAACCATTCTAAATCATTACCAAACTGCTGACTTCTGTGAGCAGGTAGTTTTTCCCTCTTACCTTTGCCTCTCCTCTCCTCCACAGATTTCCTGAATTATAGGGACGTGTACCAGAGAGAGCACGCAGCTGTGCTCGGATCTCGGTGGCGTTTGTTTGATGTAAGAGTGGGTCTTTTCCACGTTAGATGGACAGAAACCTTTGCTCTAAGTAATAAATAAATAATAAAACAGAAGGAGTCACCCTAAGTGGCTTTACAGAGCGTTTGAAAGGTGACCGTAGAAGCAACCTGGCGCGTTACGTGGTGGGTGGGGGGGGGGGGGGGGGGGGGGGGGTGGGGGGGGGGGGGGGGGGTG
>JAVJGG010000032.1:10676863-10697128 GCA_035590195.1 Aviceda cuculoides | reverse complement strand
CAAACCCCCCCGGCCCCCGCCCCCCCCCCCCCAAAACTCCACCCAAACCCCAGAAGAAAACAAAACAAAACCAGAACAAAAACCCCACCAAAACAGGGTCCTTGCTGTAATTTCTAGGAAATCAATATATAAACCAAAATTTTTTTAATTTCTATTTTTTATTTCAGTGAACAGCACATAGGTTGTTCTAATGGTCTAGAACATTCAGGTTCTTAAATACAAGTCAAGGTAGCTTTACTGTCATTCGGACCATATTGGAAGGCTGACTTTGCAGTACTTAACTTGTTCATGCACTGTGTGTTTATTTTGCATTTTAGTCGCCAAATATATTAATCACAGTATATGTATTATTGCTGGGGGGGTGGTGGTGGAGAGAAAGAGCAGCTTATCACACCTGTCTGTGCTGTTTGTGACTCTTTCACAATGCACTGAAGAGATTTTATTAATGGTGAAATGTAATTTTGGCAAGTAACAGCAGTTGCTAGTGGAAACACTGCCTCCTTCTGTGGTGAACTCTTTTGCTATTATTATTGGTGTATTGATAGCACTGTTGTGAAGCATTTCTGTTGCTGTCACACTGTTACAAGTATTTTTCTATTTTGCTTCTCTTAGTTTCAGTTTACATTTTCTCTTTTTAATCTCCGTGTATTCTCCAGCCCTGATTTCAAACCAGACAGTTTTGTTTTCATGGTCTTGGGGTTTTTGTGTTCTTAAAGTAGCTAAATTCTTTTAGTCTAAAATCTAAAGAAGAGTAATAATTTAGCCCAAGAAAGGTAGGATTATTGTTTCTATTTTCTTTCAAAAAGTGAAGGAAGAAGAATGTATGTCCAATAAATGCTGTGCAGCCTTAAAGAGGTATTGGTTCAGGCCCTGCGCCTTATGCATATAACTAGCTTTACAGGACAGGGTTTGTTACTTGGTCTTGGGAAATGTGTTAAGGTATTTTATCACCATGAGGCTTTCCAGAATAGAAATTACTGTGCTCTACTGTCCGTCTTCACTGCCATTGTATCTCAGTGCATGTGAAAGCCAAGATGTAGTACATACACCAGTGAAAGGTTTCAAGGATAATCCTGCAAGTTACAAAAGCCTGATGTTTTCACAGATCTTAAGCGTAGGTTTCAAACTGGAACATTAGTCCAGTAATGTTAAACGACTATCACATAAGAATTTTTATTACAGAAAATTTACATCTAAGACTACCCTAAAGCTATGCAAGTTTTGGGACCTGTCTAGGAGTTTTAATACTTGTCGTTTAGTTAGATCTAGTCTTCCCATGGTTTTCATTCTCATTTGGGGGGAAAAAAAAAAAAAAAGAAAATCTATAATCAGAACAGAAACTTTTGAGGAAAGCTGTGTATTAAAATTTAATTTCTTGGCTTAAAACTTTTTTCTGCATTAATGGTTTTCATGGCTTCTAATAAACGTAAAGGATTGGAATTAGGGAATTGCTGGATAATGCATGGTTTTTATTAGTTAACGAGCCTTTTTCATCATTACTTAATGCTCGCTTAATTGTTGCATTCCCAAAGTACCATTACTTTGCCCTACGTTTGATTTTATAAAAATCAGTTTTGTTGTAGTCTGAATACAGGGAAGGATTCAGTCTTTAAATAGTTCACTGTATTACTGCCAGAAGGATGAAAATTCCTTTAATCTTGTGCAGGTTCATTTAGAGGAAACATGAAAAATGTGTGCTTTTTAGCGGTGTATATTTTATAAAAGGAGTATTTCTTAAAATCTACCAGGTTACCAACTATGGCAGTTATGGAATAATGCGTGTATGTGTTTATGAATTCATAGAACCAATATATTAATTCAGTTTCTTTTTGTTTATCCATCAAATACCTCTTTCCTTCCACCCTTACCCCCTTAGGCTGTCTTGCACTTCCCAAATTGAATCTACAGTTTCTGACTCTTCATGACTACCTGCTGAGGAACTTCAATCTTTTCCGCTTAGAGTCTACCTACGAGATTAGACAAGACATTGAAGATAGTGTCAGTAGGATGAAACCATGGTAATATTTATTAACTGGTGCAAACCAGTCAGTTCCATTTCAATTGTAATCAAAGTGCATTCACGAATGAATAACTGATATTGTGTGTATACTAAATACATAGTGTCAAATGTATTTTAAATTATTACCTAGACAGTATGTTTTATACTGACTCCTTCCATAAGGTGTTGCCATCCTGTGGGATGATTTCGTAAGGGTCTGTTGATATGCATCCCTGTAGATGCGTTAAGACGGTATGTTGGATGCTCACAACCAACCTTTGCTGTGTTAAGATGGGTGAGTTTTCCAAAGTACTGAGCCTTGGCTGACATTATAAAATCTGGAAACTTACCACCAACTCTTCTGGTTTATGTGAGGTGTTACTGAGTACTCTTAAATTTGCTATCTGCTGCATTTTGATCCAAATGATCAAGGGGTCATTTGGTGTAATGTCTCTTATACTCAGTAGTTGCTTTTTTGTTATCTTCCCTTTTTCTTCTCTCTCTGTGAGGTGTTTGTCTTTTTTTTTTTTTTTTTTTTAATGCCAGCATAAGTTGCCTTTGTTCTTGAAATATAAGTCAGTTCATGTTATGCTTCAGTTCTAAAATGCAGGATTGTGTGAATGTACTTCAGTAGCATGAAAAATTCTTATACTTTTGTCTTAGAGCTCACTGTGAAGTAAATTGTTTCACAGTTTAAAAAAAGAACTGAATCTGTTATCAGATAATGACTAACAAAACTTTGGTGTATGGGGTTTTTTTTAGGTTATCGGAATATGGAGGTGTGGTCTTTGGTGGATGGGCTAGGATGGCACAACCCATTGTCTCTTTCACAGTGGTGGAGGTGGCAAAACCCAATATTGGTGAAAACTGGCCCATGCGAGTACGAGCAGACGTTACAATTAATTTGAATGTCCGAGATAACATCAAAGATGAATGGGAAGGTACTTAACGTTCCTTGAAATAAGGGGCTCAAAATAGGTGCTCATCAAAATATACTTTGATGTAATCTTATTTGTAAGAAAGTTTGGTTCTGGGTTTTTTGTTTTTGTTTTTAATGTGCTACAGATTTGCCAATCTTAATACACTGTTTAAAAGTTAGTTACTCAAACTCCAAGTCTAAGAAGTTTATACTTTCCTAAAGTGAAGATTGAAGTTACTAAAGTATTTATACATCCATTGGGAACAGAATGTTTACTATTTCAGGCTGATGTCATTCAGTTTAACTGTAAAATTTTGCCCTTTACAGGGAATGTAGAAAAGTAACTTGGCATTTTAAATTAATATGCATGCCAATAATGTCATGTTGGAAAATTAGTGGGGAATAGGCTATCTGTCTCATATACAAATGGAGAGGACAGATTTTGATTTAATTCAAACAGGTGCATTTTAGTAGTTTTCCGTATATTTGAATGTTGTTGGGAAGTGCTGACTGTACTCTGAATACTGTTTCTTATAAGTATCCACAGGCGACACTTCTTTTGCTCGGGGAATTGAACTTTAGTTGACCGTGTTGGCAAGTGGCATGGAAGCATGTACTTGTACTTGGATTATCAGTAAATGTCACTCCCTTCTCTTTTGTTAGAGAAACCTGTTAAATGTGCTGGAGCTGCATAGTGTGATTACAGGTCACGTAGCACAAATGCTAAAGCTGGAGCATGTGATAAATAAGCAGATACAAGTTTGAGAATGTAGATTTCTATTCAAGTAGTAAAGCTAGGGGGATGGCAGCAGACTTTGCTATACTGTAGGTAGCTATATAGTGGTGCATCTAGCTTTTGAACACCCTCCTTGATTTCAAAAGCAGTAATGCTTTAACTTAATCAAAACAGAGGTAAAGAGTTCATGAATCACTGTCTAACATACAGAGTCTTGATGAAAGTACTTTAGGTTGGATAATATCTGGTGCATAATGAAAAATTACTTGTCTCGTGTGAAAAATACAGCATGTGTTTACTAAATTTTGAAGGTGTCTTACATCCGTGAGAATCTGTAGGTATACTGGAGAAAAGGATTAGTGTTCAAAATTACATTAGTGAATTGGAGAAATTGCATTTTAAAAGTAGGGTGTAGTTCAACAGGGATGAATATTAAGATACTAAACTTAAGCAAGAACAAGTCACTGCACAAATGCATGTTGGGGGAATAACTTGTTAGGCAGTAGCTCTGCAGAATGAAAAGAGTTTAAGGTCACCATCGCTCAAAAGTGAATGTGACTCCACAGCAACACATTACTGCTGAGGGGAAAATTAAAATGCTCAACCAAGTCATATCAGGATTTATGAACTGGAATGTAGCATGGAAAACAAGTAACTTGTTTAAGTGACTTTTTACCCTGATTTTGTGCTCAGTTCTAGGCACTGCATTTAAATTGTTGTTAAAAAAAAAGTGGAGGTTAGTCCAGAAGAAAGCAATGAGAGTACGAGATTAATGACACACTACTTTTGAGATAGGACTGAAAAATATATAGGTCATGTAACCTAGGTAAGATTATTGGGAGAAGAATAATCTTGAAATAAATAAGTTTGTTGTAATGAAAAAAAGCAGTCAATTTCTCCTTGTCCTATCTGAAGTCTGAACAGATATTAGTATGCAGGAATAGTGGAAAAGATTACAACATCCTATGGTTCTGTATCCTCTAAGTTAAAGGTATGTTTTGAAACAACACATTATTCCCTAAATGGGTGGGGTTTTATTTACAAGAAATTTTTGTGTATTCTATTGTGTATATATTTTAAGGAATGGATAAGGAAAATGGCAATCAAATCACTGAATGTTCCTTTTTGGAATCAGGTCTGCGTAAACATGATGTCTGCTTTTTGGTTACGGTACGTCCCACGCAACCTTATGGCACCAAGTTTGACCGACGACGACCTTTTGTTGAGCAGACTGGCCTGGTATATGTCAGAGGCTGTGAAATCCAGGGCATGTTGGATGAGAAAGGACGTGTTATTGAAGAAGGTATGATATACCAAAACTTGTTTGAAAGTTTGTGGGTTTTTTCTCTTTTTGTTGTTGTTGTTGTTAACAGCCTAATCATTGACTTGCTTCCCTTTTAAGCAATGCTCACTGAATTCATTACCTACTTGAAAAAACAAACCAGTTCCATAAGCAGCCTGAGAAAGGTTAACTAGTTTCCTCTGGTAAAATCTGATGTAATTAGATTAATTAAATAAATCCAGTACACTTTGATTTTAGGAATAAAATAGCTTATATTCAAAAACTCTATTAGAAATGGGATGAAAACATGAAATAAGAATGTTTGTAACACCATGCAGAAATTAAGTTTCATCATATGAATTTGTCTAAACTTCATTTCGGGAACAATTATGGGTCACTTATTTGAATGATAATCTGCTTTTAACACTCCTTCAAATTCTAATCTTATTGTTTCATGATGGGCAGGACCTGAACCCAAACCAAGGCTTAAAGGGGATTGCCGAACATACAGAGTATTTCTGGACCCAAACCAGTATCAGCAAGACATGACCAATACAATCCAAAATGGAGCAGAAGATGTTTATGAGACATTTAATATAATAATGAGAAGAAAACCAAAAGAAAACAATTTCAAGGTAAAGTACTTGCTCATTTACTCTTAGGATAAGAGTTTGTTGGAATATGCCAGCAGTACTGAGACATGGTCATTTTAGATGCATGTAGTTAGGCTGCTTAGGTCATGTTGGATCACTTCAGGAAGTTAGAGCATGTCAGCTGGTGATAACTTCCCCCTGCAGGTAAGTGTTGAAGTAACTGAAAATCAGAACACTCCTGCTTCACTTGTCCTGCTTCACTTGAGTATATAATAAAACATTAGTTTATAATTTCAGTCTTTTAACAGGTAGCCTACTGATTAGCTGTATTTGGCCTTTTGGGTTGAGGGATTATGTAGAATGTTTTTGTTACCCGGTGTAATAGTGGACTGTAGGAGTAACTAGTCAAAAGGTGAAAACCAGAGAAACCTGTTAGCTTTTGGAAGCATCACTGTATCAGTTTCTTACTGGGCTTTAGAGGATGTCAGACGAGATTTTTTTTTTTTTAGCACTGATATTTTTGTTAGTTCTTACAGAGATTGTATGCTAACTGGAGCTTTGTAGATTGAATGGTGCTTTTTTCCTGCCCTAACAGTTTTCACACAGTTGCAGGGCATGATTCTTTAGCATTTTACTTCCTTCGGTATTCGTTGTCAGGAGAGCCTTCAAGTAATTTGGTCAGAGTTCAAAATAGACCTGTTGCTAATGCTTTATGATACTGTATATTGCCTATAAGTAATATCAAAATTATGCACACAATGTTAATTCAATTTTGCAAATAAATTCAACAAATGCTGTTTTTCAGGAAGCTTATCAATAACTTAGCTTTCCTTACCTTCTGTTGAAGCAAGAAGAGGAAAGTTTTCCAGCAAAGTTGAAATGTATATTTGCGTTTCTAGAATTGTGAGTTGACATAAATTTAACTTTGACCAAGTGGTCTGTGTTACCCATAGTAAACTTTTTTGATCAGGTAGCATGATTACAGAATCATAGAATCATTTAGGTTGAAAGCAACTCTGGAGACATAGTCCAAGCCCCCTGCTCAAGCAGGGTCACCTGCAGCAGGCTGTCCAGGACCATGTCTAGTTGGGTTTTGAATATCTCCAAGAATTAAGAATCCAAAATTTCTCTGGGCAACCTCTTCTAGTGCTGAATTGGCCCCAGAGTAAAAAAAGTGTTGTCTTGTGTTCAGATGGAATTTAATGTGTGTTAATTTGTGCCCATTGTCTCCTGTCCTGTCACTGGACACTACTGAGAAGAGTCTGGCTCCTTCATCTTCATTTCCTCCTATCAGGTATTTATCACATTGATATGATACCCCCTGAGCCGTCTCTTTTCCAGGCTGAATAGTCTCAGCTCTCATGGCCTCTTCTTATGTGAAAGATGCTCCAGTCCCCTAATTATCATTGTGGCCCTTGCACTGGACTCACTCCAATAACTCCATGTCTCTTTTTTATTGAGGACCCTAGAGCTGAACACAGTGCTCCAGATTCAGGGTTAGTATGCCATTCAGAGGGACCTGGAGAAGCTTGAGAAGTGGGCCCATGTGAACCTCATGAGGTTCAACAAGGCCAAGTGCAAGGTCCTGCACCTGGGACAGGGCCACCCCGATATCAATACAGGCTGGGATGTGAAGGGATTGAGAGCAGCCCTGCAGAGATGGACTTGGGGGTACTGGTGGATGAAAAACTGGACATGAACCACCAGTGTGCGCTTGCAGCCCAGAAAGCCAACTGTATCCTGGGCTGCATCAAAAGAAGCGTGGCCAGCACGTTGAGGGAGGGGATTTTTCCCTTCTGCTCTGATGAGACCCCACCTGCAGTACTGTGTTCAGCTCTGGAGTCCTCAGTACAAGGAAGACACGGACCTGTTTGAGTGGGTTCACAGGAGGGCCACAAAAATGATCAGAGGGCTGGAACACATCTCCTATGATGAAAGGCTGATAGTGTTGTTTAGCTTGGAGAAGAGAAGGCCCTGGGGAGACCTTATTGTGGTCTTTCAGTACTGAAGGGGGGCTTACAAGAAAGATGGGGACAGACTTTTTAGCAGGGCTTGTTGTGGTAGACAAGGGGTAATGGTTTTAATCTGAAAGAGGGTAGATTCGGACTAGATAGAAGGAAGAAATTTTTTACGATGAACATTGAAACACTGGAGCAGGTTGCCCAGAGAGGTGATAGATACCCCATCCCTGGAAACATTCAAGGTCAAGTTGGACGGGGCTCTGAGCAACCTGATCTGTTTGAAGATGCCCTGCTCACTGCAGGGAGGTTGGACTAGATGACCTTTACAGCTCACTTCCAACCCAAACCATTCTATGATGCTATGATTCAGCCTTAACAGTGGCGAGCAGAGAGGAAGGAGAACCTCCCTTGATCTGCTGGCAACTTCCTAAAGCAGCACAAGATACTGTTGGCCTTTTTCGCTGTGAGGGTGTATAATTTTGTATACCTGAAAATATTTCTTGTATGCATGCTTAGATTCTTTGCTGTTAGATCATTTAGACCTTTGAATCTTTAATGTTGCTTGAGTTTTCCATTATGAAAATGCAACATTAACAAAAAACTGCCTTTCTTTTGGTGCCTTAAAATCATGCATTGCATAATTGAAGTGATTTTCATTTTAAAGGATTCTGCAGCAAGTTCTGTGCAGATGGATAAAGAGGGAGGCAGGAAGACTTATGACTTTTTCTTTCCTGTGTTTGGAAACATGCCTCTAGTGTAAAACAATAGCTTGTAGTCTGCACAGAGCATTCTGGTGCCATCCAGCTGTGGATTGGTATAGTGGAAGTACTTCACAGAGAGTCCTTTATAACTTTACATTAACAGTCAGTTCTGGGGGTTTTTTTGATGTTGTGTGTCTGTGGGAGGTTCATTTTACATTATAAGCACAAGTGCTCTCAGCCAAAGCCTGTTGGTGTGCTGGCACTATAGACGTGTTTTTTTTATTCTTGTATGTATGCACTTTTGTGTAGTCAGAAGGAAAGTGCTGCAGTGAATATGTAAAGTTTGCTCAAAATTACTGTTAGATGTGAGTGTAGCTTTCAAATTTGTACTGTGTGCTTGCAGATAATTTACAGGCAAATCACAATGCAGACCATTCTATGCTGGTTTTTGCTTAAGTCTCACGCATTCATTTGTAAAGACAAACTAAGATATTTACAGATCTATTGCATTGCTACCAGTTTGGGTGCAAGTGTTCCACATCATTTGCAAAACCTTCTAACTTCAGCTGGATAAAAGAAAACAAGGTATCACTGTGATTAGTGTTAGTGTACTGAGCAGGTAGAACGCAGCTTGAAGTTTTAAGCTGAGCTTGTAGGAGAGAAGACAACAGAACTTTTGTGCAGTCTTAGTAAATTAAGCAGATGAGACAGCAGGGGAAGCGCAAATACAATGTGTTTGCTGGAGGTGACACCACTACATCACTACAGTTGGTCAGCAGTGTTATTTCTTACAAGAACTAATCTTACTATTTTTACATGTATACTTGTTACTTTTGAAAAGCTGAAGCAAAGTTTTTGTGGTGTAAAAACAGCACATTAGCTGTTAGGGACATACTTCTTAAACTTTCCTCTGAAAAACTGATTGTCTAGATTTAGAAATGCTACCCAAAGAAGCCACGTTTTCCAATTTATTTGTGCTTTTCTTAGCACAAATTTATTACACTATGCTTAATATACATTTAAGCCAGAAACACTTGTTTTATATTTGCAGCAAAAATATAAATGTTCTTAGTTAGTATGGGACTCATCTGTCAGTATATCTTGGGCCTTTGAAGTAATTGCAGAACCTTCAGGCTTCGGAAGTTAAGTGCAGGACCTCTCTGGTCCTGCAGGTCACATACTAAAATGTTTGTAAGACCAAGAGCAAGAAGAAATAAACTATGTGCCTTGGAGAACCAAAGGGAGAGGAGGTTTCTGCAGTGGTTTGTAGGCATTAGGTAAGATACTTTGAGCCATGCCCTTTATTATAAAATGGGGCTGAGCTTCAGAGTATACTTTGTGTCATAGTGATACTTTATGCCAGCTGTATTATCCCACACAGGTTCACTTCTTCCAACAGCTAGGAATTTGACTATCTAGAGGTTCCTGTACAAGGACAGACCTGCTATGATATATTTCCTTGGTACAAGAATTAAATAGTAGGAGCCATTCTACTGTTAGACAATCAAGCACCCTTTTTAGATAAGGAAAGGACGGAGCATATAACTTTATATCAATCATAAATTTTATAGTGCTAAGTTGCCTTTGAGTTAATAACTTGATAGAGCTATCACAGAATCCACAGCGTGGTTGAGATTGGAAGGAACAGAATTACAGATTCACAGAATGGTTGAGGTTGGAGGGACCTCTGGAGATGATCTAGTCCAAGCCCTGCTGAAACCAAAGTCAGCTAGAGCAAGTTGGTCAAGATCTTGTGACTTTGTACAATTGGAACTGGATATCTCCAGTGATGGAGACTGTATAACCTGTTCCAGTGTTTAATTACCCACACAGGAAAAATTTTTCATGTATTGAAATCGGATTTCCTGTGTCTCAATTTGTGTCCATTGCCTGTCCTTTCACAGGGCACTACTGAGAGGAGCCTAGGTCCATTGTCCTTACTTCCTCCCATTATTTCTTTTTTTTTATACAGACTGATAAAATTCTCCACCACCCCTTGAGTCTTCTCTCGAGGCTAAACAATCCCAGCTCTCTCAGCCTCTCATATAACAGATTCTCCCATCCCTTAATCATCTTAGTGGCCCTTTGCTGGACTCATTCCAGTACGTCTGTCTTCTGTCCTGAGGAGCCCAGCATCGGACACAGCACTCCAGATATGGTCTCACGCATGCTGAGTAGAGGGGAAGAATCAGAACCTTTATAGAGGTTGACTGCTTAAGCAGGAATGATGATCACATTGCTTTGATTCCTTGAATGATACAACACAAGCAGGAAAAGCACAGAGAATCCTACCCTTTGGAGCTCGATAGGTAAATTTAGACTATCAGAATAAAATTCCATACCTTGTTTTGGCTGACTATTCTTTACAAGATTGGCATTTGGAAGATCTGTATTATATCCTGGTGTAGACTGCTGATGCCCTATCTTTGCCATCCTTCTGTGTCCATGTTTGTTGGCATAGTAAGTTGGAGAATCTGGAAATCAGTGCAAATTTCAGATCCTCTGTTTCTTCTGCTGAAGAGCAGAATGTCCTAATACCAAGTTTCAAGTATGGTGGTTGTTGGAAGACTTGCCACTGAAGTATCCTTCTAACGGGAAGGCTAAATTTCAGCTACCTCTTTGTTAAAATGCACACACCCTGTGCAAGCCCAGGGTCTGAGGCACTGGTGTTTTCATGGGACAGGGAAAGGAAAGAAGATACTAACATAACCACAGATGAGTAGTTTGGGGATGAAGAGCAAGCTTTTGGAGGGAAACTTAAGCTGGCTGCAGGGATTAAATTTATAGGATTAAAAGAGAAACCTTAAGATGCATGAGGGTAACTTTTATGCCTTCCCCCCCTTTTTCTTCACCCTCTGAGTGTTCTGGAATGAGAACTTTAGTGATGATTATGGTCCTCTTTACTAGCTCTTTACTAACAGGATAGTTTAAGAGTTATATAGTTTGACACTAATGTTTTGTTGCATATATACACTATATATATATTGACTCCATTTAACCAAACACCTATCAATTAAAGACTGTTGTATGCTAGCATCTTAGAATAGGCTTGGTTAGTCTTCAGTATCTCATGTTTTCTTGGTAAAAAGTCAATCTCCAATCATGTTTTTTTCTATTTTTCTAATTTGCAGGCTGTTCTGGAGACTATTAGAAATTTGATGAACACAGATTGTGTTGTTCCTGACTGGCTACATGACATCATTCTCGGATATGGAGACCCAAGTAGTGCACACTATTCAAAAATGCCAAATCAGATTGCAACTCTGGATTTTAATGACACTTTCCTGTCCATTGATCACTTAAAAGCTAGCTTTCCTGGATACAACATTAAAGTGACTGTTGACAATCCTGTTCTGCAAATACCCCCCTTCAGGTGATCTCAAAATTTCAAGTACTCCTGGTTTGATATTCTTGCTGAAGTGTGTTGTCAGGTGGAGTGGAGTACAGTGGCTGAAGGGATGTTCTCTTTTTCTTAAAAGAAAGACTTTGGCAACTGAGTTTCATAGTGCATAGCACTGGAGAATAATTTCTTCAGCTGGACTGAAGAAACTGTATCTCTTTTCCCTTACAAGTTAATGAGAATTGAAATATGTTTCCTTTTGAAGCAATAGATTTGACTGGGGAGGGAAAAGATGGCTTCGCTCCCCTTCCTGCACCAGTCAGCTCTTAACATGGCCAAATTGAATCTTGAAAAGCAGGGCAGTAATCTTCCATGCTTTTTTTGAAACACTGCATGTAGAATATGTGTGGAGAAGACACTAACACTATAAGATGATATAAAAATAGTCTGAAGGTATCAAGACAAGATATGACGCACAATTTCCCTTAATGAACTAGTGTTCGTTTTCAGTTCATAGATTAAAATACAGATATTCTTATTTATGAAGAACTATTGCTCTTCCTACTTCTGCATTTGTCCTGTAAAGAGACTAAGGGATTATTGCTGTTAAAGATGTCTGCATTGTTGTCTCAAGATAATTGGATAGCCATTGGAATTCCTTCGCCGTGATTTGTTTCTGAATTGGAGAAGCTTGCTAACATGCTATGGAGGGCTACAAAAAAAATTGAAATGGGAAGATAAAAGGCTTCATGTGTTAGAGCCGTTTAGAACATTGACATATCTTCTGTGTTAAAAAAACAAGTGTGCATCAGTTCTAGAACAAACTGAAGTTATTACTGCTGAACAGATAGTGCTGGTGGCTTTCTATTATAACTTTACTCCTGTCCCTTCCATTTTCATTTCTGAACTCTTTGCCTTCAGTGTTTTTCCAGCTGGTTCTCAGCACTGCTCCTAGATTTTCAAAAAGAGCACTTTTGATATACTTTTCGTCAAATATGCTTTCTTAAAATCAGCTTCATCAGTTTATTTGTCATTCTTTTCCTTATCCTCATTAATACTTTGTTGTTTGCACCTCTCGTTTCCCTATTGTGTGAAAGTTTGTCTTAATGGGGACAAAAAAATCTTTTTGTATGAACTTCTAAGACGGTCTGGTATCAGAGTGAACATGCTGAAAGTGTAGTCTTAAATTATGTGCTACAGGATAACTTTCCCAATAAAGGGAGGCAAAGGAAAGAAAAGAAAAGAAGAGGATGGGAATGAAGAAAAACCTGAAGAAGCTGAAACACTGATTGTAGAGCCTCATGTCATTCCAAACAGGGGACCGTATCCATATAATCAACCAAAACGGTAATAAATGAACTAGAACTTGTTTACAAATGGTGACAAACGCATAGCAGTTAATTTTCAGAAATACTTAAAAAAATAATGTTGCTGATTGTAAACAGAATGTAATTTTTATTTCATTACCAAAAGAAGACTTGAATATGAGGCTGTTCTGTTTTATATTTAAATCAAACTATTCTTTTATTCCCTCTGTTAAAAAACTTCCTTGAAGAACAATGAGAAATACTGTCTCTTAGTATTGTGTCAGGACTTTGAATATTAGGACAGTCATACCTAAATAATTTGGCAGCATTCTGAGCAAATAATAACTAAAGACAATCTTTTAGATGGGATTATTTTGTTGTCACCTGACCAATGTCATTTACTGTCTTGCTTAGAAATTGCAAGATTGTCATGTCTATAAAGGTAGTTTTAATATTGGTTTAATTTATATAAAAGTTTGTAAGGATGTAGTTCTGGAGAAACATGTAGCCAATGAATTTAAATCAAACTTGTTAAAACAATTTATTTTATCAAAACTGTTGGCAAGATCTGTCAATTCTCTGTTCTCGTTTTGCTTTGTTACAGCAATACGATTCAATTTACCCATACTCAGATTGAAGCTATACGTGCAGGAATGCAGCCTGGGCTAACTATGGTAAGAATATTTTTAAGGATTTCGTACTCCTATTTATTTGATTCTGGCTTTAGGTACATTCAGTGAAATACCAGTAATGCCCATTTCTGTAGCCTTGCTGAGATTACTTCTATTAATAGTTTAAAAATATGGAAAATTAGCATACAAAGGTTAAACACCCTCCCATTTTCACAAAATCATACAGAAACACATTTGATCTCTGTATAACAGTATTCTGTGTTTCAGTGGCTGAAGACTTTCCACAACAACCGAATTTACTTTTTCAGTGGTTGGATTGCTAGTTTTAGACTGTAAAGCTCTTGCCATGTCTGTCATTTTTAGCTGGTTTAAATTACTTGCATCATTTTTAGTTTGATCTAGCTCCATTAAAGGAAATGAAAGTCATTGAATTGTCTTCAGGGAGCTTTTTTCTGCTGTCTTGTGAAATGTAATGTGCAATCCTTTATATCCTATTGACTTCTAGAACTAAGAAGTTGCAAACCAAATTAAAGCTGTAAATTTATTATGAAAATAATTTCTGATCAGTGAATTTCTGCAAAGGTCATTAAGGTTTACCACTCTCAGTTAGACTGACTACAAGTACCTGTCTCCTAATGGAGTACAGTCTATCCTGGTAGTGACTCAGTGGAATATTTGAATGACTTTTCTATGATACTCCTAATTTTTTCTTGCTCTGTATAGGCAATAATGATAATATTTAGGGTTTTGTATTGGTATTCATTAGTACCATACTCTTTCTCCTCCCCTTCCTCCTTACGTTTTACCACTCCCTATACGCTCTGTAGCTAGCACACAAAAGATACAAGGCAAAGGAAAAAATAAACTTCATTAAAATTGTATGCCTTTTGTTCCTGCCCGCCTAAGTGTGCTGAAATTAGGAGTGTTGTAAATGTTACCTGAGTTCTTGGCAGTGTTTTTGAGTGTAGTTTGTTTTCTAGTAGAACACAGCAGAACTTTCTGGTTGTTACAGAGTATCAATATTAAGGTCTATTTAGAAATGAAAGCTCTTTTTTGAATGCTGTGAAAATGCCATGGTGATAGATGCTTTAAATTTGGTTATTAAACAACGTTGGGAGGGGTTTTTTGGAATTATTTGAACTGCTGGGTTTTACATAATTAGAGTGTTTGTCTAAGAATACCCACACTGGTGTATAGGAGTATTGTTTTATATCAGTAGTATTGTCAATAAGAAAGAAGATGGGAAATTAAAATCTTTATCACCATTTTGTAGTGTATAATTAAGACACAAAGTACTAGAGAGGGGGTCTCTAAGTTACCTAGTTTTTATTTTTGTCTTTTTTTTTTTTTTTTTTTTAATAGCATTGCTTACTGTTCATTAGTATCATGTGTATCTTGTATAATGCATTATAAACTACCATCTACCTCACTTCTGGAGGGCTTTAAAGAAGAAAAGTAACTTCCTGTGCCTGGTACTCCAGCTTTCATAAATATTTGAGATTATGTTTGTTATATAATTTGAACTTTTCTACTAAAACTGCATTTGTTTATGTTTCAAGTGATCAGAGAATGAGAGTTTGTTAGGTCAAAAAACAGTGATGAAGTCAACTTTTTGTTTTTGAGGATGTATTTCTGATTTTTTTTTTTCTTATTACATCACCCACTTTTTTTCAGGGAGAGAAGGCAGATTGATAAAACAGTTACATAATACAGGCCTATGTTTTATTTTCTGTCATTGTCATGTATTTCTGTCTAATATTTTTAAAAATTACAATCTTACTTGCTTTTGAATCCAGTGATCAATGGGTTTCATTAAATAAAGCAAGCGTGATTTCATAGCAATTCATAATTTTACGTCTAGATACATACAAAACCTGTTATTCTGTGCTTCTTAATGCTGAGCAAATTACTTCGAGATGCTTTATAATACTTGGATATCTTTAAAATGTCTCAGGTGTCAATTTTGGAATGTTATTGGTATAATTAAGCCTATAAACCCATTAGTTGTCAGTATTATTTCTATATCATCAGTTGTAGATTTTTTGAGTAAATAAAAAGATTGGACTTTTTTTTCTGTTCTTTACATCTGCCTCACCTTACTTTTTTTTCAATGGTGTGTTTTGATGCTCTTTTCACTATTTCCCCTATGTTTAGACAGTCCTGAGGTTAAAAAGCCTTTTTTTTTTTTTTTTTTTTTTTTTTTTTCTGAGGAGGTCTGCTTTCATGGGTTGTGAAACAGAATAGTACTTCATATGCTGGATTACCATATTCCTCTTAGGCAGGAATCTGCATTAGCATTGGGCTAAGACTTTCATGGTGTATGTACGTGTTCTTGAAATTCACAGAAGCCAGCAAAAAATTGTACATGAAACAGAATTTTTTTTGTTGTTGTTAATATAAGATGTCAGTGTCTTGAAATTGTTCTGTTTTTTTTCCCAACTGGCTATATTTCTGTTTTGTGCAATATTCTGATAAATTGTGTGTTGATATTTTGACAACAATTTGTTTGTTTGTTTGTTTTTTAGGTAGTGGGTCCACCTGGTACTGGAAAAACTGATGTAGCAGTCCAGATAATATCCAATCTGTATCATAATTTCCCAGAACAACGAACTCTTATAGTTACCCACTCTAATCAGGTAAAGTGTCAGTCATGTATGAAATTTTCCTGTAATTAAAACCAAGAACAACAGCAGATATTGAGATCAGTAGTTTTGGGATTGTAGTTGTCTCTTAACAATGAAAACTTGAGTTGGCTTGTGTGCAGTTTTGCCAGTTTCATAATGTTTGTAGTTCTGAGCGATTTATCAGAAGTTTTCAATATATTTAACTGGTTGGGGGTAGAAATTAGGAAGTATTTTGAAAAAGTATCTGCATAGTTTTTACAGTTGCACATTCACTGTATGCAAGCCAGATTTTTGCTAATTAGCTTTCTCAGACTGTGCTTCATGCTTTTAAGGGAAGGGCTCTTCAGCTGAATGCTTGCTTCCCATTCGTAAGAAATGGAGTCTGCCTCTTAATTCTCAAGCATATATAAAATAAGAATAATAATGATAAAAGTCTTAAAGATTCTTACTCTAAATCTGCATCTGGTTTGGAAGGATTCGTTTGGAAACCAGGGTCATCTATTTTCTGATCTCCCTAATTAGGCTAGCCTAGCTCAGTTATGAGCTATTTTAACTGAACACATCACTTTGAAAACTTTTCATCTTTTTCCATCAAAGTAAGATCAGGCACTTAGGCTGTTGATCAGAGAATGGTGGATGGGGCTTCATTTTGGTGAGGAGTTACAACCTGAAATATTATAGGCCAGTGTACAGTGGGTTGTGGGAAAGTAACAGGTAGTGAAATTGAGAGAAAGGGTTGAGAGCATGTCCGTTGGGGAGAAAAGGAAGGAGATAATTCAAGGCAGGTAGGAGACTCTTCTTACCAGACAAGACTTAAGTGAGAACATGAACTTGAATTGTACTTCAGGAAATAAATTATATCTCAGCAGAGTTTGTTCCCTATGCATTGACGCTGTACTTGTAACATGTTTTGCATGACTTCCAGCAGACTTGAAGTTCAGGTGGAGCTTGCTCATGTTTATTCTTAGTTTCATTACTTGATGATCCAGTGCTTACAAACTTAATCCTTTGAAAAACACTGAATTGGACAGTTGATATTAAGCTGTTAGGGAATTGAAGAGTTTAAGGCAGGAGACATAGCACACTTTGAAGTTTAGTTCAGCAAACTTACTTATCCATATGGAATAGAGTCTCAGCACCTGCCAGTCGGTACCAGATCGCACTCTTCTAATGTACAGTACAAGTTAAATAGTTTAAGGTCATCTAACAAAATCAGTGTTTGCAAAGTGTGCTTTGCAACTTGAGACCGTTTTATAAACTAATAGCTTTATCAACTAAATTAACTATGTGATAGAATAAAATTTTAAAATTGTTTCAAAATCATAAAATAAAATTTAATTGTTATATGAAGTATGCAAATACAAGCATTTTAGTAGGCAAATTTCCTTCTTGTCAAGGTTAAGAGCTCTAGTTTTGCTATTAACTTCATCTTTGGTTTGGCTTCCATTTATACCAAAATAGGCATAATTTCCTAGCTGTCTTACCACTAATTCTTCAGTTTTCCCCTGCAAGAGCCTCTGAATTTCTGAAAACTACCTTTTCTCCTGTTCTTGTCAATCTTTAGGCCTTGAACCAGCTGTTTGAAAAAATCATGGCCCTAGACATTGATGAGCGCCACCTCCTGCGTCTGGGTCATGGAGAAGAGGAATTGGAGACAGAGAAAGATTTCAGCAGGTGAGGAAGGAGGTGCTAATGATAAACTTGCTTGCATAAACTTTGTAGCAAGATGTATGTGTTGAATCCTTTCTACCTCCCTTGTAAATGAGCAAGGAGCTGTGCTTGACAAGTTTTACCTTTGTCCTATTATTGAATCCCAGTAACGCAGAGTGCACTTGTTTTCAATACAGGGTTAAGTAATTTTGATTCTTACTCAGTAGAGAAACTGTATTCCCTTGATAATCCAAAGGTGGAATCAGGCAGCTGCTTGTTTACAAACTCAACTGCTTGAATAAAAGTAGTTCTTTATATTCTGGGCCCATATACACTTTATAGAATTAATGTGTTTGTGAGAGGAAGTTGAATAATAAAGGTAGGGTTTTGCAGTTAACAAGGTTTTTGTACAAATATAATTTCTATTGGCATGGTGAATATTGCATTACTAAATATAACCATGAAATTAAACTTTCTGCTTTTAATTCTTCAGAATTTTGCTTAACTACAAAGTTGCATATTTCATAGGTAAATAACACATTTTAAAGAGTTACATACATAAGGAAAGCTGTCAACTCTGTATCAGTACGAAGACTTAAGAACTTGTTCTTGTAAATATTTGTATGTTTGTTATGTGGTAGTCCAATTGACATCAGTAGGATTATACACATTCGTAAATGTAAGCTGGGGTATAATGGTTGTGCACTGGAAATAACTGAACTGTCCCAGTACTGGATTATTATAGCAATACTTTGACTTCAAAAGCTGTAGTTAAAATTATATGTAGTCACTAGAAGTTACCCATATATGCATAGTTGAGTTTCATTTAGTAAAATAAATACCTGTGGGGTTTTTGTTTTTGTTTTTTTTTTTAATTTGAATGCTTTGACATAGTCAAATTATTCCAGAAATTTGATAGCCAAAATCTTATTAAAATGATGCTGTGGCAGATACTTGTTTAGTAGTATTCATGGTTTAGTATATTCCTTGAACAGCAGTGCTCATCATTAAAAGGAGTTTTCTTTGAGACTCCCTACATTGTCTATTTTCATTCTTTTTCAAGGTAACTCCAGACCTATAGGACATTACTGCAAGCCCTATGGGTTCTGGTGGTTTGGGAGGGAGGGATAAGGGCTGAGGAATATATTTGAAGGTGGGCTTCACTACTGTGAGAAGTTTGTTTCCCATATTCATTTTGTTTGATTTTAGGTAGCTTTTAAGTTAATGATTTTTCTGTTTCAGGCTGGTTTAGAGGGCACAGTACTGCTTAAGGAATTTCTGCTGCTTGCAAGCTTCGTGTTCCTTTTTTGCTCCCTCTGCAGGCACAGCCAAGTGGGGCAGGGGGCATAAGAACCTAAGGTGGACAGGAGCTGATTAAACTGGTACTGTCACTTAAACACAAAGGGAATCACAGCTAAAGAAAATTTTTGTAGCGATAAACAAATACTTAAAAGAGGACATATGACTTCAATTGTGAGAAATAAGAGGATGTTAGAAGTGTCAGAAAAAAAACCCACAACTGGTTGCAGTCACTTGTAATTATAATGGATTAGTTTGTTGAAGAAGAAAAGACTATTTAGTATTCCAAGGGTCTTAACTGTCATAGTTCCTGAAGAACTTGTTTTTTCCAGCTGTGAACAATAACATGTTCAGTTGTGTCTTAGTAAATTCAAATCTCCAGCTTTAACTACTCTCACCCTTCTAAATAAGACAGTAGAACCCATCGTGATTACCAGGGATTGTGTCTTTTTTTTTTTTTCTGTGCAGAAAGCATATTTTTATGAGTAGTGAGTTTAATGAGAACTTGAAAGTTAGCCTTGATTCACATTTGAGCTTTTAACTACATCTGCATTTTTAAAAGAAGGTGTTCTGTTCCTCTCACTTCTTTAATTCCACTCATTTATACAACTGTTTAGTTTGTTTTCTTTTTTAGAAAATGTGATTCGTTGATTTTTTGTTTGGTGTGTGTTTGTTTGTTTGTTCTTTGTTCTTGCACTGCTTCTGAGAGCAGGGGGAGTGCATGGAATAAGGAAATTGATTTATAAAGGAAAAAAAATCGGGCTTGAATTTTGTACGCGGAAGAAGAATGGAAGGAGTAGGTTACAAACTAGTCATAAAAGTTATTCAACAGGCAGCTATGAGTACAGGATGCAGACCTGTCTGTTAAGGTGGGCTAAGCATTAGTGCAGGCCACTTTGTGTATTGCCGAAGTCAGCCAGCCTTATTATACTGAAAATTCCGGTATAGGTTCTATTTATGATGGTCCATACACTTGTATAACTTGCTTGTATTTGTGTAACATGTAGCGTACCATAGTTCCTAAACAGTACATTGGAAGTAATGTTTTTCTTTACAGATACATGAGAATGTATTAACACTTACGAAGCTTTTGTTGAAGTGATAGGATAAAAGGAGCTTTTTCTACAGTAATGGCTCTTGCATGGCTTTGTAAACTATTAGGGCTCAACTGATAGAAATAATCAGCATGTAGCAAATTCTTGCTTTTTGGAACTGGGTAGTA
>JAVJGG010000032.1:10651195-10676853 GCA_035590195.1 Aviceda cuculoides | reverse complement strand
TGGGGGATTTTGTGGTCTCTTGTGATACTTAGATGAAACAGTTTTGAGTTAAATACATTTGAATATGAATTATGTTATATTTAATCCATTTTATAGGTATGGAAGAGTTAATTATGTGCTGGCTCGAAGACTTGAACTTCTGCGAGAAGTTGGAAGATTGCAAGAGAGTCTTGGAGTCCCAGGAGATGTTTCTTACACTTGTGAAACAGCTGGACACTTTTTCTTATACCAAGTAAGGACTGAAATACTTCTGCAGAGACTGTATGACCTCAATATGTTATGAAACACTTTGTAAAAATTTTGAGTGAATTTTTCAGAATTGGGTCTAAAAAAACCCACGTTTTCTTTGGTGGTTCAAAATATAATAACAGCTAAAGCTATAATTGCAACATTACTTACATGTATTGCTATTGTTTTAAATCCTGCCTGATGACTCACCAATTGGAAGGCCAGCATTGCTACTCTTCGTGACTGCTGGCAAAGATTCTAACCTGGAGTTTCTCCTTCAAATAGGAAAATCCGTGGGCAGCTTTACATTTTGGACAAGCGTTAGAGCAGCTACTTGATGGTCTTGCTAGAACGCTTTTATGATGTTCAATGCCAATGTGAAATCAGATGCATAGTATACAAAATGGTGGTTTTCTGTATATTGGATATCCCTCACTTCCCTTCCATGTATTTTTCAGTGACATGGTCTACATTAGCAATTAGTGTGGCTTAAGCAGACTTGTACAGCGGTACTTAGGATCAAATGCATACACTGTATATGTTTTTACAGAATTTACTCTAGGCTAGCTATAGTGTGGGCCTAAACATTAAATGGACATTATGTGTTAGAGAGTGCTAGGAGCACTGCTAGAGCTCATCTTCTGGTTCGATTTCCTCCCGGAGGAGTCCCATTTGGTGTTTAAACAGAAGTATTGTAAGTGGAGATAATTGAGAGATTTGCTTCTGTGTTGGGTTTATGTGGCAAGGTTTTGGTAGCAGCAGGCTGCAGGGGTGACCTCTGAGAAGAGATGAGGGGCTGCCCTTGTGCTGGACACAACTCCACACACCAACGTCAGAAGGAAAAGGAGGGGTGGGAGGTGATCCAGGCAACTGAGCAGAGATTCCCCCATAGCTCATGGAGAGGACCATGGTGAAGCAGGTTGTCCCCCTGCAGCCCGTGGAGGACCATGTCAGAGCAGACATCCACACTGCAGCCCTTGGAGGACCCCATGCTGGAGCAGTTGAATATGCCCTGAGGGAAACTGCAGCCTGTGGAAAGCCCATGCTGGAGCAGGGGAGAAGTGTGAGGAGGAAGAGGTGGCAGAGATGCAGTGTTATGAACTGGAATGACAAGCCCCATTCCTTCTGCACTGCTTAGGGTGGGGAAGAGGTAAAAGGGTTGGGAATGAAGGAGTGAAATTGAACCTGGGTAGAAAGAAAGGGTGGAGAAGAAAGGTGATTTTGTCTTTGTTTCTCACCATTGTACTCTATTTTTAATTGGCAATAAATTAGTTTTCCCCAAGTTAAGTCTGTTTTGCCTGTGATGGCACCTCCTAAGTGGTCTCCCTGTCTTTATCTCAACCCATAAGCTTTTCCACCCTATCTTCTCCCTGTCCTGTTGAGGAGGAGGAATGAGAGATGCTGGGTGGGAGTGTGGCAGCCAGCCAAGGTCAACCCACCACAGCTTCAAAAATGTCATTCTGATACAAGGTCAAATGCTAATTTAGACATATTTCACTTTTGTGATAATTTTATTTTTTTAATACTATGCGTGCAAGACTACACCTTGCCAATGACTTTATGATATAAAAACATTTCAGTATGACACTTTTGTTTGCCATAGGTAATGTCTCGTTGGGAGGAGTATATCAGCAAAGTGAAAGTTAAAGGTGGAAAAGTGCCAGATGTTACGGATGTCTCCAGTTTGTTTCCTTTTCACCAGTATTTTGCAAATGCTCCTCAACCAATTTTCAAAGGCAAATCCTATGAAGAAGATATGGAAATTGCTGAAGGGTGTTTTAGACATGTTAAGAAAATATTCACTCAGCTTGAGGTAAGACATGTAACTATTAAAGGTAAGTGGATCTGGCTAATCCTATAAAAAAAAAAAAAAAAAATCTTTACACAGTTCCAAAATTCTCCTTTGCCCTACATCCTAAAATGAGTATATAGCTCTAGGCAATTTCATTAGCTTGCAAGGATTTCGGGTGAGAATTTCCACCTTTGAGTAATATAGGCATGTTTCACAACAGGGACAAGGGTCTAATCTGTTTTATTTTGATCTTGGGAAGCAGCCATTTTGCATGTTCATTTTCACTGATGTGGTTCCTAGGGTTGGTGTGCCTATCACTGCTCCTCTGATCCTCACAGAGTCTTTGTATTTACAGTGAATTGCCTTTAATCAGATAACCTAGAAGTAACTTAAACAGATTATCTTCTATATTTCTCAGAATTGCTTGAGAAGCTTTTAAAAGTTAGGGTGAAGGTGATCTGTATATCATTTGGTCATATTACCTGTATTGGTCTTTCTAATACTGAATTTGATGTGATATTATGATGCAGTAAAGTAGGAAACAAGAAGATACAGTAAATCAAAATTTTGCAGGATTCTGAGAGGGTTCCTTAGAATTAATTGAATAATTATCTGCAAATTTATATATGCATACAGGTTGCAGAATTCTTTGATGTGTTCTTAAAAGATTGGGTTTTGAAATACTGTTGTTTCCAGGTTTAGCATTAAAAAAAAAATTATTTAGATGGGATTGTTAACAGTAGATACCTTCATAACTCTCTTGCCTAATTATATTAAGAAGGTGGCCAGATAGTTTGAGTGAATACATTTTATAAGCAATAATTTTTTGTATCCTGACTTTCAAGATATTCTCTTCTTCTCCATAGGAATTCAGAGCATTTGAACTTCTCCGCAGTGGCCTGGATAGATCCAAATACCTGTTGGTGAAAGAAGCAAAAATCATTGCCATGACTTGTACTCATGCTGCTCTGAAACGACATGACCTGGTTGAATTAGGTTTCAAAGTAATGATTATACTAGTGTTACTGCACTGATTGTTTTTGGGGTTTGGGTTCCTCCCCCCCCCATATAAACCTTTTTATCTTTCCTAAATCTAGGCAGCTAGATTATTTTAAGTTGCATTTTTTTACCAGTATGTTTCAATTTGTAATTTTACTGAAGAAAAATTTAACTTCTGTAAGTAAAAGATGAGATCACTTTTAAGTTATTGTATATACAAAAATGCTTAATAGCACATGTCTATAAAGAAAAGGTTATTTTTGAGATATTAGATGATGAACTGCAGCGATATGATTGAGTAATAAAATAAAGGCAGAATTGGGAAAAAAATGGCCTTTATAACTTTGTTACCTGAAAAATGAACAGTTTGGGGAAAAAGAACTATGATGCAATGCTGTTTTCACTCTGCAGTTTTAAACATAGGTATTGATTTAGTACAGACTTTTATCTCACAAAAAGAAAACAAAAGCTCACCACCAATAATTCTTTCAGTATTATTTTTCTCCAATAATGCACTATATTGGATCGCAAAAGTGCTTCTTTTCTGCTTCAGTACAAAGGTACCAAATTGGTTTGCTCCACTGCAGAAGGCTTTTCTCTTGTGGGTGGGTTGTGGCATATGGGAAGCATGTCGTGTGGTTCAGTCATGGATTCCTTCTAGATATAAGACCTGATTGGTACAGATAGATCTGTCATTGATGGAGTAGGATTTCACCTTCTGACATAGATTTTTGGTAATACTGATATTTTGCCTATAAGGTAAAATCCTGCTGTAACTGTCATCCCCATCAAAAACCAAATGAGTAATTGGTGCTTTTTTTTGGTAGACTGAATAACAGCATTAATTTGTATTAATTGGTTGATGGACATCTCTTTTTTCATTCTCAGTATGACAACATCTTAATGGAAGAGTCTGCTCAGATTCTGGAGATAGAAACCTTTATACCTCTCCTGTTGCAGGTTAGACCTTAATCATAAAATATATTACAAAAAATAATAAATGGAAGTCTGTGCTCTTGAACAATATAGAATATTAAAAGGAAAATAGCTTGTGCAGAAAGTACCCTAGAACTGATATTTGCCATTTGGTTGGACAGTAAGAACTTTCACATTGTTCTACATTAGTCGTTTATCCTTATTTTTTAATATTATGGAGTAAGCTAATAGGTTCTAAATATGTTGCTTTTATTGACTAAATAGTAGGATTAGCAGGCTTTCATTTTGAAAATAAAAAAGTGAAGATATTTGTGTAAACTAGGTCCTGGCTTTGTTACTTTCAGGCTTTCTCATTTCATAGTGATTACTGCTAATTTTAAAAATTAAAATTATTACATCTTGTTAAATAACGGTTTTGTCTCCCAAGAAGGTAAGGCTTACATAATTGCTCTGTGTCCTCCTGTCTGCTTGTGGTGTTTGGTCAGTTTCAGTCAAGACTAAAAGAGATCGAGAGATACTAAGCACCTACCACTTTCAGGAAAACTGGAGCTAAGTAGAGAGGAGACATTCTAATTGGTGTTACAACTCCACAGAAAAAAAAGAAATGGTTACTGATTCTGCTTCTACTTTTGCCCAATAATTATGCACGTTTTGTCTAGCTAATTGGTAAAAGTTTAGCTTGGAATCAATTGCAGCTTGTACTGTGTTTGGCAAACCAAGAAGTGGTAGATGAAGGAATGCAGAAGTGATACAGTTGAATGGCAGTCTTGCAGCTGGGAAGGTGCTGCTAATGCAGGGAAGGAAGGAAGGAAGCTGATGTTAATGTGGCATGGAATTATTTGTAGCACAGTCTTTAGGAAGCCAGGTAGCAATAGCTCTGTAATGTAAGGGATTGTTGTAATAGAGGGCCAACACTGCTACTGTAAAGTTGAGTGTCTTTCCCTAAAAATGTTTACTCTGGTCATTCTAAACTCAACACATTCACTCAGACTGCCTTGAAGTTTTTTGTGTCTCTAGTCAAGATTATCTGTGGTTGCTTTTAGCAACCTGAGCTTGAGAGACATCACTTTCCTCTTTTAAGAGCTAGAGGATTTCATAAGTAAGCAAAATGTGCTTCTCGCACATCTGTGGCTCCATTAACTCTGTAATTTCAGGTTATTGTGAGATAAAATTTCACCTCTGGAAGTGAAGAATGGGCTCCCCGAGGAACTTTGTGCAAACATCTTTAGCTGCAAATCAGAAGCTGATGTGTGGGAAGTTAGTAATAACCAAAGACAGTCTGTACTGCTGATTTGATTCTTACTCTAGTGGCTTTCTGAAAAATACACAGTATGCCTTTGCTCATATTCTAAAATTGTTTCCTTTCAGAAGTTTTGCCTGGAGCAGGTATTTTCATTGAAAAGCAATAATTTTAAGTCTTCTAGAAAACCACATCCAAGCTTTTGGATTTTCATTCTAAAAGAAAATAAATCTCAGTTGAAAAAGGCATGATAGAAGCTCCATGAAATATTTGATGTATTTGTAATTGCAGCTCATAATTTTTCACTTTGCTCTTTAACAATGGAGAGTAGAATACAACTGCAGGAAAGTAACTCTGTATGGGCCTAGTGCACAAAAGAATGTGCATGTCCAAGTTAACCGTATTGCTATTAAAGCCCAAGCAAGTCCTGTTCTCAGTTGCTGTTTAACTCTGTAGGTTTTTAAGTTTTAGGGCTATTAATGTCGTTTTTTAACACCTTCTCGATGTGTTAAAGACTGCTGAGTTTTGATGATTCTGAGCAGGCAAGCAACTAATTCACCCTCTAAAGCCAAAATACTGCCGAAACTCTGAACAGGAGCACATATTTCTCCATCTTATTTGGAGTGTTCGGAGAGCAAACCTCTATTGGGTGAGGCTTCTCATAAATCATAACACAACATTGTTGTGCAGTGCTGTGTAATGAATAAATCCTGTGTGGCTTTTATCATGATTTTCATTGATTATGAAATTATTATATTTAGTGAAATAAGCATCTTAAAGTGTTTTTCAAGTGTTTGAATGAGCATTGAATAACTAGATGCATCAGGCTGGTGAGGGAAAGTAAGTGTATATGAGCAATGCAGAAGCTGAGGAGTTTTATGTAATTAAAGCAGACCATTTCACCATAGAGACATATTCTGGGGAGTATTCCATGACCTTATTTACAAAAGCCATCCAGATAGTCCTTGAAAATTGAGGATTTTTTTTAAACAAAACTTGAAGATCTAGTAGTAGTACTTGATTGCTTGCACTTGCAATTCAGAGTAGGGTATTTTTAAAAACCGAGTTCTTTGGAGAGATCTTTGTCTGAGATTTGAAATTGTTGATAAGAGCAGAATGGTTATATGGAACACTTGGTCTTCTCCAAAGTGTTAACCTTTTGGGAGGGGAAAAAAAAAAAAAAAAGAAATCTTTTTCCATGCCATTGAAAATAATTTCCATCCCTTTACCTTCTCACTAAGGTGTCTTCAGGCTTGATGAGCTGGACAGTCCAGAGTTCAGTTTTTCTTCCTTCCTCTCTGGTCAGAGAGGGCTTCAGAGATCTTCTACTTCAGGTGGCAAGAAAAGGAATTTTAGCTTCTGTCTTGAATAGTGCTCCTATGGAGAAAGGGAGATACCACAGGAGTGTGTGACAAATGAGGGTCTGAATTATAAAACATGGCAGGTGGGAATCTTCAGGATTCTAATTCCTGGATAATGTTACCCACACATCTGTTCCTTTTTTGTTCCTACATTACAATGTTCCTTCATGAGGTCTGTCAGTATGTAACATAGGTACACAAAGGATGAGGACCTGGAAAGAGATACACCAAACATACTGAAGAACATTCAGTCCAAGAGCCAGGGTGGGGATTAATTAGAGGCACATCTTGGTCATGAAAGAGGCCATGTGGGAATTCCAGAGGTAAACAATTGAAGCACATGAACTACAGAGACACTTGAAGGGCAGGATCAGTTTGTGCCTCAGACATGTCAGCACTAAAAGTTTCAGATGCTTCAGGCAGTTCATATTCACTATCTCAGAATCCAAAAAATAAAGTTTAAAGGACTGTTCTAGGGTGATGCTACCGTGTAGAAATCAGGGGGTTTTTTACTACTGTGACTTCTCTAATTGTTCTTCCTTTTGTCCTCTGATAATATGTTACTTTTGACCTTTAAAACAATGTAATATACTTATCCTCATGTTTCTCTACTGATTCTAATAAATAAACTTGACATGTTGCTTTATAGGAAACAAGACTTTATTTAAAATACTACTACCTTTTTCTGGTAGTAGATTGGAAAGAAGTTAATAGTCTTTAAAATGTCTGCAGTTCAGTGTAGCTTAAGAACAAATGTTGAAATTTAGGGTTTAGACTAAGACAGAGAGTTTGACTATTAATGTGTTGTAATTGAGTGCCTTGATTATATTGTAATAGTTATAATTGCGTAATTGTTTAATTCTAGAACCCCCAGGATGGATTCAGTCGTTTGAAGCGGTGGATTATGATTGGTGACCATCATCAGTTGCCACCAGTCATTAAGAACATGGCTTTTCAAAAATACTCCAACATGGAGCAGTCTCTTTTTACACGGTTTGTTCGTGTTGGAGTGCCAACTGTTGATTTGGATGCACAAGGAAGAGCAAGAGCAAGGTGAGACAGAGAAAATGGCATCTCTAGTTTGTAAGAAAATACCAAATTAAAAATTGGAAAAGTGCACATGTAATTTTGGAAACTGTGTTTTCATCTTTAGGACAGAGTTTGCAAAACTGTAATTTAATTATTTTGTTCCGTTTGTTTCAGCTTAGACTAGGAAGGCAGATTTTACTTTGTTGAAATGCAATCAGATTTACTTTTTTTTTTTTTTAATATAGTAGTACCCTGCTATAATATGTGTGCTTTAATGAAAATTATATTCAAAGGAATTTTAATAGTCTTAAGTGTTTGGGTTTTTATTACAGCTGAGACTTTTTTGCAGAAGCTTCCTTTTCTAAACTAATACATTTAATATGTTCAAGGCTAAATAAAGATTTGATTTGTTTAGTGTTGAATATATAATACTTCCCTTAAAGTCTGCAAAAGGGTGGGGTTTTTGTAGAATTTCAGCAGAGCTTCAGCTTTGATTGGAGACAACCAGGTTGTCCACACAAGAGCATAAAGCCTTTTTTTATATTAAGAGAGATACTGTGTCTCTGAAGTAAAATAACTTTTCTTTTTTATCCGTGTATTTGTCATTTCACTGTGGCAATTTAGATGTCAAATTTATTTATTGTGTAAAGTGCATATTTGTGGTCATATTAAGAAGGAAAAATAAAACCAAAGAAGAGAAAAATACTCCATATAAAATCTTGCTACTCTAAGGTTAGTTTTAAATACTAATTTTTTTACGCATAGAATGATGTGAACAATATGAAGGTGAACTTTTTTTCATGTAGGAAATGTTGGGGGTGGTAGAATACTGTTTTCTAGTCATATGAACAACAGTTCAGTATGATTTAAAAAATACAGATTATATCTGAGTATGATGATAAATGAAGTTTATTTTGCCATCTACTATTTTGCAACATCTCAGTAAATTTCTTAGAGATAAGAGAGCAGAAGAATTCCTTCACTTTACAAGCAATTTCTTGATCAAGGATTTTTGCCAAACCTTGCTACACTTTGTCTTTTCTGATCATGAGTAGTTTCCCCATGAACTATCTGCTACTTTATCTGGTCCAGATATTGTTGTGCATTTGTGAATGAGGCATTTTGGTTATATTACTGTCCCTGTAAATACCAGAGATGATTCAGAATTGGGTAGATTTTGGTTGCTTCCCTTCATGTCTGATGTTAATGTATGGCAATACACAAAATAAGAAATTTCTTTTTGCAGTAAGAAGTTTTACAACAGATAATGCAGAAGATCCTTTTTCCCTTACTCCTTCTTTTTTGTAAAGGAGCATTATTATTCCTTAAGTTTTGTTACCCATGAAAATTCCTACTAGACTTTTTTGCAAAATTTGTACTCTTCAATGTAAAGCTGATCAAGTGGAACAGGCTTAAGGCTGAATGTGCTGCACTTTCACTGTGAAGTGAAATCTGAAGTTTTCTTTGAGAGAGAACCAAACAGAATCAAAACTGAAAAATAATATTGCTGGATAGCTGGTACAAGTATGTTCATTTATATATGTACAGGCTATCCAGCAAAATTACTTTTTTCATTAAAAACCTACAGAAGCTTTAATCTTGAAAGTGAGGGGTTGTGTGTGTCTGAACTATTTTGAATAAATTCAAGAACCCATTTTAACCATTTGGGGTTTGCCTCTGTGTGTTTTTGAACAGTTTATGTAACCTGTACAACTGGCGTTACAAGAATCTGGGTAACCTGCCTCACGTGCAGCTTCTGCCAGAATTCAGAACAGCCAATGCTGGTTTTCTGTATGATTTCCAGCTTATAAATGTAGAAGACTTCAATGGTGTGGGAGAGTCTGAACCCAATCCTTATTTCTATCAGGTAAGAGAAATATTACATGTATACTTTATTTAATCTAGATATGGCTTAGTAAATCTGCAATGAAGACAGACTTATCAGAATACAGTAAACTGATTAATTCATGTTCTCGGATAATTGAGTCATGCGTATGCATGATTTTTTTTCTCTTTTTCATGAGTTTTGTATGTTGAAAATGATAACGTATTATGTTGTGCTTTTTACTCAAAGTGAATGACTTTGCTTGATCTCTATGTTTTCTCAGTGTTATCGGACGGGTGAGATTTGGTGTATAATTCATCATGAAACATTGTTTTGGCTTATGGCACATTGAAGTCCGTTGTAATTCAGTTGTACTGCCATGATAGCAAAGTAGACAGTAGCGTTTCTCCTGTACACGAAGGAAGAAAGTTTGCTCTGTGGCACATGTTTGAGTTTGAAGAGTCACTATATTCATTTGATCTATATGTAAGAATGCTAAAAAGCCCATTCATAAAAGAATGAAAAGGTACTGCAGGAAATATACATGAGTCAGAGAGACACTGAGGCTGAAGTAACTTGCCAAAAAAACCTTAGCCTTGGAATTTCTCAAATAAATTTTCAAATTAAGCCATCAATAACAGCCTCCATCTATTTCTTTTAAATATAAGAAAACCTTTTACGCTTGTAATGAGATGCTTGTATTTTCAGTCCTCTTATTTTTCTTGTTTTAAAAACCAGTGATGAAACAAAGTCTGGTGCCTAAATCACCAGTTTGAGTTTCAAAAAAGTTAGAAGCTGGAGCTGTGTGCAAGTTAATAAGTTTAATTCAAACACGGAATGAACACCTTATATTTTGCTTAGTATTATGGAAAGCAAACAATATACTTTAAGGTGATCATATTCATGGTCATTTTTTCCCTGTGAAGATCACTGAGAGTTATGTTAATCTATTTTTTTAAAAGGTATGAAAGGTATTCATAGGTTTTGCTTGGTTCCTCTCACTTTCTTTTTTTAATACAAACTAGTGTGCTGTTAGTGAAGAAAGCATTGGTGAACCATAATCCACTTTATCTCACTTCTAGATTGAGGCCAGAGTCATTTGGAGGGGAGGGTTTCTTTTGATTTTGTTTCTTAAGCTGTAACACAGTAACGTACAAGTAGTAAAAAGTTGTCCTGTGGAACAGGAACAGCTGAAATCAGTGCCTTAAAAGTGGGATTCTGATAATTGAGCATATGAGCGCTTCTTTAGAATGCTCCTGGGCCAAAGACGACTGAGAACACTCACACAAGGACAAAGAACACCTTTATCATTACAACAGTGCTTTCATGAGCAAACTCTTCTAATACTTCCTACAGTTGGGGGTGGTGGTGTGATCTTGAGGATTGAGAGATATTAGGAGAGCATGTTGGTGGCATTGCATGGTTTTTTCATGAGATAACAGATTGCCACCACATATTATTTCTGTTTGTGAATTTGGGCATTTATTTACAGACTTAAGGGGGATTAACATTTCTAGAATAGCCTTACACCCACAGGTGTTTGATACGCCTGGCAACTGCATTTTCCAAGTAATGCAGAGCCCACTTAAGAAAAAATAAACGAGGTTGGTATGTCCAGCCTAGTCAAACATATACCAAGTGGGGATAAGATTGCCAGTATAAATAGAGCAGGAATAAATGTCAGCAATTGAGAACAATTTTTTTTAACCTGAAACATAGGTTTTCTTGACAGAAGATGGATTTAAACAGGCTATGAATAACTTGCATCTGGAAATAGGACAGAACTTCCTATAGCCAGAAGAGTGATGCTTTGGAACAGACATTATTATAAGTAATGAAATACTTGTAAGTTATGAAATACAAAAGAACAGCTGATCATTTGAAATTGAATAGGTATGGCCTGCAGTAGAAATAACTGGATTTGATAATCCAAATGTCTGTCTCCTAATTAATAGTTGAAAGGAGTTTAGTTATTCTAGTTCAGCTAGTTCTTACTTTCAGTTTACCAGAAAGTGACTCATTGCAACTTTTTTGCGCGCTTATTTGGAACCATGTTATATTGGCGCTAAATGTTTTTTTTTTTTTTTTTTTTTTAAAGCCTTGTATTTAAATACAGGTATCTGTGGATTATTAGTTTCTAATAGTTTTTAACAAATAATAATTCCACAGTTTTACATAGCAGGTGTTTTTTGACATGTGACCTTTAAGAAGGAGAAAATGAAATACTGTATCAGTTGAGTTCTGTAATAATACAGTTAAGGTGGCAGTTCATTTGCGCAGACAGCTATAAGCATATAAATGCATTTAGATACAAAAGTGTAAATATTTAATAGTCCATAAATATAATTTAAATGTTTTAACATTTAATTATTATTATTATATTTAAGAACTATTAAATATTTAGAATTTAATCTTATTGAAATAAAACTGCGAGCTTCTGAGTAAATATTGGAAAGTGTCAATCAATGACTAACAATAATATTGGTGTAGATATTTTCAGCAGTTCTCTGAAGAGGAGTCAGAATGAAGTTATTAAACCTACCTGTGCTTCTTTTATTCCTTCAAAATGGCTTTTAAGTGAACAAAGAAACATCAGGTCTAGAGACATTTCTTTCAGCACTGAGTGTTTTGTCTAAATACACAATAATGACACAGGTGTTATTCTTTCCAACCTTACAGGTTGAGTAACCCCTTTTTTTTTCTTTTCTTTTTTTCTCCTCTTTTAAACTTAAGAATCTTGGTGAAGCAGAGTATGTCGTGGCACTCTTCATGTATATGTGCCTGCTTGGTTATCCTGCAGACAAGATAAGTATCCTGACAACATACAATGGCCAGAAACACCTGATCCGTGATGTCATTAATCAGCGGTGTGGAAATAATCCACTGATTGGACGGCCAAACAAGGTGACTATGAAAATATTTCAGTCATTGGAGTGGTTCTGGTTTGTTTGGTTTTAAGTTGTCGTATTATAGAATAGACTAATTTAATAGATTCACAGCTTTCTGTGCAAGTATTCCCTGGTTAAACACACATTTACTAACCTACGTTCTATGGAATTTCATAGGGTAGTGCCCTTGTTTCTGCCTGTTTGTCATTTGACATACAAACAAAGTGAAGTCGGTGAAGTTGAAAAGGCTACAGATACAGACTACATGGGACAGAGTAACTCTTTATTTTGTCATTTATTTTGTCCTCAAACCCATCCTAAAACCCACACCTTTAGGAAGGTCTACCAAGAGTGGAAATATGTTTGATAAAACATATCATGATGAATCTGATGAAACAAATAAAAAACATAGTTATAAAGGTCTGGTACTACTAATTCTGCAGGTTAAAACTCTGTATTATAAAACTGGTGCCTTTCCACAATCCTTTGGAATTAGCACCCCACTGTTAGCTGTCGGAATTAAATAAGAATGCAAAAGAAATGGTATATAGTCAGAGAAAAGCTCCTCCCAACATCTCCCAAAAAGACTAGGCTGATGATTTTTGGTTAGAGGCAGACTAAAACAGAGTTAAAACATTTTCTTTTCTCTTCCCATTTACTGCAATCTCAGTCCAAAGTTGATGTTAAAATTTTGGTGTCATGTTTTAGTTGAAATGGCAAAGATTAACCTATGGAGGCTTTTTCTTTGTTTTTGATTCTCTAGGTAACAACTGTGGACAGATTTCAAGGTCAACAAAATGATTATATTCTCCTTTCACTAGTGCGTACCAAAGCTGTAGGCCATCTTAGGTATGTAAGATGATACTCTTGTAGTGTCATTAAACTACATGTTTTCTGTATTAGAAAGACGTTTATAGTACATTATACAAAAGTGTTCAATTATTTGAGTATGTAGTAGAAATTGTTTAATGCTATGTATTGAGTGAAGTTCAGACATACTTCCTTTTATAACTGTCTGGTACCCTCTTCACAACCACTTTATCCTTTAGTAATGGCTCTTATACTATAATTAGTTTATATTACTGCAGATAGGCTGAACTTGGTTTCACCCTAGTAGAACAATAGGAATGTAATGCTTGTTGAACAAATGCAGGCTTAAATTTTGTCGTAGATTCTTTCCTGTAAGTGAGCTTTTTATTTGTGTTCTATCGGAAGTGTTTGATCACTGCGTAAGTTGCATTATCATGTGTAGTTTAAAATGTTTGCACTTCAGTTTTGGGGTGGAGTGGAGGAAGACTTGTCTCATCAGCAGTAGTTAGATGAGTTACCAAATTCACGTTTACTCATTCAGGATACAGAAATGCTATTGTGATTTATTGTCAGTGTAAATCTTTACCTGTGAAGTCTAGGAAAATAGTAAAGGGTGATTTTTTTTTTTTTTTTTTTTTATATATCATTATTGGTACAGTGAAACCTCTTTTATATAATGTTTCTAGTATTTGGTAGTTATTGAAACAGTATGTAGTGGAAAAAAAAGTAAAGACAAAATAATATTTTAGCAGATGATTTTGTATTTCCTTTAATTAAGAATTCTGTATGTCTAGTTATTGTTATTGCAACTATGTCATCAGTGAAAAAGAACATGATTGATTTTGTCTGTTTTCTGAAGGGATGTCCGACGATTAGTCGTTGCTATGTCAAGAGCCAGGCTCGGGCTTTATATCTTTGCGAGGGTATCGCTGTTTCAGAACTGTTTTGAGCTAACTCCAGCTTTCAGCCAACTCGCAGCTCGACCACTTCACCTCCATATTGTTCCTACAGAATGTTTTCCAACGGCAAGACAGGTAGGAACTGCTGCTCTGAATTTTGCTATCTGTAATGGCTGTGTGTGCCCACTTTTTTGGTGGGCTATAGGGGGTGGGACCATCTTCTCTGCTAAACCAGTGCCTCTTGGATAATTATGTCCCTAGAGTTAACTTTTGTCATGATACACACTAGCTGTTTTTAATTGATTTTTTTTCCACAAAACTTAGTTACCGATATAACTCTGTTGTGCCTGCTTTTTCCTGCCTGTGTAAGTGATTCAATATTTTTCTTTTGTGTTAAATAGGTGAGTTTTTAGTGTGTTACGTATTTTTGGCCTTGTTATGAAACAAAATAATGTTATTTCTCAAAAAAAAAAAAAAAAAAAAGGCACACTAATCGCTTCTTTTAAAAATGGGTCCAGGATCGCAAAATAGTTTTGTTGCTGAGCTAGGTTCCTAAGTGCTAAAACGTAATTTGTAATACTGCATTGGATCTTTAGGGAAAGGTTTCTATTAAGCATCTAAGCACAGGACATAGAGTAGGATGCTAAATGAAGAAATGGAGGAGCATATCTGCTTTGCTTTCTGGAACTTTGAGAAGGGGTGCCTACATGAACCCACAATTCAGTTACTGATCTTTCCCTTGTCTTAAGTGTCGTTGACAAGTTTGGGAGGGAGCCCTTCAGTTGAAACTTTCATGTCCATGGTGCAACAAAGAATGCAGTATGCATGGTCAACTAGTGTGAGCAAGAAAGAGTTGGACTGTGATGAACAAGTAGGCTAAGTCCTAATCTGATGGTAAACTATTTGTGCCTTTAATATGTTAAATGACTCAAGTCCAAAATGTACTTTATGGAGTAAGCGTCAGAACCTAGCCTTTCCTTTTGAAATTTCTTCATTGGGCTGCAGTATCATGATTGATCCAGTTCCCCAGTGTAAGACCTACGCTTCCTGTCTTTCCAGAGAATTCAGCTATTTTTTTCTTTAAAAAAGCATTATTTATTTTCTTGGGGTTTGTGTTTTCTAATATAGTTAAACAACCTTTGAAAAATGGTTGTTTGCTTTGCTTGCTGAATGTCTACTTTTTTCCCCTTCCTTAGAATGGAGAAAGACCATCTCACCAAATACATGTTATTAAGAACATGCCTCAAATGGCTAACTTTGTGTACAATATGTATATGCACATGATACAGAGTACACGCCACTACCAACAGGTAAGGACCTTCTACCTTTTGGAAGGTGTGTATTTAAAAAAAAAGTTGTCTTTTAGGAAGTGACATGAGATGCTGTTAAGGTTTGAGACTGTCCCTGTTATGTTTAAAATTCAAGAAGGTTTTACGATTGGGAATGAGAATATTGAGGTCTTTAAAATGTTGCAGTAGCAAGAGCTGTATCTTTTAGTAATTTCAGCCCCTATTTAAGGCCCCAAAACCAGCAGTAATTGATGCCAAGTGTTAGACATGGCTCTGTCTGGGCCCAAAAATTCCTCAATAATACTAAAGAACTAGTGTGCCCAGTATTTACTTGAAGTAAACTTGTGTGTCATGTTTCAGGTAAGCGCAGCTAGTGGTGTTATAGCATCACTGCATGGTGCAATAATGTTTTGTAATAGAGGTTTTCATGACAAGCCTGCAGTGTATAGAAAGACCAGATAGTGTCTTGGAACCATTTTAACTATGTTAGCCCACTGCATTATCCAGGCTGTAGTGTTTTATTCTGAAGCAATTTTTTTTCAGCAGTAGTTCAGCACCAAGCAAAATAGCATGGGGTTGGAAGCAGTTGTAGATGCTTTCTCACTTCTATACCTAATTTTGTCAGTGTTTAATCCCTGAAGCAGAATTCAGAACCCAACAGAAACACCTTGGTGTCTTACATATGTGAGCAGGGCTTTAAGGTAGTTTAGATAGTATACTGAGCAGAAAGCTGCTTTTACTCGGCATACTTGCATCTCCAGATGCCTCGAAGTAGTTGATAGTAAACAGAAAGGGAGAGATCTTAAATGCTACCCCTCAACTGCATCAGTTTTCACTTAATGTCTGGGGTGTATCATGATTTTATAATCTCTAATTCATTCTTTCATGGTACTCTGAAGTTCCCTTGTTAGTTTTTGCTCTTCTGAAGGATTTCCAAAAGTGGAAAAAAAATTGATGTAAAAGGGCACTACTCACTCTGGATTAGCTGGCTGTGGGAAGAGAGTGTGAGCATGGCTCTGTATCCTTGAACAGATTAGTCCAAGGTACTTGTCTGTGAGATCTAGGTTCTGTTCTTTAACACAAGGATGTTTCTCTATCACCTCCTCTTCCTTCCTTCTTCCACTGACTGATCTAATATGGAACAGTGTAATCAGTAGAGATCAGAACCCAAAATGTCTCCTTTAACTGAATGTCAGACTTTCAGACAGAAAACTTATTTTTCTCTGTAGTTCTTAGCCAGTGAATCTTGGATTTATGTTTGGTTTGTTTTTTTTTTTCTTCTGGGAGGCATAGCTTCAGCCAAATTTGAACCATTTCGCTACCCAGAAAAAGCCTTTGCCAGGTGGACAGGATGCTTTCTCACTATTTTGGGGAAGTGCTCTAATTATCTTGTCTGCTGTAAAGAAAAGGGGATAGAGAAAAAGGAGTGACACTACTAAAATCTCTTCTTCTTCTAACTGTATTCTTTTTTAAGTAGCAAAAGCTCACACTTTTGTGAGAAACCTGGTCCTATAAGCACATGACGAGACTTGTTTTGGAGCCAGTTTGTCTAATATGGTTGGAGATCTCTCAACTGTGCAGATTGTATGTGATGAAGACTCTGTGGACTCTGCAGTTGGTCACAGTCAGATGCAAATGAACTGCCCTGTCAAAACTGAGAAGTGTATATATGCCCTGAAAAGCAGATGGCAGCATCTAAATTGTACCAAAAGATGGGTTTGCTGGACACTTAATCAAATATGGACCCCATCCTTCTGCCAATACCAGTTACTCTTTTTAGCATCCTAATCTTATCCATTGCTAGCTAAAATTAGTTACAAAACTGCTGTTTTCCTACTGTGGCAATGGATCACATTCTCTTTGCAGGAGAAGCCAAAAAATGAACTACAAGAAAAACCAAATACAGGCATTAAATTACTTTTACCCTATTTAATACAGCATGATATTTTTCCATTTCTTTTACGCTATTGTTAACAGCAGTAGTCATGAAACACAACATGCATCTAAGTCACAGAAGTACTCTGAGTTTGTCTCATGTATCAAGAGTATATTTTTGTAATTAAAGGATCTCTGGTTTTGAAATAAACTTTTTATGTGAACAGATGGATTATAGAGACCAGTATGATTGCTTCATAGATTTGCCTATGCTTGTCAGAAATTTGTAATATTAGTGTCATCTAATTGAATATAAGGCTTCACTGTAATTAAACACTTAATTTGTCATGTGAAGCCAAGCTGCCTTTAAGCAAAACAAAACTAAACAATTGTCCATGGGAGGTTTATTGAGCTTTCATTTAATTAAAATGCTTCACAATATTCCAAGGAAACAGCCATCATGTGATTAAATAATGTCAGGCTGCAAGAAGTATGAGTGTTTCTGTACAGTCTGGAATTGTATAACATTCATCCATACTCTTCAGCTCACTGTATTCTTGGTATTTTTTTTTTTTTTCTGAAGTCTGTAATATGGCTACCATTGCTGCTTATAAAGTTTTGCAAACTAGTTTTTTGGTTGTGAGCAAAACACTTTGAATATACTAAATTACTTTTCCAGAAGTATTATGTGAAAGATATCTAAGCATTGCTTTAACTATTACTGGAACTTGTGGTGTTCTACATTTACAGCTGTGGGTGAAACTTGTGTAAGTACAGATAACATTCACATAGCATTTTATAAGATGTTTCAAGGGGAAATTACTGGAATGAGTTGTTAAAGAAAGGCCTGTTAAATGCCTCAAAAAGCAAGTTAAACATATCTAGAAGTTTGAAATGGTAATAGATGAGATTATGGTAGGAATGTGCTTGTTGCTCCAAGTAGGGATTTACCATAACCCTATTACTTGTCTGGCTGTTTGAGATAATGAAATGTGTTTGATATCCTTGAATTGGAAGTACTGACTTTTTAACACCCTCATTTCAGGCAAAAAAAATGTGTCTAAGACCACCATTGTATGAGCCAAGATTATTCTTAATTTTTTTTTTTTAATAGGAGTTAAATGCCTACAAATGATTAGAGCTTCTGCATTTTAAGTCTTTATCGTTAACTTATCTAATGCAAAATCCTACATATAAGGTGAACAGTTCAAGCTAAAATAGGAATAGATGCCCAAATAGATGTATTTGTTGTAATAACTGAAAATCCTTTCTTTTTTAATCATCTAGCGTTTACTGCCCCCACCTGCCATGATTGAAGAACCAGAAACTACTCAAACTCAAGAGACTGAAGTAGAAGGTGAAGAGCAAAGCATGCAGGAAGATGCCGAAGGAGAAGAAAATAAGGTAGGGGAAGAAATGATAAAGGAAGGAGAATTGAGAGTGGCTGAAGTGGATGAACATCGAACAATGCCAGAACACCCCGGAAGAGACAGTGATAGTGGAGACAGTGAACCTGAGACTGAGACTGAAAAGTGATCCACAGGATGTTTGTCGTCACATGTTTTGGAAAACAGATGAGGAAAAAAGCAGTTAGAAATATAATTGCTATTTTTACAATGACTTTTTTTAAATGGTTGCTTGTGTAATGTGACCTGTTTGGTATATTTTTCACCGAATACTCTGTGGACAAGCAAAATATTTGGCAAACATTTTACTGAGTTCTTGTCAGTATCAGTAATTAATTTGTTTAATGGCCTCAAATAATACACAATTTCCTTTTCATAAGTTGTTCAGTAAAGATGCTTTTTATACCACTTTCGAATATTTGACCTTTAATTCAGTCACCGAGTTACCCATTAAACCTCACTGATTAAGTACATTCAATATTGGTCAGACACTCTTCATAGTTTATTTCATATTTCGCAGTGGAGAATTCCTTATGCAGAGCTGTGCTCATGTACGCTGATGGTATTTTAGGCATAGGCTCAAGTTCAGTAGGATATTTAGTTGTATGTCTGAGAAATGTGAATTACTATGGGACTTGAAATGCTTAAAAGCTTTATTGAATTGGGACCTTAGGAGGTTCTTGAAATTTCATAATCCCCATGCACTTGTAGAAATTTCTCATTGCTGACTTCTGATGGTGTTTCTAATTGATCCTTATTTACAGAAGAAGTAAGGATGCAGCTTTTCAAGAGCACTTTTTTTAAAATTAGTGTTCTTAAATAAGTTTCTTTTGCTTTAAGAGGACACAATAATTACCAAGGATAAAGTCATGTGAGGAAGAAAAATGAAAGTAGTTCCCTGAATGCAGGACTTGCAAAACATACAATGTTAATATTAATGACATAATGATTTGAGTGGTTTTTCTAGGGTAACTTCCAAGTCTACATATTTCATAAAGTGATCAGAGAAAGGTTTTTCCCTGGTTCATTAAGAATACCTGCCAACTTGGCAAATTATTCAGTGGTTCAATGAGACTTACAAATTTCCAAGTAGATTTTCAAACAAAGCAATAGCCATAGGAACACCTTTTTTTGCCGGCCAAGGGAAATGCTTGGTTTTCAAGTGTTGCAGTTGTGAAGCTGCCAGAAGGACTTCCTCACTTAAATTGACTAGAGAATAATTAACTTAAAAGCTTTTATTAATAGCATTGAAGTTCTTTATTTTTCTTAATATTTTTGTAGTATAATAAGAAAAAAAGAAATAGGATAAAGTTAAATGTAAGCCAAGCTCCATGAAACACATCTGTTGCATACTTGTGCGTGCATGCTGAGATCTCATCTACCCGTCCCCCTGAAGTCATTCATCCCCATCAGTTAAGAGGGGAGCTCAGGAGTAACAAATTCTAATACTTGCTATTGGTACACAGTGTTCTCTTATGTTTTTCATTCACTGAAATGAAGTTTTCTCAAACAAGAAAACTAATCGTTTGAGCAGAATGTGCGTTCTTTCATTGCTCGTTTTGATTGGAAGGAAATCTACTGTTTATTACCAAATTGTCTGCCTTGGAAGAACAAATATTAGTGTTGAACGTTTGGGTGTTAAGTTTCATGCAGTAACATTCACATGTTCATGCAGGGTCTATACTATACAGAGCCTTCAGACCACAAATGACTACCTCAGCTGAGGGTTGTCATCTTTGTTTTCCAGCCTATTTTCTATAAATACTTGACAATCATTTATTGTGCTTTAGTATTTTAGGAATGGAAAAAGTATTCTGGAGGGTTTTTTTCTAAAATGAATAATTTAACTGACAGAGATCCTATCAATAATTAGGACAGAATGGCTATTAGCAAGCACCCAAAGCTGAAAGGAGCTGCGAAGCCCTTTTTGAGTTGTGCACAGTTTGCAGTGAACTGTGACCACACCTGCCTGCATGATGCTGTGTTCTGTGTGCAGGCCCCAGGTGTACGTGGTCACTTCTGGCTCAGTCCTTGTAGAACAGTACAGAGTTGTCCTAGACGTCAGTGTTGCCCTGAAATGGAGAATGGAGTTGTAATGAAGGTTGTTTCTGGCTAAGGTGCAGGAAGAGGCAATTGGACTGCAAGCAATTGCAAAAGCTTGAACAGCTTTAACATGCAGTTTTCTGAGGGACCAAGCCCCACCTATAAAAGAGGTGGAAGGTTTTGTTGAGGTGACTTGAGCTGAGCGAGTGGTTCATTATCCTTGCTGCCATCTTCCATATGTTGAACTTTACTTTTTTTTCAGGGACATGATAGCATTAGGAGAATGCATTTTCAGAAGTCTGGGAAATCATGTTTTCCTTGTAGCAGTGGTTGGAAAGTTCTTGAGGCTTTGATTTAAAGTACAAGGTTAGGGGTTTGGGGCTTTTTTTCCCCCAAAACTTTTCAGTTCTGTTTTTCATTTTTGGTAAAGGATGAACTTTGTCTTTTCCACCAAAGTAGTTTTCATGTTCTGTTTTCTTATAAGAGTAGGTGGGAGAAGTGAAGCAGCCTAAAACTGTAATTTTGATCTGTTTCTTTTCCAGTGGCAATATTTACTTGTGATTTAGCATCCCCTTCTGATGTCCCGATCTTTATTCTAGTGAACAACAAGATCCAGTTGTTAAACTAAATGTATTGAAATTTAAAAAAAAAAAAAAAAAAAAATTATTTCTAAAAGACAGAATCTTTAAGTGAGTGAACAAAATCAATGTTAAAATAGCTGTTAAAAAATTCTCTTCAAGCATTATGGCAAAGCATTATTACAGCACTGCATGAAAACCTAGTGAACAAAATCTTTGTGAAGACAAGATCCTTTAAGGGTATAAAAATGGAGGAAAAGCTATAAAATTACTTTCTTCTATTGTTCCAAAGCCATGTAATAAACAACCCCAAAACACTAAGGACTTTTTGAGTGAAACGAAAGAACTATTAGTGGGTTTTTTTCATATTTATTTAGCCAACACTTCCATGAATTGATTAATTTTTCTCTGTTACACCAAGCCTGTAAAACAACTTCGGCACTACTTTACGGATTTATTTAAATAGAGACTAGTTTAGAAATGACTCAATCCTTGGACTCTTAATATTGTGCTGATAGAAAAATGATACTGTAATTCAATGTACTGTTCATTTCTGTAATAGCCAGAAAAACAAGGGCAAAGAGCGATTTACTTAGGGTTCTGTCATCCATACATAGCTGAGATAGTACTTTATAAATACAGGTCCCTTTCCATCTGTGACTGAAATAATGCAGTAAGTGCATCAGAGAAAATGCCTCAGTAACACCTGCAGAGCATGGCTTGCTTTCGCTTTAGTCTGTATGGGACTGTGAACCAGCTTGGCAATGTGGCAAAGACGGTGCGTAAGTGTAGTTCTAAAAAGTTCAGGACAAGGTTTGCCAAGGGGAAAAGAAGAGACAATCTGGAGGTCTCAGTAAGCAGTTTACAATAATGAATATGTCCATAAACTCCTAAAGATGAGGCCAATACTTTTTCCTAGCTTACCTTGCCTTTGCTTTAATAGTGGATACCAAATACTGCTCTGTGTGTTGGATAAGGTAGGTTCTAACTTCCTTCAAAAGGGCAGCAAACATCTGGCCCCTTCTCTTCCCTCTTGGAATGGATCTCTGCTGTTTCCTGGGACGTAGAAGTATATGAACCCTGAAGAAAAGTGTTCTTGTGAGAAGTAGAAGTTTTCCTGACAGAATGGCTTTGCTGACAGGACGAAAGAGACCAGTCTTATTCTCTGAAATCACAGAATTCTTTTAGAAAAGAAGACCTAGAGTCAATGTTGATCACATACTGGATAAACATGATGACATACAATTCTATTGAAACTAGATTTAGGTAACACTTGAAATCTTGTAGAGCAAGCAGACAAAAGCAAACGTCCTAGCCAACAAATGAATCACAGCCCACAGCAGTCAAGAAGCTGCGAATGCCATTAAGACATATGGCAGTGTGGTGTCCTTTGCCAAACATGGTAATCCTCCCAGCAGAAACAATCAATAGAAAATTAATGTTTTGGGGGGAGTTTTGGAGGCTGTTTTTATGTCCCTTAGTGCTTCCTTTGCTATGTGGTTTCTCAAGCGTAGTTCTCTTACAAGCCTTTTTCTCAGAGGATTGGTTACTTAGGTACCTGTCAAAAAAGCCCAATAACTGTATAATGTTTATGTGCTATAGTACTGATAAACGCGTTTTAAAAGAATGCTGTTTCCATTGCAAATTGAAGGACTTTCTGCTAAACATCCTCTATAAGTCCATGTATCTTCCTAACTTTTGAGAGGTTTCTGAAAAAGTACAGTACTGAAACTTCCAAAATAAAATTCCTCCTTGCCAACACAGGCATCTACAAAATTACTACAGTGAAGAGAATGCAAGAAAAGAGGGAGAAACAATATCTGCAATGCTACTTCCTCTCGGTTTGTAAAAAAAAAATAATATTTCAGGAGACTAAATACTACTACTGTAATGAGAAAGTGATCTTTCCCCACTCCTGTGGTAGGTAACAAGGACAGATTATCTCTCTGGGCCACGCTCTGGCAGAGCTTTAATCAGTTTAATCTGTATAGCATATTGAGGATAATATAATATGTTGCTATTAAGAAAAAAATTTATTTCATTTAGCTTCTGTTACAGTTTTCACTCACCTTGGAAAAAAAGAGCAAGGACAAGAATCTTTGAATCAAGTAATAGCATAACTTAAGCGTAATGCAGAGAATCCTGTTGCTGTACTGTTATATGTGGAAGACAAGATAAAAATAAAAGCTGAAGAAGAGTTATTTCAGCTATAGGTAAGTTTCCAGAGTTCAGTGTTATCTCTCTGCTTGAGAAACACTATCAGAGCAGAGTATGTTTCTGTATGAGTATCTTTGAAGAAAATGTAGACCTGAACAAAAAGTTGAGGCAGCTGCTGTCAATTACATAGTCCATCTATACATGTCAGTGAAAAAGCATATTCAACTACAGTGCATGTTTGCCTAGTGAAACACTAGAATTTCATGATTCCAGAGAACAGTGTAAAAAAATAAGCTGGAGAGCCAAATAAGGGTCAGGAATATATCAGTCCTGGCACCATTTGCGAGAGATAAAAAGAAGCCGCCCTTATTGCATTTATCAAGTGTGAATTCCTAAATTGCTGCAGCCCAGTGTAAGAGAAGCCCTGCTACGCATCTCGAGACGCTTCAGCATCCTGCTGCGCTAGCCTGACATCTCTTGCGTGTCAAGAGCACTTATTTTTAGATGGGACAGTCATTAGGGACATAACGTATCTTGACTACTGTAAAGGAAGTAGTTCGGGGCAGCAGAAGCACATAGGGAGAAGCTCAGTGTAGAGGCACTAAGATTCTGTTTCTGACCTTTATCTGCAGCAGTATAGATTTGCTCTGTTTTTTCAGAGTGATTTTCAGCAGCAGCAGTCATGCCCTATTGGGCAATACCATGTTTTCTAGAATGAGTCATGCCACATGTTTTCGCATGCTGAGTCAGAGAGGGGAGAAAGCACCTCACCAGTAATCCTCTTGTGCTGAGGACACATGCAGGAATGCTGAAACAAGACTGATTGGGAAAAAGAAAAGCCCAGTTCCAGAAGAGTTGTCGTGGTGTCACTGATGGCCTCTGGAAACATGAGCAGAGTTAAAGAAATACCTGCTGTATTGCACGGTATGTAAATATGACCTAAGTTTGAACACAACTCGTGCGTACCCAAACACTGCCTCTGTATGGCTCTAAATTAAAACCTAATAATGACTAAAGTTGAGGTAAGATACAGTTAAGAAGAGATGATGGGTTTGCTTATCAGAAAGATAAACTGAAAATTACTATTTTTTTATAGAAATCTTTACTGAAACTAAAGTCTCTGTTAGCAGTTTGGTGGTTTCATACAGATCCTAGAGGAGAACCTTACGTATTCACCACCTACAAAATGTTAAGTTCTTATTTTGCAGACTGGCTTTTACTGATACCTTACCATGTATCAGTCTGGATTTTCTCATCTCTGTCAGTGTGTAGCAGTGAAAAATCATGTGGAGTGGAAGGCCAGAAGGCACGGCATCCTGGTCAATTCTGTATTTGTCATAACGTTTTATCTAAACTGTTGTAATGAATGTGATTTGCATAAAACATAAGTGATAAACTAGGGATTTTCAGAACAGAAGACATGTTAGGGAGTTAGGAAAATTTTGTGGGTTATTGTTTTAGGAAATAATGCAATTGTAGGGTTGATGACAATTTTCCCAAAGCAATGCTTTTCTCAAAAATGTTAGTTAAATGTTGTACTTGTTTGTTTTTAAATAGAATACCAACAAACTACTGTCCAAGCACTTGGCTTTAGTAATGCACTTTTCTCTTACATGAATCATGTTATTAGAAAGTCGAATGATAGAAAGTAAAAGATATAGTATTCCCAATTAAAACAAACAAACAAACACACACCCCAAAGACCCACACCAAAAAACTCAAAATATTTCAGAGTGTTTGAAAATTATCTTTTTTTTTTTTTTTTTTTTTTTTCCAATTAGCACTGAAAGGAAAATGTAAAATTTGGAATTTCACACAAAATGAAAACTTGAAACTCTGACCAGCTCTGATCAAATATGTTTGGATGTTGAACCCTTCCTGCTTGAGTACTAGTTTTGGTACCACTTGAGTTCCAGTTTTGAAAGCCGACTGACCCAGACACAGAAGTGAATGATTCACTGTAATCTTCATGAAGTCCAAGCTATCAAAATTGTCCTCAATGCCCTGCTTTCCCGTCCTGGTACAGGCTGTAGTAACACACTATTGCTTTCCTTGTTCAGACTGCCCACGTTTCAGGCCCCTGCTAGTTTTACTCAGAGCTAAGAAATGCTCCCGAGTAGCTCATGATTCTCGCAGGCTCTGTTCTTTATCTCGTTTGATCTCGAACGTGCTATGAACTGATCTTGTTCCTGCAGACGCAGATGCCTCGGCGATGGGGCAGTTGGCCTGGATGGCTCCCCGCTCCCGCGGCCTTCGCCCGCTGGCGCCCTGTCGGCCCGAGCCGCGCAGCGCGCTGGGGCGCC
>JAVJGG010000032.1:10631272-10650895 GCA_035590195.1 Aviceda cuculoides | reverse complement strand
AGGGCAGCCACCGCTCCTGACTCGTCTCGGCGCCCGCTGCCACACATGTTTTTGGTATTCAGTATACAGAACTATGAATGAATACATACCCATGCTTTCTACCTATGGGAATATATGAAAAGCTTTTCAACTTAAATGATGTAATGCCCTTTTAAGTGGTGTTTTGGCATCTCATTTCCCAAAAAAAACCAGTTTGCCCTGCAAATTTAAAGTTACTCTATTTGAATTTCTTTTTTTATATTTAGAAATTCTGTCTTGCAGTGTTCCAAGATGAATACAGTGGAATAAAGAGCTGATGTAAGCTATTGCTAATGCTGCTGTACTGTGGAGGAGGAGGTGTGGAGAAGGCAGTCCCTGTCCTAGGTTTCTGAATTCTGCCAGCAAAAAGGAGACTATTAGAGGAGAGCATGTTCCACCCAAGCTAATGAGGGTTTGGGTCAATAGTTTTTTTCTTAATCCTCCTAGACCTTAGCTAAAGACGCTAAGTTTGCATACTTACAAATATAAAGCTGACCTGAAAATTGCTATCTGAACTTTTGTATAAGGGATTGCATGACTGGGTAACTGGGACTTGGAAGACAATAGGTGGAAACTGGTGGGACCAATAGATCAGATGTGCAATAAGCATAGTATGCCATGAGCATATTATGAGGAAATGCCCTGCAATGTGTAGCAGTGAGCTAAATATATACCTCAGTGTTTTAGCTTTAATTTATGAGTGTAACAACAGTTCCATGTTTCTTCTAGCAAGATCTTTTAAATGAATTAGAAACACATCTGCTTTGATCAAGTATTTTCCCAGTTGGCACCTGTCTCCGCCTCAGGCTACCTTTCTCCTTCACGAAGGGTGGGAAGCGACAGTGTTCGTGACTCTTCTCACGCTCGTGCCTGCAGAGCAAAGCTCTCTTCCTCAAGTCAACCAGAAAAGCCTGAGTGGGAATCTTCCCTTACCCTCTACCTTCTGACATGGGTTCACTGCCTCAGTTTGCTGGCTGTGGCACCTTTTTTCCCCTACTTGGTAACTGTTTGCTGGGTGAGTTTTGCTGCTTTTTGCTGCAGCTTTTTGCAAATCTGGATATAGCCTCCTCAGTTGAGAGGAAAGGCATAAGCCTTGCTTGCATTTTGGGCTGGTTATGGTATGCCTCTGAAAGATGTAATGTGAAAAAAGAACGCATGTGCTTCTAAGTAGAAATTTGTATTAAGGTAATTGGCCTAAATTGACAAACCGCCAGTAACTTAATTAGCCACTGCCCGACTCTGAATGTAGGCCACGTACATCACGGTCTTTCCTAAGCCATACAACCCTTTGGGATTCGGTAGGAGCTATGTGCAGATTTCAGGTTACAGTTTTAGATTTTGATGTTTACAAGCCATTGTAGTCACAAAAGTCTTTTTTCTGTTCTTTTTTTAGGTCTAGCTCTAGGCTGTATAGATATCACTAGATGGAGAAAAAACAGTCTTGCAGCACCCTTTTCAAATCAGCAGTCTTGGAGACAAGTAACAATATTCATAGCAATCTTTTTGGTAATTCTAAGAAAAGACTGGAACATATTCATAGTGTTTTCATTAAATTTTGTGGACTATCAGCATTTCAGATACTCTAGTAAAATCTGCTTAAAATAGGGAAGTCATTCAATAGAACAGCAAAGACTGTACTTTCTTGTCTTGTTCTAGCTTGAAGCCAGATTTAGGACATCTTGAATATATTGGCAACTGAGATGTTTGAAGACAGTTTTAATTAGCTATTTAACTAGTTTGTTTATGAAAGATGATCAGAAATTGAGCCCTAATTTGCAGTATTATTTCAATAAGTACATGTTCAGAGTGAAGATTAGACTGTTTGTTTTCTAATGGAAGAAAAACAACAAACCATCTGCAACTGAATTTTAAGGGCCCGTGCAGCAAAGGCAAGACTGAAGATACAGTGCCACTGTTTTGCTATGTCCTATGCAGTTTCTTTATTTGAATTCATTCTTCTGCTTAAGTTGACTGGGTGTTTAAAATTTCAGCTGGCAAGCTGTCAGGCTTGCCAGCAGCATTATAACTGAATATCGTGACATCCATATACTTACATTTTCAACCATAATACTCATTTAGCAACTTCAGTGCTGAAAAAAATTATGGAGAAAACCCACTTCTTCATATACACTGTGAAAAAAATGTTGACATAATTCAGACGTAATTTTGACATAATTCAGATCACCATGTATTTACCTTAAGATGTTTTATTAAACTAAATGCTCAAATCATTTTGTGACTAAGACTTTCTTTGAGATATATAGGTAGCAAGAAAGTTACTTAGAATACCTTACAGTGCTTCACTTTGATGTGATTTAATATAGCCTAAGTGGATTTTACCAGAATTTTCTGAAGCATAAGCGTAGCTGAATTATAAAAAGCTGCCTATAAAACATCATTTGTAAGCTGTCTTTTAAAAAATTTCCAAACATGCTAAGAGAAATACACACTGAAAATTCCTTGGAAATTATGGAATGTTCTTGTTATCTAACAAAAAGATGGGAAAGACAAAATAAAGGAAATTGGAGGATTTGAGGAACATCCGAAGTGCTTGCGTAACTGATACAAACAGAAACCTTCCCATAGGGATTTTGGGACTCATGTTTTCCTCCCTGTTTTGGTTCTTTGTTGCTTCTATTGTATGCCTGTTCCAAAATGCGCTCTTTTCTACTGGGCACAGTGGAGTTTTCCGTAAGATCGCTGCAAAACTTTTTTAGCCATCCTTATTTCTCTATCCCTGTCGTGGAAGGGTGGGGGAACCGCATTTGTAATAACTCTAGGATATGCCAGGTCTCTCCTCCAAAAGTTTTTGGTAATCAAAATGTGACACGCACATGCATTAGTGTCTACCTTTAGTTTCCCTGCTTCATGCTTTTTGTGGCTGAGAGCAGAAGAAGCTTTACCGTACCAGCTCAAATGCAGCTGCCAAAACCATGGCTAAGGCTGAAAGCTGCATCTTCAGCTCTGCGGCACAGGTGACACGCCAGGGCTTTAACGCGGGGCGGCCGGCAATTCCCCTCGGGATGTGCGGTCCCTGGCTGATGTTGGTGACTTCGACAGACTTCTGTCCTTGCCCGGCAGCTCCAGCCAGCCCAGCCACCCTGTCGGGATTACGTGAGCCAGCGCAGAGGCGGTTTCTCCCAAGGTCGCAGCTTTACGGGCGCGAACGTCGGGGACCGCCAGGCTTAGGGGCGCCTGCGTTGCGGCGAGCGGTGTGCGGCCTGCAGCGATCCCTCCGTTCCTCGCAGCCGCCCCAGGCCCCAGCCACGGGCTGAGGCCGCGTCTGTCGCGGTGGGCACGTCCGTGTGCTGGTGCGGTGCGGCTGGTCGTGTTCGGGTGGCAAAAGAGGAGACGAGGGCTTTTGTCAAACGATGCGTTCGCCTTGCTTTCCTCCTCTGGTGAATGCCTGGCGGAGGAAATCCGGTCATTTAAAAAGGCGTAGAGTTGTGCTGTAAAGAAAGGTAAGGCTGTTTTCCGTGTATTTTTCTGCTTTTACTGATACTTGAGCAGTTCATGTACTTTTCAGTATGATAGCAAAAAGCAGCATAAATTCAGCTAATGAATCCATGCCATCCTTTCCCTGGCCCCTATTGTAGTCTCTTTTTCTAAACAGGAACAGTAAAAGCAGTGTTACTAGGTTAGTTATGAAACAGTAGTGCGATTGGTATGAAATTAGTCCATGAGCAACACTAGGTAGAGTTAGATTGTTCAAGAAAACATTCTTTCTGGTCATATTTTAAATGTTTTGTAAACAGAACTTGGCTGAAGAAATGGAAGTGTTTAGGTTGGCTGTAGATCCAGAATTACTGTTCTTTTTCATGACGTTGTTTACTCTGTCATGATTTTAAAGCAATGCCTGCTGCCATGTTGCTCATGTATTTTATTAGCATCTGAATTAAAAGCAACCCATTTAACTCAATTATATTGTGCCACCCTCAATGATCACTCATTAGACTGAGTAATACTGGTTTTTACTACCCTGACTTTTGCTTCTTTTTCTCTCTCCATGTTTAACCACTTTATCACTTTGTATATATGGCTGGTTAACAGGAGTCCTTTGATAATCAAGGTGTGCACATAGTAAATGCTTGGTTTTCAATTTTAAAAGAACTTCCTGAGCAGTTTGTATTTTTACCATGAAATCTCAATTACGAATTATTAAAAATTAAACACTGAGAAATGTTTCAGTGTTTTAGGTATGATACATTTATTTTTCCATTGTTTGATTTTTCTTTGTTTGTTTAGCTGCTGTACATCTCACAAGACTACCAGAAAATGCCACATTGTGTTTCAGACTGTGTAGCATTTTCATACATATAAATATATCTGCAGCTTTCCAGACTGCTGAAAGAATGAACAAGGCAGAAATAAAATGCTCTGACAGCTCACAACACATCTTGGTCATTGGGGAGATAACTGTTAATAGTTGTGGTGGTAATAGGTTTGATGGATCTGTTAAATAAAGCATATAGTCTCGAAGCTCAGCACAGGGAGCAGGTGATAATGAAAAGGACCAGCAGATATGTATTCTCAATTAACCTGGTACTAGTTGTATGCAACCTGTTTCTCACTAAGCTGGAGAATAAGCAATGGGGAGTGTGCTTGGTTGCCTGTTGACAACCTGAAAAGTTCTGCAGTTTTATGGGCTAGCCATAGTCTGGACCTTGGGATTTTCTTAATGTATTATATTCCAAACATTAATTGTATTCATCTGTAGCCATATTATCTCATGTGTTGAAGGAACGTTGCAACTTATGTCTGTAGAGCTATGTTAAAAATTTTCATCCAAGTCATTCTAGTCTAGAAAACTCATTAAAGTGAATCTGGTATTTCCCTTTCTTCCTTAGGAAGTTTCCCAGGAGGCATGTGTGGCTTGGGATTTGCTACATTAGACTTTTGTTAAATATATGAAACAGATTTTTCTTGGCTGAAAATATCCTTTTTTCCCCCAAAATAAAAATGTCCAACAAGAGAGAGTTCTATCTATATATCTCTGTATACACTTGCAGTCAAAGTTAACCCTTCTTTTCCGTGTCACTGGGTTTCAGATGGCAGACTGCAACTGCTTAGTATGGGGATTATTTTGGCTCGTTGTGGTGGTGTTTCCTGGCTGGCCCATAGGCGTAGCCTTGTGTGCCCTCTATGGATTCTTTTCTCCTCTCACTTCTTTAATAGGACTAGATGAATTAAGCGAAGTGTTGCTGAAGGGCGCGTGTTTGGGGAGGCAGCAGTGTGCTCAGAATGTGTGCGATGGCGAGCGCCTGCGTTAAGCAATGGAGACAGCCCTTATTCTTATTCAGCATAAGCAGAATGACTTGGATAGTTTCTCTTTTCTCTCTCTTTTATAACTCCACAGTAATCAAAGAGAATTCAAACAAACTTTTGAAAAACCAGATTTTTGTTGGACTCTACTTTTGAAATATCTGTCTGTGGTACTTTTTTTTCTGCATAGAAATAAACCTTCTGAAATCAATGTTAAAATTAGATTACCTTCTCAATCATAAATGTTGCTGTCTGACTTCCAACAGCAATTGTACGAGCTGGTAAAATGAAGCCTGAAATATGCAAACATCTTTAAGTTACTGCTTAAGCCTAGCAGCTACGTTCTGGGAGTACTGGGGCATTACGCGTTTTGCTCTTCATTTTGCTTCTATTACATATCTGGTTGGTACCACAGAGGATCTGTTGTGTCAAGGCTGTGGCTGTGACACTGAGTCCCAGAAGGATTTGTGAGAGAGACGCTGGGAATGCCGAGTGTTCTCTATGAGCACCTCTTTAATTTGCTCTTCCCTGCCCATCTCTCTCAAATTAGAAATTAGTAGGTGATTGCTCAAATCCTTTTGGAGTGCAGTGAGTTCTGGAGTCCAGCAAGCAAGCGAGATATGAATGTCTGCCAGAATAGACTCCATTCTTCCAGTCTTCTTCTTCTCTCTTTTCTTCAAATCCTAATCTAATTGTCCATCTTTATTCTCCTTACCTCTTTCCTCTATTTTTTCCTAATTTTGTTGCTCTTTGTTTAATTCACTATAATTTGCATCCTCTTTTTTTTTCCTGTGAGATTTTGCTCTTTTTTTGATTAAGGATTTCATTAATTGATTTTACTTTCCTTCTTCATGTTTTTTTACCTTCCCCTTTATCTAATTTACTTTGTTGAATTTCCTTTTATATTTATAAAGTTGCTCTTATGCCTGACGTAACTTGTAGAATTCCTTGTGCTGAGTACATCTTAAGGGGCCGTTGTGTTTTGTGTTTGGATCTCAGTCTGTTAAACCTTATGATACTAAGTTTCTTGTTCAGCCACCCTTGATGAGATTTTTGGACTGCATCCTATTGTTTACTATTTCCTTGTGGGTATGGACCTTCAGCAGTAAGTGTCCTAGACTGGTGGGCTCCAAACTTTTTTGATTGCGCACCCCTATCAGTAAAAAATTTTTAACATGCACCCCTGATATATGTATATTTATTAATGTATAAATTATGTATGGGTACCACTGTACTAACACATTCTGTATATTATAAAACCTACACAAAAATAGAAATTAAAAACAGAATGAGATAAAGATGAAATAAACACTTTTAAAAAATATTTTTAAATTTTATTTATTAATGGTACAAACAATATTTTCCTTCTGCACCCCAATGGATTGTCTTGCACACCCCCTGGCATCCACACACCTCACTTGGAAGCCACTGTTCCAGATATTCCCAAAACAAGCATCAGTACCTCCAAACACACTTCCAAAGAGCACCTAAGTTCTAGAAATGTTCTTAGTTTGTTGTTATTTTTTTCAAATCTGATAAAGGCAGCAGATTTTGTAACAGTTCCAGAATAGCTAGCACAGCAGTAGAGTTAGTTGAAACAATAATTCCTCACATTCATCTTCCTCTTGTCCGTTTTCTCACCTTTCTTATGTATTTTTTGCCCACCCTTTTAAAGTAAACAATAAATACATGTACAAACCGGTCAGTCTTTTACACAAGGCCATATATGATTTTGCTAGCAGGTTAGAAAGAATTCCTGTTATGTTCTAAACCAGTTCACACTACCTTCATTATTAATGGTGTAACAAAACTTCTTTTGATTTCATTCTAACAGAACTTCTTATACAGTTCTGTGCTATATTAGAAACTATTTATGTCTGCATTATTACTGTGTAATTCTACAACGAGAAAGTATCTCCCCTTGTTTGTAGGAGGGCTTGATTCTGAGTAATGCAAGGTATTTTAGCATGAGTAGCACTGCTGCTTTTATTGCTTTACCAATTTTGTTCCATTCTTTAGTGACAGGAACAGAAAAAAATAACTAGAATCTCCCACAATGAATCTAGAGATCATTACTAAACAAGCTGTGGTTTTGTAATACTTTAAAATTTATTTTCTTTCATCTCCTGGAAGAGTAATGATGCATGACAAATAGATAAGAATTGATGGAGCCTGATGTATAAATATGCTATATATGATCATTTAAATGAATATGTATTACAAATGAAAGGCCATTCAAACTCATAAATATTCAAAAGCAATAACCTCATGTTTAGCTTTATTGAAATTTTACTTGCAGATATATCTACCCAACATTTACCTTTTGTGACATTCTTGTCCCTGACTCAAATTTCCGCAGTACTATGTAGAACCAGGATCTTTTCTTCCTTTAGTTTTCCTTTCAGAGTTTACCTATCCCACAGGACTTTTTCCCAGGTTAAGTAATTAGTCTGCTCATGACATTGTATTAGTTGTTTTGGCAGCAGTGACATTTTTGTATCCAACTGCACTTTCCTAACAGTTACAGAAGCAGGTGACAAAGCAAGAATTTATGTAAAGTTGTGATTTTCAACCCACTTGTGTTTCTGTTCTCATTTGAATTCCAAGACTGTCTTTTTTTCTTTTCATTTTAATACTGCAGAGATATTTTTCCTAAAGGTAAGCCCTTCAGTATTTCATTTTCTTGTTGTTGATAATTGAATTCAGAATCTCACTTCTCTGTGGCTTCAGCTGGGTATAACTTTGCTGACACCAGCAGAACTTTCTATGGCTTTCAAGCAGATCAGCTTGGAGAATCTGGCTGAGCAAAGCAATTTCTTCATCATAACTATTTGATCTTGTTGTAGTCATCTGTAAAATTGCACACCCCAAAACACCAGTAGGAAGGGGGTGATAAGTGGAAAATTTGAGGACTTCTGGACTGATGCTTAGAACACTGGAGTGGTACTTCTAAGATTCATTTTGCTTTTTCAGATTGATCAACAATTTCCTGTTTATCATTAAGTCAATTAATCTGTACCTCATTGCCTTATGCATAAAAACCTCACAGGAATTTTGGGAGTTTAAAATTCACTAATAAATACAAACTTAGTTATACCAAACTGGAAGGCCTCTAAAGAGCTACAAAACTACTGACTTTAGGATACATGCAGGTTGTTAGCTAGCACAAGACTGTAATTACAGTGCATATTCTAGCTTTTTCTCTTAATGTCTCAAGCTTTAAGGGCTTACTTAGTTTATATGCTTCCAGCCCAACTGATCCAATTTTCAGAATATGCTTAGACATGATACTTTCAGCATTTATCCTATTATTTATTTAACCTTGAATTTGTTTCGTGCTCGTATGGAATTTCACCTGCTTCCTGGTGCTATAGAAATCAAATCAACAACATAATATTTCAGTCACTTAGTTCAATGTGAAGAGTCCAGTTCCTGCTGGCGTTTGAACTCCTGCAGTACGCTTTGAAGATGACAACCTAAATTAAAAGGTTTGTAGCGTACACAGTGATTCATAATTAATGGCCAGAGTAAATTTGCTAGTTAAAGTTCTACCACATAAATATTTCTTTATCCTTGGGTATTTATGCCTTTTATTTAACTATAAATAGTTGTTGTGTCTTCCTTCATTTGATAGAAAAGCAATACACATAGACAACTCTTCCTGGGTTTATTCCAAAGCCTATAAAGTCAATGAGAGTTTATTAAGAATTTTGGTGTGGTTTGTATCAACTCCTTAAGCTTTCTTCTAAGGATTTTTCTCAAACTTATAATAATCTTTCTGAAATTGCTGTAGTTAATACCCATTTTTCTTGCACTTGGGTACTTAGAACTCCCTGCAGTATTCTAGGTGCAACAGTTTAGTTCTTACAGCAGCCATTTAGATAATTTTATACTTGAGTTGTCACAGGGTGTTCCCTGGGAACCAGCTTGATGATCAGTGATAGAAAAAGGAAATGGTGCAAATGAGTCTTACAGAAGACAAAGTATTTTTTTTCAGCTTCCAAAAGCTTTGACACAATTTACATTTCACAAGAGATTCTATATTAGAGACCTTTACCTTTAAAATGATGTATTTTTTGAAAGCACCATGGATTTTAATTGCTACTTTCAAAAAATATGTGTAGCGTGCTAAATGTAAGGAAGGCTGGAGGTGCTGCAGTACCTAATTCTTAGTTGTCTCAGTCAGGAATCTAGAGAATTAGCATAGATGAGTAGGTTCCACCTAAAATATGTCAGATGATTTAGGCACTGGAACATGACAGAAGAAGCTAAAGTAATGATAAGACATTTAGAGCTAATATATTCGAAGCACTAAATCCTAGGATGTATCTGAAACCTCCATCCTTTCTGGAGTTAGTGTGCTTGAACTGAAGAAGCTAGCAGGTAGATACTTCATTCACTTGGGAACCAAAACCTGAAATCAGTGTAGAAATTGTCAGCATCTTTTCCTCCTGAGAAGCTAAATGGGACTTATTCTTCATTGTTTCTTTTGTCAGGTTCCTTTTTATGGGCCGCCTGGGCATGAAAAAGGAGGCAAAGGTAGAGAGAAGACTATTTCTTCTCCCTTCTATTTATTACAGATTAGAGGTCAGAGTACTCTGCTGGGATGTGAAATACAGGTTTAATGCTCCCTTCAGCTCCTAGGTTAGCATCCTACGCACCACGACGCTAACTAACCTCCTAGGTTACCTTCGTTCACCATGTTAAGCCTGTGAATCTTAACAGATAAAATTCTACCTCATTCTGTTTCTTGTGGGCCTTTGGGTACGAAAAAACAAAGGGAGAGAAAACAAGAGATGAAACGCATCTCTGCAATCTACAAGCTCTACTTGGCCGAAGTTGTCCTGGGTATCCGTTTTTATTTTTTTAATCCGATGTCTGCGTAAAGCCTCTGTGAATGGTGGTAAGCGGAGCAGAGGCAAGTAATACATCGGCTAAAAAAGCTGAGCTGTGACATGGCTAGCAAAGAGCATCAACGAATGGGTGGTGCAGCCAGCAAGAGCCGCAGGAAGGCTTTTGGTGTGGCCTCTCTACAGCAGATGGGGGATCCTGTGGGGGATCACACAGCAGGCAGGGCAGGGCACGGGTCCCACCAGCCAGGTCCCAGTCCCATGGTGCCTGAGTGAGGCAAGCAGGGCAGACATGGAGACGGTGGCCAGGTCCAAGCAACGGTTAGATCATAAGGCAACACCATGGTGATGTGGCAGGTCTGAGGTGATCCCGGGAAGTCCGTCCGCAGGACAGGGTTCAGACCCACCGGTAGCCAGCAGGACCATAGCAACAAGGCTGGGCTGAGACGTCACGGTTCAGACAGGGATGGGGAACAGGCTGGTGAGGGGGGAAACAGGCTCAAACGTGGCCCCAGGATGACTGGGCAGGGCTGTGGGGATGGGGACGGGCCGACCTCAGCCTGTGGAGAGCTGGAGATCAGCCCTCCTTCAGCATCACTGGGGCAGGGACTGATGGCCCTGGGGATCTGACACGGGGTCCTGGGCCAGGCGGGGTGGGGGGAACCCCATGGGACTGCCCTGGCATCCTGGGCCCTGGGCTGGGGGGAGCTCTGGGGGAGGCTGGGCAGGGGCAGTCAGGGCTGGGAGTGATACAGTCTCCAAATGGCATGTGGTTAAACGAAGTTAAAGAAAGATGGTTTTTTTTCCCTTTGCTCTGTTGGTCAGCCCGAATGTGGTCTGAATCCTTAGAAACCTTGGTCCTCGCCATCCCTATTGGAGGGTGATGTCAATGCCAGCCCATCTGTGTGCCCCTATTCTCTGTAGAGTGTGGCTGACTCATGACTCGGCAACCTCACTCAGCAAGTAACTTTTCTTTTTTACTGATTTTTACCAAGTTCCTTGCCTTAGGGCCATTTTTTCTCATTTTGAAGGGCAGTATGCTATATTTGTTTTTTTTCTGCATGCCAGGCTTTGTCAAATGTCTGTCCAATACCTTAGTCTATCCAAGATATTTTGCACTGGGAAACAATTGCTTATGAGAGTCATTCCTCTGAGGGCAATCACGTGGCCTGGTAGTTTTGATACTGTTTTGCAAAGTAGGAAAACATCTAGATTTTCTTTATGGTGACTGCCTTTGGTTGTGGTTTGTGTATTATTTTACAATATACTTTATGGGAAAAGAATTGCTTTATGAACCATCAAATTGACCTTTTTTTTTTTTTCCTGAACATCTACCATGCTTAAGGCAACAGATTAAAAGTGTATTTTCAGCAACATTTTCCCCAGTTGACTTAAATGATGAACTTTTGCCAATGAGATTTTACTGATGCCATCTGGTACATCCTTTGATCTTGAATCATTGAGATGTTAGGTAGATTACCGGTTCCTCAAATATGCATTTAACCTTTCGATTTTAAACCTCTTTTTCAGAAGTTTTCCAGGTTTTTGTAATGGTTCAAACCACCACCTGCAATGGATCATTGTTCCCAAGTTCAAGTCAGTTTCTGTTTGGCCATTCTTTACAGGAAGAATGACAATAAACAGAAATTTTAGCTATGCCTTAGAGATGTATTAAATGGAAGAGTACATTGCTGCTGTCCACAACTCTATTTATCTGCAGGACATGTTGAACAGCTTTGTACAAAATGCTAATTTAAATTTAAATCTTTGTATCAAGCATAAATAATTACTAAGCTGGCTGAGCTGATAACAGGTCTTCCTCTGTTAAAGATTACAGTAACTAGAATAAAGTATTCCAATACATTGGAAATCGAGCGTTCTGTTCTACAGGTAACTCAGAAATGCCCCTATGACATTTTTCTGTGATATTAATGAAGCATGTTAAGTGAAGTCTGAAATGCAGTGATTATTTACAGAATATATATATAAGAGATGCTATGACCTTCTTACTAAGGCCTTGGTAAATGCTCAGTCTTGTCTAAAACAGAGCCTTTTTACAAGAAAAAGGGACTAGACCCTGATTTATTTTTTCTGTAGTTAGGACTTTGGATAAATAAGCCACAAAATAAGTACTGGTAGAAAACATTTCCCACTGTCATTCTAGAAAAATTTTAGAAAAATTTTTTAAAATTTTCCTCTAGACCAAGGTTTCTAAGGATTCAGACCACATTCAGGCTGACCAACAGAGCAAAGGGAAAAAAAACCCATCTTTCTTTAACTTCGTTTAACCTTCGTTTTTTTTCTGTTTAGAAAATTATTAAGCCTTAGAAGTAATCCCCTTTTAGTCCCCTGAAATTGCTTCCATCACCAAGCATTCTAGAATGACTCAAAATGTGGGTTTGCTATTTTAATTTCATTTCAGTTGAACTCTGTTTCTCCATTGTGGTATTTTTTTTTACCCTGTGTGTAGGAATAGCTTAAATGGTCTCTGAGATCTGAAAAGTCTGTCAGTATTGTTATTGTGTTATTTTATTGTTAAGATGAAAAATGCCAGTCTGGTATGGATTCTTTTGAATTGTACTGAACATATAATGGAAATGCTGGATTATTTGATTATGAAAGTTTTATCTTTGATTAATAAACTGTTATGTTTGGGGTAATTTTTCCATCTTTTGAAAAAGGTGAGACAAAAATATTTTTCTACTGAATTTGGCTAAGAGGTAAAAATCCTGAAAATACTCAGAAACAAAATTTGAAAAAAAATTTGTTTCTGTCAATTAAAATATTTTGTTCATAATTCAGATAGTACTTTTCTACAAAATAAATCTGTAGGTTTGTGGATTTTTTTTAACCTATAAGAAAATGAAATAAGCTGACTTGAGAGCGTTCTTTGAAAAATGGAGTACAAAACTTCTGAGGTAAAATGCATTTTGAAGAATCTCTGGATTTAGCAAGAGAAATAATTTTGCCAGAAAGTTCTGAGCCAGTCTCAGCATCCTGCAGTTCTACTCTTGAATTCACTTACTGCAATGTTGTCTCCTTATATCATGGTCCAGCTACATCATTTGTTAATAACTGAGATGCTTTTGTCTAAATCATCTTACAACTTTGCAAAATTGTAGGTTGGAATAATCATATTTTTGAGACTCATCAAACATCTTTGTGTTCCTAGCAGCAGTAGAATCCAGTGGTCTTGTAAAATGATATTTCTTGGGAAGGATATATCTGATATAACTGTGGTAAAGCAAACTGTTTCTGTGTACACCAGAGATGCAGAGAGCCTTATGTACCCATATTTGAGAACAACGGTGTGCTACTTATTCAACAGCTGGAACTGGTCTTCAGAAGCAGGATTCAATACTTACATAAACTGCTAATTTCCAGTGTGACTTCAGTCAAGTGACTTCATCCTGCTGAACCTCAGTTCCTCATCTGTAAAGCAATACTTCCTTCTTCCCTTAGTCTATACAGATCGAGAGATGTTCTCCTGCTTTAACACACAGTACAAGAGAATGCATGTAGAGAGGTTAACAGAAAAGCCAGTATTTGATGGTTTCCTTTATTAAAAGTTAATTCCTTAGCTAGAATGCAACTAGAATAGACTGCTTCATTGTTGCTTTTCTTGAATTATGAGACATCCGTCTAATTCTGAAAAATAAAAGGCAGCTGAGAAACAATCTGGAACTCACACAGTGCTTTGCAGCAGCTGGTAGATTCAGGTTCCTTTTGTTTCAGATTATTGAACCCTACTCATTGCAGTGGACTTCAAATCTTCTCATGCAGATTGGTGAGACCAAATTAATGTGATGGGTTGTAAATAAGATGACGGGCCTGTGTGATATGCCAGTAAAGACAAGATATATGTATTAGATTTCATCTTCCTACAACTGTATGCTAGCTGAGGAAGAAGACGGGTATGTTTCTTGCTTCTCTGGAAAATTTTTCCTTGGCAATTTGAATCCACTTTTATCTTCACAGTGTTGGTGTCTGCTCATTTTGCATGTAGGTGGCTGCAAACAACAATCTATGCATGCTGGAGAACTTAGAGATGTGGTGAGGAAAACAAAGATGGGAATTACAATGGAAGGAAGGTCATGAAATAGAGGATAGTGGGAAAGTGATAAAAACATAAATAAAAGTAAGGGAACTTGATGAAGAGGGGGACACTAGAAGCAGTGAAGAAGGGAAAAGATCAATTCCTAATATGAAACATTCTGAATAGTACTTATACACTGGCTTTGACATGAATTACCACAGGTGTTTGTGACTCAGAGACCTTGCAGAAGGACAGTAGAGAACTAGACTAAACTGAAAGGTTACAGCAATGTGCTAGAAACACCACTGCTGGTAGCAGATTTGCATCTGCTTATGGCACTGGTCTAGTAGCAGTTGTGATGCTAAATTTGAAAAGCAATACATAGACAGGCTATGAAGTCCTGATCACTTTCTATAGAATATGACAGGTGCAGAATCTGTGGCAAAGAAACAAGACTGAAGTGAGCTTGGAGGAGACTGAAGGTGGAGTGAGACACAAATCTGGGTGAGGAAGTGCCTTTGGCTGCAAATTTCTGAGTCTGTGTCTTGCATTCTTTCTCTCTTTTTCACCGTTCTCCCTTGTCATCTTCAAGTATCTAGGTATTAATCTACATAATTTATATACTCATGAAATATCTGCTAAGGTCCCATGTCATTTCATTACACTTCCTAGGTGACCATTCTGCAAATCTGAGCTTTTTACAGTCATGTATATGAAGGAAATACAATTTAAATAAAAATAATCACAGATTTGTTAGCTGGGCAGAATTTGGCTGTAAGCATTGGTGGTTTTTTTAAATATTCCTAATATAAGATATCATCAAACCATCTTTGGTACATCTAGCAACTACCCATTGCCTTTGGAATTGTTATTTATTGATACTGTATTAGCAGCCAGAGACTCATCAAGTATCAAATGATGACTGTGTGATACTGAACAAACATGCACAAAGGTGTTTTTCATGTTCCATCTTTTCTGGTGTTTAGGTCAGATGTGTTTTCTAACTGGAAAAAACCCCAACAGTAGAAATGAGACTTGGAAATACTGCCCATCAGCTTTCTAACTTAGGGCAGGTATCTCTCAGAGACCCTGCACAGGACTGGCAACCGAGATACATGCTGGCAACAGCTGAAGTGCTCAGGACATATTTCTGTCCTCTTGAACTACTCCATGTCCCTCAGTGCATAAGACAGCCCGAGGAGCCTAAATTACAGCAGTTTCCCTGGGCTGCATTTTATTTCAGAGCAGACTGCAGTCTTCATGGTATGAAATGCTGGAGTCCTACCCTGTCGTGCCTGCCATGCTCTGGCTTGCGAGAGATGCACAGCACTTCTGGAAGCAAGACATTCCTCCTGTGCAGGCGCAGTGCTTTTAGGATCTCCCGGCACTCTCTGAGCCCTCTTTCCCCTGCAAAGGGGGTGCCATGGAAGTGAGAGTCCCAGCCTTTCTTTGTAAGTGACATGTGGCAAATAACAATTCTGGACTCAAAGGCTCAGAAGCACAAATTCCTTTCACCGCCACTCACCTCCACTTAGGTTGCCTGCGCCTAATTCTCTCAGCGTTATAACAAGACGTTTTAGTTGCATCTCTAACTCCCAGTGCCCACCTCATGATTCTGCCATTTCAGCGCACACTTAAGATGTTTTAGGTTAATTATAGATGTGCAGCAGTGCATGAGTGAGTGAGAGAAAGACACAGAGAGATGATTACAGCCTGCAACTATGCGAAGGGTTTAAATGCTGAGAAGACAGGGAATGTATTAAGCGTGAAACACGGGCTATTACTAGGGTGAATGAGACATAACTTAGAAAGGGAAATACCTGGTGAATTCTCTGGAGAAGTTTTCCTGACAGTGTGATTATTAAACTGGGAGACTCTCCTCTAGCAGAATAGGAGAAAGATTTCTCATGCGGGAGGTTCAAAATCTAATTGGAAAAGTGTAACAGTGCTTTTCATAGAGAACAACTTCAGGCTGGTGGTGACTGCAGAATTGTCTTTTCTGGCTTCTCTTTGTATGTCTGCATACAGAGACAGATTCGTAACTACACAGACATAGATAACCACGTGTGACTCCTTCATGACAGTGGCTCATTCATGACAGTGATATTCATCATATATTTTATGTTTGGCATTCTTATTTCATCAGGGCTCCTGCCCATCAATAAGAGTCTGCTGCAATGCTTCTTACATTTCTAAAGCCCATATAACTCCAAACAGCTGTCATGGGACAAAAGAAAACCTGTCAGAGTGGCATTTGCTTTTTATTCTTGAAAAAGTAAAATTTCTTCCAAAGATTACACTGCCCTGAGGCTTAAGAGAGGTAACATTTGGCTCTGTGCTAGGACAGATTTTATATGTCATCATCTATTGGATTTAGAAATAGTAGATTTTATGTGAGAAGTTGTCTGCTCTAAGACCTGCTAGGTCAGGGTATACTGTACATGAAATGTTTTTCTGTATTATGAAAAGTTTATTGTTTTTATTGGAACATGTACAGATAATAAAAAAATAATCTGAAAGGCTGAAAAAAAATACAGAGAGGGCCTGGTCCTACACATTTTCAATTTTTGAATGCAATGTTAGCTACTGTAAATGAGCTGAAGTCTGTGGTAGTAAGTAGTCTATGCTTTAAAGGTTTTGAAGAATCAAGCCTTTATTTTTAAGCTATTTTTTTTTTTTCATTCAAATGCTGAATAGCAGTTGTGAAGATTTCTGGGCATCATAAGATCGCAGTGTGATTTTTATATTCACATTTTTACCATGCAGAGGGAAGAACTCATGTTCTGATTTTGCCTGCAGTCAGAACAGTGTCTTGTTGGTTGAACAACACATACAGTTTTGCCCGTGTGCATGTGTCATATATTTATATGAATTTGCTACCCCATTAATACTGTGTACACATTGAGGCTTCATGCTCCCGTGTGTTCGGGCTGTTTTAGGGTACGTGCAGATCATGTCGGCTCTCCCAACACTCCACACTGCCTGGGCTGTCCTTTGTCTCTGGGGTCACTACCAACAGCTAAGTCATGAGAAATGTACACAGCATGTGGGGACCCTGGTCAGTCAGACACTAGAGCATTTTTCCTCTGGATGACATTACATAAGATACTTCAGCAGGTTTTTGCTTCTTTGCTTGCCTGTTTGGTTTATTTGAGGCTGTAATATCACTTTATTGCAGAAAGCAGAATTATTTTGGCCAAAGGAATAACTTTACTTGGGTACTTTTCTAATGGCTACCAGAAAGCAGATGTGATTCTGGATTTATGTACATTATGTGGTGCCCTTTTCATTTGACCTTGCACTATATGGTAGGGCGGTGGGAGGGTTGTGGTGGTGGGGATTGATGAGCTCTCAAGTGCATCAGGCTCCTAGATGCACTGTCCTGCTGGATTAGAAATTTATAACTTGAGGAAAGAGTAGAGAAATCCGATATTTAGTTATAAAGTAAACAAGAAAATACAGACTGTTTTGTGTAGAGAGCTGGCTCTGTCTCAGTTTCAGCAGAGTCTGTCTCTCTCTCTAGCCAAAGGGAATGTAGGATGTGACGGGGAGGGTCTGATTGGGGAGGAATTCAATGCAGCTATCAGCAGCAGGCTTCTATGTAAATACTGTAACACCTCTGAACCGAGGAACAGCTGAGATAACACTGTAAACTAATCTCTAGTGCCAGAGAAGCTGGCCAATCCCTCACATCATATGGTTTCTGTAGAAAAGATGTACTAGGGAAAAAAAGAAGCAGATTTAAATTATATATGGCAACTTACCATGGAGTAAAATACGCTGACTTTTTAAAATTGAAAGCAGCATATAGTAAAGTATTTTTTCTTTGCAATGGTACTCTGTACCAGGGTGTATATGCTTTTACATCCTTGCATATATATGAATTCTTATATAAATAGGCATTGCTACCACCAAAATATTTTCAACTCTCTGTTACCTCTGCCTAATCGGTTTAGATAAATATATACTCACTTGGGGTCCTTATCCCATCAGTATTAATTTCGGTTGATTTTTCATCAATACCAGGAAAAGTAAGAGCCAAAGTCTGTCCACAGCAGAAGCACTGGAAGCACAGTCTTTCCCTGCTTTGACCTTTTGAAGTCACTGTATTTCACAGTCCTACACCCTCCTTTCTTGGGTAGCTAAGAAAAAAAATTGATAGATACATACATAGATATATACATATAGATATATATAATATGTATGTGCATATATATTTATATATACACATATGAAATATACATGCACACACCTTTATACACAAATAGTGTCTCACCTGAAACAGGTTGTGTCTCCTCAAAGGCATTTAAAGAAAAGCAGGAGCTATCAATGGCCAAGAAGTTTGTTGCTACATCTGCTTCAGAGTTGTGCTCATAATTGAGCACAACCCCAAGATAAACCGGGGTTGGGGTGGAGCTAACCACCTCATTAATTGTGCTAGAAACGAGGAAACTCATTCCCCTACCTCCGACTTCAGAAGAAATTAAAAGTCTAAGCATCTCTGACGCCCCCTTTGGATCCAGTTTAGAAATGAGTCGGCGATTTCCAGTTCTCACACCCTCTGTCAGAGCCAAACGGCAGTGCAAAGAGCGCCCTTACCCCGAGAGCCCCCCCGATTGCAGGTTGTGGTATTCACAAGCTCTTTCCTTCCACCTCGTCTAAGATGTACAGAACCATGTGATGGCTGTCAGCCCTTGTACGGCATCTAATAAACTGGACCTGTGTTTAAGCAGTTGACCCGGTTTACTGAGCGTTCCCCTCTTGACCTTTAGATCCCACCCTTCCCTTCTGTCCCAAACCTCAGTTCTCCCCCCAGCTCCTCCCCGTTGTGTCTTACGCAGGCAGACGTGGGGCAGTTTATAAGCTGAGCTCCCGGAGGACACGGTAACCTGTGTTACAGCGCAGTTCCTCTGGGACATGCCTTGACGCTCTCTGCCTTCACATACCAGGCCAAACCCGCTCAAGCGATGCTTCTCCAGTCTTTCTATTTTTAACTAAAAAAAAATAGTAATCCTGAAGATACATGGATTTTCTAGGCTCCACCGCTGGAACAAATTATCAATGTGGATGTTTCCACGACTGAGCAGGAAAACAACAGTCCCATGACATTAGCACCATAGCTGTTTTTTGCCTGACCTGTTCCCATCTCTCGTCCTCCATCCTATAAGTATCACCCCTCGTTACTGATCCGGTGGGCATGAAACGAGCAAAACCGGGGAGCTGAATTATACGCATATTCACGTAAACGAGGAGATCCCATTTTGTGCCACAGGCGTCAGGCCAAAGCGGAGAAAAGCGTGATTTTATGCTGCACGCGCTCATCAAAAGTTTAAAAGAAACCGAGCGCGCGCTGCCCCTTCCCAAGGCAACGCAGGCGCCAGATGCTGCCTCCGTGCAGTAGAGGACCCTCGAAGTAACCCCACGGGCCGCTGGTCGAAGAGCAGCTCGGCTCGCCTG
>JAVJGG010000032.1:10605952-10630265 GCA_035590195.1 Aviceda cuculoides | reverse complement strand
CGGGGCCGCCCGGGGGGCGCGGGGGGGCCCGGCGGCAGCGGGAGCGCGTCCGCGGGGGTCTAGACGCGCCGCCGCGCTGTCTTTCAGGTCCGCGCCTCCCTGGGAAGATGTGCGACGACGAGGAGACCACCGCGCTGGTGTGCGACAACGGCTCGGGGCTGGTCAAGGCGGGCTTCGCCGGAGACGATGCCCCCAGGGCCGTTTTCCCGTCCATCGTCGGCCGCCCGAGGCACCAGGTAAATACGGAGGCAGGACCGGGGCAGGACGGAGCCTTCCCCCCACGCTCTCCAGGAGTCGCCTCCACTCGCCCCTTCCCTCCTTAGTTCTTCCGTCCCGTCCCAAGTGCGCTGCCCTTCCCTCCGCTCGCTCCTTGCGGTAGGACTGGCGGCACTTTTCCAGGTCTCTCCAGCGCTTTCCTCTACTCCCCTGTTTGGCTGTCCCCTATCTCCCTTCTAGCACTTTCTCCCTTGCCCCCAGCTACGTATAACTCACCAGCTTCCCTCTTGACTCTCTCCCTTTCTCTCCCCTAATGAGCCCAAACCCAGCTTCCTACAAAGCTGCTGCCCGCTCCATCCCCTAGGCCAGCCCCGCTGCTGGTGCTAGTTCAGAGGCATCTCCGTTGGCCGTTTGCACACAATGTAGTTTGTTTAAGGCCCTTCCCACCCATCCTGTCCAACGTTGCACGTACCAAACATCTTCTTTCCATTTCTTCTACTTCTTTTGCCTGTCCCTGATCTTACCCTCTTGCCGCTCTCTAAGCCTCCTTTTCTCTGTTCTCGTAATCATTCTCCTTCTCTTTTGTCACGGTTAAATCAGTACACAGAAAATATGGTACTTTTCTCCTACAGTTTCCTTGGTTAAAAGTTGGTAATGCTTTTTTTATTCTTTTTTTAAAACTAAAACATTTGCAATTTGTATTTTGTTATCGTGAATAAATTACTGCTGAGGCTCCATAGTAGTATGGCGTATCTTCCTTCACTAGAAGGCTGATCTCCCTCTGTATCTTCTGGTTTATAAACTCTCTTTGTACATCTCACTGTATCTTTTCCTGCTTATGATATTTTGCAATTTGCTTTCAGTCAAACTTTTGGACCAGAGAAAAGTAATTGAAAAGAAGACGTGCATTAAAAAGGGGAAAAAATCCTTTCACCTGATGAAAGGAAAAAGGATTTTATAAGAAAGCTTCAAATTCTGTTCACTTAATAATTTAATAATGCTCATTTCTTTTCCTAATCAACCTTTAGCGGTGTGACTGCTTGTACCTTTCTTGAAAATAGCATAGTTGTGATGTAATTGTTTGGGCTCTGTGATGTTGTCGTCCTCAAATAATGCTTTCCTTTACTTTCTTCTCTTAGGGTGTTATGGTTGGTATGGGTCAAAAAGATTCCTATGTGGGTGATGAAGCTCAGAGCAAAAGAGGTATCCTTACTTTGAAATATCCCATTGAACATGGCATCATCACCAACTGGGATGATATGGAAAAGATCTGGCACCACACTTTCTACAATGAACTCCGTGTGGCCCCTGAGGAACACCCTACCTTGCTCACAGAAGCCCCCTTGAACCCTAAAGCTAATCGTGAAAAGATGACCCAGATAATGTTTGAGACCTTCAACGTACCTGCTATGTATGTGGCGATCCAGGCTGTCCTGTCACTGTATGCTTCTGGCCGTACAACAGGTAAAATAAACACTATTTAGATATTTCCTTTCAGGAACTCTCCTTTCCCACTCCAAAGAGGAAGAAAACCCACCATAACTCATTCAAATTTGCAGAAAGCTAAGTATTTTTAGTTTATAGCGATTGATGGTAACAGTAGCAGAAAAGTCACTACAACATAGTCTATGGAAAGGACAATGTGGACCTGTCTGCATTGCTTTCGGAGAGGCACTGTGGAACAAAGTCTCCTGCCACTTGTCATGATGCAAGCAAGGAGACATTTCTGTGAAGATACTGCTGTTACACAAGTATTACACCAGTTTAGAGGTTTCAACTGGGCCTAAAAGGTGCCAGTTATCAGATCAAGACAATCACTATTGCAAATATACTTACTGCTTGGTGTAGCAGCAGTGGAAGGCTGCTCGTGTGGATTAGATTAAAATATGAATGGAACAACTGTTTTATGGGAAAGTTCACACCAAACAGAAACGTCCAGGCAAGCAAAGGCAGAAGGAATGGGCAGGATCTTTATGGCTAAAATAGAATGATGCTACGTTATACTGCCTGAAAAAAATCCTATATTGTGTTGTGTTTGTTGCTGGTTACTGTGCCTAAGGGCTCTAAGCATTTGCTAGGTGATTTCAGCTGCTCTCTGACATTTCTTTCCCAGGTATCGTTCTTGACTCTGGCGATGGCGTCACCCACAATGTACCTATTTATGAAGGTTATGCTTTGCCTCATGCCATCATGCGTCTGGATCTGGCTGGCAGGGATCTGACTGACTACCTCATGAAGATCCTCACCGAGCGTGGCTATTCCTTTGTGACAACAGGTCAGTCCTTCAGCTTTGCCCTCCTGTGAAAATCCTCATGTCTCTCTTGGCCCATCTTCCTCCTCTAGTATTTTGCTTATCCAAACCTTGATTTGATACCCATATATCTGCAGCTGAACGTGAGATTGTTCGTGACATCAAAGAGAAGTTGTGCTATGTTGCACTGGACTTTGAGAATGAAATGGCCACTGCTGCCTCTTCCTCCTCGCTGGAAAAGAGCTATGAACTGCCTGACGGTCAAGTGATCACAATCGGTAACGAACGTTTCCGCTGCCCTGAAACCTTATTCCAGCCGTCCTTTATTGGTAAGTGTTCCCAGGAAATTCTCCTTTCTGTAGGAGGTATGAGTGAATCAGATGATCTAGAAGGTGTCCCACTCCTCTTCCTGCTTATCTAGATTTGGCACTAAATCAAACATAAATAAATAATGAGTTAGATCCTCTACTGCCTGTAAGCTGTGCTCGATGTGAGTTCAACTGGTAATAGCTGAGCTCTGGGCTCTTGTTGCAAGTTTTAGATCAGGTTTTAGGGTCACAATTTTTTAGTGATAAAATGTACAGTTAGAATATCATCAGTAGGGAGTTGGACTCGATGATCCTTAACGGTCCCTTCTAACTCGAGACATTCTATGATTCTGTGTCACTGATGGCAAGAACAGCTTTCAGAGCTGTATTTGTAAGGCTTAAACTTAAACTTAAACCAATATCTGACTCCAAGAAGTAAAGTGTCTGTGAGGGGATAAAAATGGAGTGAAGGTGTGTGCGTATTTATATGCACCGTAATTAAACATTGCCACGGTCAAGACAGTAAGCTTTGCTGTTTGTGAGTGCAGCTGACGGATGTAGCAAATGCTTGTACTCTAACTCCTGAGCAATAACTGCAGTTGTTCATCAGCTGACATCTTACTGTGGATCTGGTGTCAGCCCTTTCAGGAAGCACCTGTTAAAATTAATAAATTGGAATGCAGCCTACAAACACTTGCTTCTGGTTTCTTTTCCCTTACCACCAAGTACTAATATCTTGGTCCGTGTCTTGGTTTTGTCTTGCCTTGATGTTTCTAAACACTATAGACTGTATTTTGAGTAGGCTGAAAAAGAAATGAAGTTACTATTGTCTTCTTTAGTTCTACTTCAGCTGTTTTCATTGTCTTTACTACTGTCTTTACTATATTCAACTAATGCTTTTTGTGAGACTCTGACATAACCTGATACTCATGTTTTCTGTGCTATATAACTTCCTCCCATTGCCAGATACTAAACCAGTTTATCTATCTCGTTCATGTGTCTACTTCTTCTCTTCCTGTATATTTTTATCATTCCTTTGCACATGCATTATGATTCTTACCTTTTCTAACAAATAATTTTCATTTTCTAAGCTAGTTCTGTAATTATTTTTTATGTTTTTCTATAACATTTAATAATCTGTAAGTAATTTTACAAAAAAAGATCACAGAAATTCATGTTAATGATGAGGAGAAATGCCAAGAGTTCTACTCGTGAAGACCTCTTGCATAATTTACTGACCTACTGTCTTCTTTCTTCTCAAGGTATGGAATCTGCTGGTATTCACGAAACTACCTACAACAGTATCATGAAGTGTGATATCGATATTCGTAAGGACCTGTACGCTAACAACGTCCTCTCAGGTGGTACAACGATGTACCCTGGCATTGCTGATCGCATGCAGAAAGAAATCACTGCACTTGCTCCTAGCACTATGAAGATCAAGGTAAGGAATTTGACTCAGTACTACAAAATGTGGATAAAGATGGAGAAAATGTCCACATCATTAAATAGGGCTATAGGAACAACTCAAAAGTAAGATCAAGAGCTGATGGACAAATGAGGAGAAATTCCATTTAATCAGAATAATTATATTGGTTAGAAGCAAGTGTTAGAAAAGAGTAAAATACGGTTATAGATTTTCGTAAGGAATAGTACATGTGTTGTATCAGCTGCTGAAGATCTATACTATTATTATAGAAAAGTTCTTTATTTACTTAAGGGAATATCTAGTGGTTTGTTACATTGGTGATGTGGGTTGGTTGTTCAGAAATGTAACTGTTGAATGAGGATTTTGTTGCTTTTCTTTATCCTAGATCATTGCCCCACCTGAGCGCAAGTACTCTGTCTGGATTGGTGGCTCCATTCTAGCGTCTCTGTCCACCTTCCAGCAAATGTGGATCAGCAAACAGGAGTATGATGAAGCTGGTCCATCCATTGTCCACCGCAAGTGCTTCTAAGCACTTTTTCCCTCAATTTACTTCCCACTCAGGATGACGACAATATGCTTCTTGGAGTCTTCTGGCAACCCTTCCTGAACTCTTCAGTCATTGTACAGTTTGTTTACACACCCGTGCAATTTATTTGTGCTTCTAATATTTATTGCTTTATAAATAAACAAGATCTGGGACTTGCAACCTACAGATGATTGTCTTTTGTTTTATTATAAGTATTATTTTGTCAAAAAAATGAGACTAAACACCCTGGGATTTGGAAACTCTCATCAAACCTATCAGTGCCTTCACTGCATCCGTGCCCTAACTGATGTAGGCGTGTTAGGTCATGGTTTTCTATTAGTAAGAATTTATACTTTATAGTTTTAATTTTGAAACTTGGAACAAAAGAAGCATCATATATCAAGGCTTACAAAGAAATAGCCTTGAGGGTAGACCCAGTAAGTGGAACAAGTGGAAGGAAACCTCTCATATTCATTCACTGGGTTTAGAAACGTTTCTTCCGTTGCATTTATTATAACCCAAGTATTTAAATATTAATTTATTGAAAGCCAAAGCTTCTGTAAAAGAATTATGTTAATACATTTAGAATGTGATTTGTAACTGATTAGCTCAATCCTAAAGAGTCATTCAATTGTTTTCTGTGGGCTATAAATATTTATGACAAAACATTAATTCAAACTGACGTTTTACTCATCTCCCCTCATCTCTTCAAAGCCAGAGATAAAGAAGTGAAGCCTTTATTGTACTAATGCACAAGAATCAAACTTCTGCTGTATAAACATACAATTGTTATAATCATGATTATTTTCACATCATCATTCACATGTCTTAGGGAATTTTTAATCCTTAATCGTTGCTATCCTTTGTTGCTATTTGACCCAGATACTACAATCATAAATTGCATACTTGCCATGGGCTTTTGTGATTCTCACCGTGACTTTTTATAACTGTGCTCTCTGATTTTTTTAAAAAGTAGTATCTAAAAGGTGAAGTACAGAATGATCTGGGACATTTTTATTAAAATAATGGAATCAGTCAGTGTCATAGTTTGAACTATGTACAGACTGGAGTTTGCCTAAACTTGATTTCGGAATCTGTTAAAGCATTTATCAAACTGTGCATGTAGTTAGTTAGGCAAGTGCCATTGCAGGTGTTTGAAAAGATTAGATTGCATGCTAATTTCATTCTCAAATGCTGACTGGAAAAAAAAAAAAAAGACAGCTTATACAGTTGCAGGGAAACTTTCTGTTTCTCCCACGCCTTATTTTCTTGAAAGGCATTAAAACTGGCCATTAGATGTGATCTGCAATTAAGTAGAACTGATTTTACTCTTTGAATATATGAAGATATATTTAGTGTCTGTCTCCAATTATCATTAGAAGACAGTTTACTGAGGTGCCACTGTCATTGCCTACCATCGGCTTGCAATTGAAATATTCAAATATTTCTAGATATTTTTGCTTTTGGGTAGAGAAGGTGGATGGAACTGTTGACTATAAATAAAATTTAAACATAAATATGAAATTTTAAACATCTTTTACAATTTAAACATACATTTAGACATTTTAGACAAACATAAAAATGAAATTTGAACATCAGTATGACAAATATAAATGTGCAATACTTATTCTCACATTGCACGCGGTATTACTGAAATGCGTCTGCAAATAGGCTTTTCACAATACAATACAATACAGATTAATTAACCTGTGAATCTGTTAAGGCAAAGCCAACAGCCTCCACTGTTCTCAAGAAGGTTTCCAGAGTAGGGAATCACTCTGAAGTTCACACCATGGAGAAATTTTGTATGTTATGAAAACATGGGACCTTTTCCAGATTTCTGACCAACACAATTTTAATTACTCAAACTTTAGACATTTGCCAGTGGCACTTGCGTATTGTTGTTCAGAACCATTGCACTTTTCTCGCTTGGTCTTGCTTGCTAATTTGAAAGATTCGGCCAGTCAGAAAGGTCATGTCAGGTATTAGTGTGAATTAGTAGGATGATACTGGACATAAATTGCAACTAATTGGAGCTTAAAATGTTAAGCAAGTATGCAAAGGGCATGCTAATTCAGAGCCATTGGGTGCCTGCCTGATTGGCTCTGACTGACAGGTGAGGAATGGCAGGCGGAGAGCTGGCACCGCGTTCGTGGCTGTCATCGGGACTTCACCCCGAGCATGTGGGCACCAGGAGGGAACTGAAGGAGGCCACTAATGCACGACTGATGGAAAAATTCCTTCCATAGACATTTGGGGGTTTGTAATTCACAGTTTATAGAAATCGTTATGAACAGCAAGGATTGCGCAGAATAGTGATACGCTTGTATATATGTAGGATATGACTAAAAGTAGTAATGCTTTACCCTTTTTCTCTTCTTATAGTGTGTTTCCAGAGGTAGTCACTTTGAATGCGATAAACCCAGATTTTGCCATCGAAAAATATGTATTCATACCGACTGCAGTGAAAACTTTAATAATTCAGTGGGATGGGAATTATGATAACTATTTATGGAAGCAAAACTAAATCTTTTAAATATGGATGATGCAACTGATCAATTTGATTGAGAGGAATTTAAGTGTTAAGTCACATAAGCTAGGTTTCAAAACATCGGTAAGAAATGCCACTGTTAATGTTTACCCTCCATTTACATTTCGCAACAAGCCTTAATTACAGTGGTATACATTTTGTATGGCAAATGAAGATGGTGGAATGGGATGCAGAAATTAACTGGAGAGAACCCATATGATAGCTCCTTGAAAAAGGCAAATTAAAAACCGGCTGTACCCAAACCCTGCTGCGACCATCAATCTTCACCTCTGAAACACCTCAGCTAGTGAAGACACTGACATAAATTTTGAGACTAAAGGATCACAGCTAACCTTTGCTCTTGATGAGATTCTCTTTGGATGTAAGAAGGAAACTTAATCTTTAGCCACATTTGTAGAGTCAACACAGACATTTTGAAAAGCAGTGTGGATACTTGGGAAAACCCCTGTCTGCCACACCAAAGCGTGTCCTGTTATTTGACTTTGCAGCTCCTTGTCACTCTGTGTGTACAATGGAGTGGAAGTCATTCTGTGGAAGTCAGTCTGACGTGGTTTTTAAGCTACATAAAGAGGCTTTATTCAGTAATAAGGGCTAAAAAGTGTTAAGAAATACTGACATATATCAGTAAGAGCTGGGTCAAAATCTTATGGCAGCCAGAACACCACAGCCCAGTACTTCTGCTTTTGACTGGAGGGTATTACCACTGTTGCCTGACCCACAGATCTTACAGAAAACTTTCCTTGTAGCTCGAGGAGCATGTTGGCACTTAAGGAGTATTGAGGGATAGGATTATGATCAGAACAGAAAGCTTGTAATATCTATACGAAATATGTGCTAAGAATCTGAAAGTCCTGTGATTCTGCTTTAAAGGATGGATTTTCTGACAGAAAATAAGGAGATGTTTCAGAAGTCACTTCTTAGTGCTTCAAGGCTCCTTCAAAAAAATTGGTAGGACAGTCATTATAAATTTGATAGAGTTGTCTACTTTGCACTAATCTTCTCTAAAAAGACTGTTTTAGCTAAAGCTTTAAAAAAGTCAGCCTGAGGCAAAGCACTAATATGAAAATTTTTAGCTTCAGTAATTGAATTCTGTAGAGTGTTTTTTTTTTAATGTAGAATAAGAAGGTTTTACACTTAAAAACATTAGGTGATTCTAAATATATGTGACAGTCAGATTAATCTACAATAATAACAGAACAATAGAAAAAAAATCAAGAAAAACCTCTTCTCTGCTGGTTGGATAAACTGAATACGAGGCCCAGACAGGAATCGATGCTTTCTTCCAGTAACAGCTGAACCCAGTCCCACCCTGAAGCATCCTGTGATAGAAGCTTCTGTTGTTATCAAAACATGAGAAATAGGAAAAAAATCATTGATAAAATTGAGTGATTAGTAAATCTCACTCATTACACTCAAGAAAGAAGCAATTCAGGCTGTTAATGTACTACCTATTACTTTTGCTTTTTCTCCTGAGGATGACTATGATTGCTGAAACTTGCAAACTCAGCATACAGAAATGTTAATTATTGGAAAAAATTTATTATGCTGATATATAATTAAAGAATGGATTTAATTTGTGATTAAGCTGTTCTGTGTGAATAATGTTGGATGAAATGAATTTAACGAGCCTTAGCAAAAGTTAATATACATGGTGGCAATCTTATTTTTCATCGTAAGGAGATAATTCACAAAATACAGTATATCAGAAGTCTACCAAATATAGAGTAGTATGCTCTATTAGAGGAGGTGAATTGTATTTAGAAACCTATTTTAACCCGGTGAGATATATATATATATGCAGAGGAAAAAGTGGGTGTGGAATAGAACGAAGCTTTACTGAGGTACATTTACATAACACGTAAATGACATAGTAAGTCTAGGAAGGTACCCAATAAAATCCAGGTAGTGAGGCAGCAAGAAAGAGCTTAAAGATTAGTTCTGAGTCCCTAAGCCCCTCAGGTTTGGATCACCACAAAGGGTATTGTCAGTGATAACGAGGACTACAGCAGCTTTCTTTCCAAAGGGTCCCTAATGCCTTGTGAGCTACCCTGTGGCTTCTGGCCGTGCTTTTGCAAGAAGGCGATGCTCAAAGGGAGATGGAGGAGCTGCTGGGCCTTAGAGAGGGCGTGCAACCCCAGCTCTTCTCGAGAGGGTGGCGATGGGTGGCTGCCGCAGCCCCCCAGCTCCTGCCACGCACCCTTCCCTCTCCCCCGGCGCTCTGTAGCTGTGCCTGCCTCAGCTGGGGTGAAAAATCTAGTTCCTGTCCTTCTGGGGGGGGAAAGGGTCTGGGAGGCACGTATTGCTGGGCCGGTCAGGGTGGGGAGATCCTCCACAGCGTCCAGAAGCACAGGGATTTGACAGTGGCTGCTATCAAGTAAAAAAGATAAGTTTAGGGAATTCAAGCCATGTCCTCATGTTTATGTAATAGATGACTTTTGACACTGAATTTCATGCCAGTTCTTCTTTATTTTTTATTTTGATTATATAGAGTATTTTCAGGACACAGGCTTCTGTCTTCAAAAGCTGTCTCTATTTTACCAACCGCACCCCCACCCCCCAAACCCGAACAGAGAAAGAAACGTCAATCTTAAGAAAATTGTCTACTTTGGGTCTTTTTTTAAACTAAATATTTTTGGTTACTAAAAATGTTTTAAAGTTGTGTGTGTGTGTGTGTGTGCACGTGCGCGCATGTGTATGTATGTTTACAATGCTCTGATTCTGTGATAAGCCAGAGGGGAGAAGAATTCTTGCAGAAATAGAAATCTCAGCAGATTTTGAAGACAAACAACTGAACAAGTCATCAGAAAAAAGCACTTTGCTCTTTTCTTCTTTAGCATGAGTTATGTCTTGAATTTAGCAGCTACACTGGGAGATACTTCCTTGTCAAGGAACACCACCTACAAGAAAACATTGTTTTCCACCAGTTAAATCAAGGCCATTCTGTGACTGTAACTTTACTTTGGGTAAAAGATTAAAGGGAATCATCTCCTCGTCAGTCTTCTATTACAGGCTAAACAGAAAACACCTTTCTTGTACTAAACTTCTGACTTCATTAGCTGATGTATTAGTTTGACAGTTTGAGTAACTGAGTATCAAAATTAGTATCATTAACCAATTGAGTTACTAATTCAGCATTGGCTGTGAATTGAACTTTATTACCATACTGTTTCACTCATAGTATAAAATGCTGATCTCATAGCAGATAGCCTGTTTGTATATGTTGAAACGTGAGTTGTGAAAAATGCAATCTGTGGTTTTATTCTTACATATGTTTAATGATTTCTTTGATCCATATTTAAAAAGTCATAAATATATATATGCAGGAATGAATATATAGTAGGTATTTAATGTATATTATGGCTTACTAAATGTCACAGTTCATTATGAGATACTACAAAATGCCCAGATATACTTTTAACTTGTAGTGTAGTGTATTGTAAAAACCAAAACCTTTAATATGTGACAAAACTTTTAATATGTGATGCACAGGTTTACAAAAATGGTCTTTGGCCTTATTAGTCTTACTGGTGTGGAAATTATTTTAGATTTATTTTTAATTGAATTGGAGCTCTCTTGTGTGCCTTAGCTCTGTATGGCAACCAGACGAACAGCAATAATGCAGTAGCTTTTGATGTTTTGCCCATATACTTTGGCAGGTAAATCGAATGGACTTTGAAAGAGACTTACATGGGACTGACATCTTCACTGTACATAGGAAAATGGGTGATTATGCTATTGCTGGTGATAATCTCTCTTGCATTTGGTTCTGGGTTCTCCAAAGTGTTTGCTGTAATAACATACATAGATATACACACACACATATATATTTATATGTGTGAGTGTATATACATATATAAATTTATTTACACAGACCACATTTGTATGACAGCATATGAGTACCCCCCTAGAAGATTAGCATAGTTGAAGTTGGAAGGACAAATATTTCATGTCAGAAACATCACAACGATATTTGACTAAGACAAAACTGAGGATGTCTTGTAGCCTGGTTCTTAAGACAGAAGTTAATTCCTGATTTAGTTTTCTGCTAAGGGAAAACCTCAGAAATTTGGAATTTTGAGAAAAGATCAGAACTGAAGTGTTTTTAGTGGTAATGTGAAATACTCTTTCCTTCTTACAACCTACAAAGTGCCACAGAAGTATGTTCTTCAGACACAGCCTGAATACATCACGTACTGCTGAAAGTATAAGAAGTGCCCAAAGTCATGTAGAGAATGTTTGCAATGTCTGGTGCCACATTCTGGATTTTAATGGCTGCAGCAATAGTTCTGTAGACTTCTCCTTTCTGGTCAAACATAACCTCAGCCCCTGTCATTAACTGGGTGGACAAATTTGTTTCTGCCCTTTCATTTCAACAGAGACCATGAATTCTGCCCATTGTACTGGCACCTAACAGAAGTAGGAAATCACCTTCTGACTTTATTTTTGTAAATAAACAGCATACAGAATTATCAGGAATAGTATCCTGCAGGCTTTTCTTTCTGCCAAAAGACATACAAAGGGTTTCTTTGCTCATTCTGTCCATATAGATTATAGAAAGCAAATATATTGCCATTTAAAATGCTAAAAAGATTATTTCTTTTATAAGTAATAATACAGAGATGGTGATTTTGCAATCTCCAAATAGGGTTGTGTGGTGACAGAGAGACAGTGGGTGCTATTAAAAGCTTGACATTTATCACTCACAGTGGTTAAATTTGTCATGGTATTTGTGGCATTTGCCAATCTAAGTATAGAGAATGCCACAAATACCACAGAACAGATAAATACTGCTGTGCAAAAACCAACAAAATGCTGGTGGTGCTTTGCTAAACCTACAGCTCTCTATGTTCTGGAAATGCATTGCAGGTGCTACTAGCTAGGAATTTCTCAGTATGGAGAAGGAAAAAAGTTGGTTATGCTTTTCTTTTCCTTTATCTTGCCTATTTAGACAAAAAGGTCTTTTATATAGGAAATATTTCTGCATGTCTGTCTGTAGCCTCCAGAGCAAGGGAGGCCCTATCAGAGTTTGAGTGTCCTAAAGCTAATAAAAAACAGATCATGGCATATCATTCACACAGACAAAATGGAGCCTCCAGTACATGAAGTTTAGGAAATGTTTCGCTGGAAAATATGCCATGTATCTTGTGACAAACAACCCACTGTGCAAGTTTTGTTGGAAAAAAGACTTTCCAAGCAGAAAGTTGCTCTCTAGGACATAATTTAAGAGCTCTAGAGCTCTGTTTAAACCCTGAAGAACAGAATGGATATAATCAAGCACATAGTACACTTATTCTGAGACACATAGAAAAATCATCATTATTTTCTTTGCAATAACTGTAGAAAAGGTATTAAGGTAGCAAAATGCACAGTGCAACTATTTTTTCTCCATTTAATAAAACAACTTTAATGGTGGTAGAGGAAATAAAGGTTTTGTCATTGTCTTGCAGTGTTGGGTTTTGGGAGTCTAGGCACCCAAATCCCTTTTTGTACCTTGGAAAATATCGTTTCTTGACTCTTCCAGGTTCACAGGGTAAATGTGAAATGGACAGCTGCTCTCAAGTCTTACCTGCAGGTGCAGTGCTGTCCCTGAGTGACTGGAGGAGGTTTTGGGGTGCTAAAGCAACAAGTCTCACAGGTATTAAGTTGTGTAAAGGGGTATTTAGCTACAGCTTAAGAAAGTGTAGCAAAAAGTTGAAAGACCGCGGCTGTAGTTGTGACCAAGTTCTTGGTCATCTTCAGCAATGATGTGCACTTGATTCTTTAATGGGATTCTACCCTTGTAGGACAGACCTAAGCCGAGAGTTCGGTAATGTCCCTGCCATGGAGCTGTTGAGACTGGCTATGTTATTATCTCTTAAGTTTTTGAATGCATCTGGTTACAGCAGATGTCACTGAAGAGTATATAATGAAATTCCTGGGCTATTGACAAAACCTGTGTGTTACAAGTCAGTCCTGCTGTAAGTCCTTGACATGAACTCTTCACAATCATTTGGCATTCTCCCCCAAATTCCTTGCTTTTTCCACAAACACAATCTTCCTGGTGAAAGCAATGGAGGGAAGTATGCTAGGGAAAGAGGGTACTGTATCCAACTTCAGTCATTTCTATAATCATCTAAAATTTACCCAAATCATAGATAAGTTGACGTCTTTAAAAATCTCTTGAGGAGTGGAATGTATTTTGCTTCAATAAACATTATTTTGGAAGACTAGAACTTCAGATATAACTTAAATGTAGAACAAAAATGCTGCACTATATTCTTAGGTCCATAAAAAATACGTAAGGGCCAAATTCTTAGGTCAAATAAATTGGAACACTGCTCTTGTTTTGAAGCCAATGATACTAGTAGGACTCTCCAAAGTAGGTGAAGGTATGGTTACTTTCCTGAACAGTTTTGGGTTTTTTCTTCCCATGCTGTCAACCTCCAGCATGTGCTTCTAACTAACCATTGAATATAGTGGCTGAAAAGAATCAAGTGGAGACACTCTTTGTCTTTGTGAAAGTGCAATTAGTGTGGAGTTTTTAAACTGTATGTCTTGGTCTAGATTCTAGTCCAACCTGCTGCAGGTGCTGAGAGTTAAATGCTGGTGTCTGCAACTTTTGAATTGTTTGTTATGCCCACCAAAATGCTGGAGTTTGTGTGTTAAAAGCAGCTTTATACATCTGCATATACTTCTTGACTTCCGAGAAGATGATTTTCGTAATAAATATCAAACATAAGAAACACTTTTGTGTTCTCTTAAGCAAGAATGCAATGCTATGCAGTCACAGAAGACCACTTAGAATTTCAGTCACGTACTACTTTAACTTTGCCTTTTCAATGTGTATTATGATTTTGTTTTCCTATTTACACATTCATTTAATTAAAAATATTTTAACAAGTTATTCATAGCCATTGTAGCAGTGCACTTGATTTGTTCCAGCGGCACCTGTGATAGATCATACCGTCTCTGCAGGATGATCATCACTGCCCTGTGACACAAGTATATTGGCACTTCCTAGTCCTGGAAAGATCATTTTTCCCTGCTGCCAGAGAAAAGACCAATTAAATATATGTTATTTAATTCTTTTGATATATTCACTTGATATATTTCCCTGACCAACCCTCCCAGTGAAGAAAAGGGATAGCTCTTATTTATCATGTCAAGAGCAATGTCCTCCTTCACACTATACTTTTTTTTTTCCCCGAAGTCTTCTGAAAAACTGAATTAAAACCACATTATTGGGAAGGGCTAATCACAAGAGGAGAGACCTTATAAAAGGGGAAACTTTCCCCTGTTCTCTGCTTGAGGATGTTTCTGTCGTCATGGCACAGGTAGGAAGCTTGCCACCCAATTTAGTTTAGCTTATTGGCCGCATTGCCTTTCACAGTGAAACATGTCGTATTAAGTGTATTTTCCATTCAACAGGAACTCTGCCCGCACAGTGTGTATGACTCATCCACCTGTCTAGTTGGTGTTCTTTGGATTAATTGATCTGTCTTTGAGCTCATGTTTTCTCTCATGCCTTGTTTGTCTTTGTGGCAATCATATTTGGATTTCACACCTTTGTTTTTACTGTACATAGTGCCTTCAAGCCCAAGGTACAGTTTGCACTGACATTTCAGGTAGCATGACACTGGACTTTGATAACTAGTTGGTGTAATTACACTAAATATGCTTCACAAATATTTATTAAAGCCCTGTGGGGACCCGGCTGTCATTTTTTTTCTCTCCCCAAGTGCACTAGCTTTCCTGTAAGCCTTTTCTCTTTATAATACAATTTCTGCCCCAAGGTGGATCCTTTGCTCAGAGGAAATATATGAAATTATGAAATGTATCAAATAACACTAGTGAAACAAATCAGATCAATAATTTATCCATGTCTTTTTGACATAGTACTTATTGATGTGTTTTTTTAAACAGGTCAAGTCTTTAAGTGCTTATTACTTGCCTTTTTTTTTGTCCACTGAAACTATAGGATGGATACACTTAGACAGTGAAATCAGGGCTGGACATCTACTGATTTCTATTCCTCAACATCAGAAGAGGTCTGGGTTTGAGAAAACGCTGGATGGATGCATCTCAACATGAGGCCTTGAAACTCCTGTCTGAAAATGTTCTGTGTGTAATTTTCATCTATTTTAACCATGTGAAAATCTTTATGAAATCTAAAGCTTAGGAGCCCAGATCCTTCTGTTTTGTTGATTTGCTGTAACCCGTCTTTTCTTTTTAGGCAGAGTGAAGCCTCTGGGATGAGACAAGTCCACAATAGACTTGTTCTGAGAAGTTTCCACCAGCAAGTCTGTGTTTCATCGTGGCTCTGTGCTGAAGAAGGAAAATGACTGTAAATCCAGATGGGGAAAGGGAGGCATACTGCCCCGTGTCAGGAGGTATGTCCTTGGTTTGAACACAGCCTGAGAGAGTCTGCCCTGAGGAATTTGTGTGCAAAATGGAGATATTCTGGAGAGGGTGACTGAAGAAAATAAAATCCCATATTTCTTTTATTGTGTTCCCAGCAGGTATAGACATGTACAAAAGTAAGAGATGCTTCAAAACCTGAAAAAATCAGAAAATGTAGATAAAACGCAATATAGTATTTGCAATAAATCTTAGTAATTTGTTTAAAATAACAGTTGTTAAAAATGTATGCATAAAATATTTACCCATTTGCATGTAAATGTAAATATATGACAGTGTTTTCACTCTGTTGTAACCTCTGAAGTTCAACTGACAAACATTTTAAACAGCAGATTCTACATTTCAGGGTCTAGTTTAGGTGTTCAGCCAGGCAAGACGTGGGCAATGGAGCCTTTTGGTTTCCCTTGATCCTCAGCTAGGTGTAGAGCTGGGCAAAGCACCCAAGGATGACCCAAAGGGCTGCTCAGTGCTGTCATCAGTGTGAACCAGCCTGTCCACAACAGGCGCAAAAGAAGATGTGGGTAGGGTAAGGGAAGGCACGCCTTTCCACACTGTTTCCCACTCAGTAGGACAGGCACAGCTCTAGATTAAGGAAATCATGGAGGAAGGTACCATTAAATTTTTTTTCTTTTTTTCCTATAAAACACTGATAGTTTGGCTACCTTTCTCACAGGAAAACAGTCCTCCCTTTCTTACAGGAAAGTGTGAAAGAGGTTGCAAACAGCTACAAAGCAGAATATCTAAATCTAAAATGCAAAGTAAGTATCTGATTAAAATGAGGACAAATTTGCATAGGATGTGTGTAAATCAGTGCAGCCCTTGAGCAACTCTAACCTATGTGAGAAATTATGTGGGTTTCACTTATCTAGAAAAATAAACTGTAACTTCCACTACCATAGCAACATTATGCATAACGTTGTTTTTTTCTTACAAGCATAGAAATAAACCAGGTATTCTACAATGTTTTATGAGTGATTGAATTTTTCTTTTGCTGTGTCACAAATTCTTTCCTGCAGCATAGTCAAAAGTACACCACCTCTAATAGATTCCGGAAAACATAGTTATGAATTGAATATTTCAGAACATGAAACTTTTTGGAAAGTCTATAGGTAACCACTTCAATTTTCTGTGGGATAAAAGAAGTTGAGTACCATATTCACAACTTTATAAAAATCAGGGCTTTTGATTCATTGAAAATTTTGATATTCCAAATTTGATTTAGCACAATTTTGGAACAGAAACATTACAAAAATTTAATGAAATGCTCATCCTGGAAAACTTTTTGTTTAGGAAAGATTAGCAAATGGTGTTCTGAAAACAAAGCATGCTCCACAGCACTGAGCAGATGCTGTTTGTTAATAACAGTTGTGGAACTCACAAAAATGCCAGTTTAAATGACCACCTGTGAAACTCCAGATGTGCATGATTGGGATGGGTCTGTGAAATTATTCTGGATCTATGAATCAGTATTTTCCAGTGAAAGTGTGTAGAACTATAGACTAGAATAAAGATTCTAGACTAAAAAAATTGACACTCTTGAATGTTTATAAAACTTAAATTCACTTGAAGATTTTTTTTTGAAATATTCCATGAACTCTACAAAATACGACAGATTCTTCTCTCAAACCCATGACTGTATATTCTTGATCCACATGTACTAATGTCACTGAAAAGATAACTCAAAAGCTTTTACCTAGGGCTTTACCTGGGACAAAGTCCAAAATCACAGGGAATTTAAATAGATTTTCCCCACAAAGGCCATTTAAATCACCTCAGTAATCTTTTAGAAGAGGATTACTAGAGAATAGGAGTTCCTATGGAATTCTCTATTAAATATTATTTCATATTTCTTTTTGCAGTCTGTCATGCAAATAGATACTAATTATAAAACACATGCATTTGCACACACATGTGTATGTGTCTGTATGCGTTTATACCTTATATATCTGTAATGGATTTAATATAAAATATATTTCACACTTTTTTATTGTAACTGTAGAATCTTTGAATGACAGAAGGATAAAAAACCTCTGCATTTCTTACGGAGCTCACGCTTTTCACTCCCATTCACTGACATAGTTTACTTTCAAATCAATCATTTGACTGCCCTAGTTATTTCAAGGGATTGTTTCAGCCTGGCCTCTGAAGGGATGCTTTGATGTAATGTGAATTCCCTTCTGAGATTGGTGAGATGGGGAGGGAGAGGATGAGACTGAGGGGCACCAGGAATACTGAAGACATATGGTGGTGTAACAATCAAAACAAAGGAAAGCGACTCTGTGGTAAATCACGTCCCTGAACTGAAAGCGGCTGGGAGTACAGAGGTTCAGCATTTGGATGAAGACAAACGTAGACAAGGCAAAGCAAAGCAGTGGATCTGGAAAAAATGCTTGATGTAATGCATTCATACTGAAATACTGAAGCATGATTTCTCTCTTCTTTTTTTTTTTTTTTTTTCTTAAGGAATACCAGAAGCATCAAAATGCTGCTTAGAGCTCCAATATAGAGGACTTTTCTTATTAGTTGATCTTATTTTTTGCTGTTCTGGCTATTCTGAAGCACACACTAGCTTTCTTATAATTCATATTCTGCCATTAGTGATTTAAAAATGTTCTGGTTTAAGTAAGATGGTAAGGGTTTTTAAATTCTGGCTCCACTGAAGTCAGTGGGAATTGCCATTAATACCATGAAAATTGACTACCATAGGATGGAGATATCATGATATATATATTTTTTTGAAAAATGTCTTATTATCATTACATTTAATCATGTTTCTTCTGGTTACAGTTTGTAACTTCTTTTGATTTGTAAGAAAAAGAGGAAAATAAGGTTTGCCAAACTGAGTCTTACCAATATTCTGTTTTGGTTCTGCATAGTGCCTCTGTAGTTGGCTGGTATTTTACCGTAATGCCCTGATCAGTTGCATAGGGCTGCATATCTTTTGTAATATCTATCTCTGAAAGAATAGACTCTAGGAAAAAAAGCCCAATTGTTCATCAGTGAAAGATCATTTTCATTCCCATGTTGAATTTATTATTATGTTAGTATGTGCATATTTCTTTGCATCCTTACAATGTGTACTAAATCTGATTATATGGAATCCTTCAGACTCTTCCGTGTCCAAGGTATTTTTGAAAGGGTCTTTCTTTAGTGAGTATGGAACTTTAAAGTAGACTATAATGGGAATCCATGTAAGATTTGCTCACAAATTTACACTTAAGCCATCACAGTCCATGAAGCTGCATAAATGGATTTTTTAGCACAATGTGAGTTCTCTTTTGAGACTGGTGAAAGACAGAAGGGAAAATCAAGAGACTGGCAGCAGATGATCCGGCCCCTGGAATATTTTACTTCTTTTGTACTTCTTTCCAGAGCCTGTCAATTCGTAAGGATTTGACTCAATGAAGTTTTCCTTCTTCTAGCTATAGTCTTTCTGCAAATAAATTGAGTTTACTCTCAGGAGTTTGTAGGAAGTGCAGACCCTGCTGCACTGGGAGCTGTACATATGCCAGAGGTATATGTAATTGTGATTCAGTATACAGGTCCAAATTATTTCCAAGAAAATTGATTTGAGCTGTTAATTTGTGCACGACAAGATCCTTGTGGATGGCTGACAAGACCTCCATGAAACTGGAGTGATTTTGTCTGTCAGGGAATAGAATATTCTGTAACTAGAAAAGTACGATACTTAAAATTTGTTTTCTAGTTAAAGCAGTTACATTTAGATATTTTAAATTCTCTTAGTTCAGAACACTGTGGAATATTTACTCAATACCTGCCCCCCTCAGGTATTTCTTATACTAACTCTCCTGGCCAAAATAGTTACGGAAATTCAACATGACTTACGAGCCCTCACTTTAAAAGCTTGTGAATATTCATAGATTTATTCCTTCTTTACTGATAACATGCATTGATTTTCCAAAGAACTTTCCTTTTATAGCAATCGTCAGTTGTAGATATTTACCTCTGACGCATAATAGAGTCTTAATATGATTATTAGGGTAACTGAGTATTTTGGCTGTTTGTGTATTACAGAAAGCCCTGAATTCTGTGCACTTGACACCTTCCTACTCTCAAGCACGAAGCGTACAACTGCAGGCTGTATTCCCTCCTCACAACAGGGAACCCAAGTGCTTGCCCTGCTGTTGAGAGCTTTGACGCAAACACTGTTGACCAGATGAAGAGTGTGCAACCTATTTCTTGGCAGCAAAATGACCATGTTCTTGAAATGTTGCTTTCTCTCCTGAAGGACTGAGGTAATTAGTACATCCAGTTCTCATACCTTTTAGGAAGTCTTAACTTTTCAAGCTGTAGGAAAAATACACTTTCTGTAGTCTGAAACACTAGATGTCTTTTGAAGGAATTTCATTTGAGAAAAAGGACAGAGAGGAATTTCTTATTTAAGATGCACATAGCAGCTGACTTCAGCTAAGATTTTACTCATACAGTGGGGGGAGAACGTATGCACAAATGCTCATTTTAATGAGACAGAAAGTGTAGGTGGAAGCAGATGAGCAGATGACCTAGATGATTTTATGAATAAAAGATATAATCTGATGCAATCATTTCATTAATACACACATGGCAGCAAATGAAAACAGAGCATAGCAGATGGCTATAAGAGGTCTTTAAAAGGCATTTTCAGTTTAGTAGCTAATGACTTAGATTTCATGGACTACACCAAACACCATCAGAAAGGAAGCACTTATATCAGTCTTCCAAAGAAAGTTCTGCTGCTTTATGAAAGTAACACTGAAAAATCTCTTTTGCGACACTAGCCAGAAAATGCAGCCACAAAGCAGATATGGGGCAACATATTTCACAAAACCTTCTAAAAGAAAAACCCATTCTTTTCTTTAGTAATAGCTTACAATTTTTAATTAAAAGCTCTTTCTTTGCTCCCAGTTTGCTACAGTTGGTGGAAACAGTGGTTTGCAATATAATAATGAAATACAGTCATTTGTCAGGCAGTTTTGGAATCTAAATATGACATTTATTTATCTGCTGCAATTACAGATCCACTGCGAACAACTGCAAAGAAAGATCGTCAAGTAAGGTCGTCAGAATAGTACTGAAAACATGTAGCTTTATTTTAAGATAAAACCTTTGTAATAAATTTAGGATGAATGTATAATTTTAAAAGGAGGTAGCACGTGAAGAAGGCCGGTGTAAGATCTGGATTGTGTTTTTGCATTAGTAAGCCTCAGCACAGAAGATAGGGAAGCAGGGGCATGCCGCGGCTCAGCACACTGTCTGACAGCAGGCATGGCACTAGCCGCGTGGCTTCTTCATCCCGCCCCAGCCATGCCATCCGCGGCCAGGCTGCAGGGGGTCTGACAGGTGAGCCAAATGTGACAGCTCTGCTCCCAGTCTGATCCGCTGCCTACTTGAGGAATGTGCAGCCTGCGAGATTTGACTGCTCCCTGGACCTTTTACAAAACCAGATCAGGGCAAAAGGGCTGGATTTCTTAGAGAGAATCTGGCCTACAGCTTCTTAGAGACAGATTAACCTCCATTTGGCATCAAACTGAGGACACATACAGTCTCATTCTTCAGATCTAATCCAAGAGCAACTTAGTCTGTATTATTTTATCATGAATTAATATTGCGGCAGCGGCATCTTTGAACACACGCAGACCCTGAAGTTTTCTTTTTGAAAGGCTTGTTTGAGCTCCTATTAGGAACAACAGAGTTTATGCTGAAATTTGTCTGTAGAGGAATACTCATTCTCTTTGAGTGCAAAGCAAAACAAACAAAAACACACCCTCCCACCCAAAAGCCTATGTGTGGAGTGGGAAGCTGATTTCGTTTCCTTTGTATGCAACTGATAAAAACATTGAACAAGACAGGCTTGGCCCTGCTGGAAACTGGTATTGCTGCTTCATTAGGAAGTGGTTCTTTGTAAGCCAGGAGACACAAAGCCTTGATAATCCTGAATGCTTGTGAATGAAATGTAGGCATGGTTTTCTGATGTGAATACCATACACTGTGCGATAGACATCCACAGCATTCTTGGCAGCCTGCTGCTCTGCAAATACTGGCTTTACCATAGGCTGAAGCATTCAGAGGAATGGTATAAAACCTAGGATGAACCTTTAGAAGCCAAAAATATTCCTATGTCTACATATCTTTCTTACAGACATGACTATACATAGTCTGAGCACTTTGTGATTTAGACAATTTGTCAGGTAAGTCCACAAGTTGCTGTTATATATGTAATGGATAATGGAAATGAGAATAATTACATTCTTCATACACCTTTCACTGTTGCACTAAACACTCGGCGAACACCACATGGATTCTTACTACTTCTATTTTGACAATAAACCCGGGGTCAAATTGAGGACAGCAATTCATAGTTCCAGGAATTGTATATGTAAGTTTGAGATATGTCAAACACCTTTGAGTTTTCCAGTCACTTAAAATGTATGTTACCATCATGAAAGAGACTCTCACACTGAAATTATTGTTTTTCCCAAACTCACTAAGGTCTGAAGCTCAGTAAACTTTCTCAAGTCTAAGGCCAAGTATCCTGCATGTAAATATGGTTGGGGGGGGTGTATGACGTTACCGTTAAAAAAGGAGAGGTCAGCTATTTCAGAGTGAGATGCAACTCCTGTAAGAGCAGGCCTGAAAGTATTTGACTTTAAACCACATTTAAATCAAAAGCAATTTTGTAACACTGTTTACATGTCTGTGGCATTCATTTATGATATTTCCCCTCCATGTCTCCACAGCTGGGCTGTCAGCAGTAAGTAGAACTTATCACACAGAGCAAGCACTGACTAACTGTTCATTAATAGGCCAGTGTTTGAGATGAGCAGAATTTAATTCCTTTTTATTTAATGGTCCTAAAAGCTCAGGTAAGTGGGCTTCCTATCCCAGCTTTCCTTTGTGGAAATTGTTACATTTGTCTATGAACCAAAACTTCCTCTCCTCTCTTCAGTAATTTCAACCACAGGCTTTCCCTCTCTATTTGGTTTGCTAAATAGGATTATCATCATTAGCTTCTTAGCATATTCCCTGCCCTCTCTCCTTCTACACATGTGTTACTGCTTCCTTTACTGCTTTGATTTCGGTCATTTTCAGATCCATCTCCAAACAGATACTTTGGGGTCCATATGAGACACTCAGTTGTCAGAGTAGTTGGATAGATACTACAGTCATCTTAAAAGAAACCGCCTCTTTTTAGTGGTGGTGTTGCTGCAGCAGCAGGTTTTACAAACTATACGCAAAAAACCCGAATCTGTGCAGGAACTGTGAGAACCAGCTTTCAAGAAGAATGCAGTCAGATTTTAAGGAAAAACCATGATTATTCAGTCTTCCCAGTGATTCCCAACATTGTGGGAAGGAAACAATCCAGATTATTGAATGCTTCTTCACAGACAGTTGATTGGGAGAGAAGAAAAATCTACCAATTTCTGTGCAAACAGAGGTATTCACTGATCTTCTCTTGCTTGATACTTTCCAAATTCAAAGATTTGGGGATCCACTCAGGCAACTGACCCACCACCATGTGAATCAGAGACCATCTGCACACCCCAGATGAAAAGAGGGCAAACCTTGTGGTGTCTAAAACACAGAGATGTCCCCTGCACAGATGAAGCATGGTCCCATCTATTCAGAAAACACTTAACATCATTAGTACAATGTGGAATTTGTTCATGAGAGAGCTGCAAAAACCCCAGAGAACTACACTATTTGCAATGGCCAGAGCAGTTCTGTTTTTGAAAGAGACTGATTTTACTGAGTTTGGCAGTAGGAGCATTATGATCAGACTGACTAGAATTTTTCTTACGTTGCTTTTTAATGAGATTAGCCGAGCAAAAAGAAAAGTAGGTATGAAGCTATACTTGATCTTTATGGAAATATACAGAATACATTTTACGCTTCTCCACCAGAGAACAGTCAATTCCAGCTGGTGCCAATGTTTTGTGTGGAATTGTTTGGTGGTGTCTCGGGTACAGTCTCTAAGGGTATCTGTAAAATAAAAAGTGTTTTAAACACAGTAGAGTAGTTTACGGGAATAAAGTATGAGGACTGATTATGATGCAGGGATTTACTCGAGATACTTTATTCTTGCGCTGTGGAGAGATGCCTTGTGTGAAGGTTTGGTGTCTTTCCCTGCGTAAATCCAATCTCAGTCTCGGAATCCTCTGAAATGGCTATATATACCTCTCATTTCTCCCTCGTGATTTTTGTATCAGTAATCAGGGGAGAATAAAGATGCAGTTTTAAAAGTCCGGTACCTTCCAAGGGTAAGCAGTTCTAACAGGTAAGCCTACCGCCGTACGACACCGCCGTTCTGCGAGCGGCACAAACCCGGAGGACCTCTGCCAGAGCACCAAAGCCTACCGACCCCGGGGAATGACCCCGGCCCTTGGGGGCTGCAGGGGCCGCGGTGGCACCCTCACGCCCCGGAGCGGCTTTTCAAACCAGCGGCTGAGGGGCAGCGCCCGGTCCCTGCCGGGGCGGCTCTCCCGGGCCGGGCCGCTGCCGCCGGCGGAGCGGGGGCCGCGGGGGCCCGGCAGGGGTGCGCCGGCAAGGGGGGCGGGGAGGCGCGGTGCCTCGTACCGGCTCTTCCTCCCCCCCCCTCCCTTTATTTATTTCATTTATTTCCTCGCATTTATTTATT
>JAVJGG010000032.1:10586399-10604698 GCA_035590195.1 Aviceda cuculoides | reverse complement strand
GGGCCGGTCAGCACTGGACAGCTCCCGGCGGCGGCGGCGCGCCCTGACGGGCTTGTGTGTTGCAGGATCCTGCTGACCGTGGTGGTGATCTTCAGGATCCTCATCGTGGCCATCGTAGGGGAGACGGTGTACGATGACGAGCAAACCATGTTCGTCTGTAACACGCTGCAGCCGGGCTGCAACCAGGCTTGTTACGACCAGGCTTTCCCTATTTCTCACATAAGGTACTGGGTGTTCCAGATCATCATGGTGTGCACTCCCAGCCTTTGCTTCATAACGTACTCCGTTCACCAGTCTGCTAAGCAGAGGGAACGGAGGTACTCCACTGTCTTCCTCACCCTGGAGAGGGACCAGGATTCAATGAAGCGTGAGGACAGTAAGAAAATCAAGAACACGATTGTCAATGGGGTGCTGCAGAACACTGAGAACTCCACCAAAGAGGCAGAACCAGACTGCTTAGAAGTGAAGGAAATCCCCAATCCTGCTATCAGAACTACAAAGTCAAAGATGAGGAGGCAAGAAGGCATTTCTCGATTTTATATCATCCAAGTGGTCTTTCGAAATGCCCTAGAGATTGGATTCTTAGTGGGACAGTATTTTCTGTATGGATTCAATGTCCCTTCCATGTACGAATGTGACAGATACCCTTGCATTAAAGAAGTAGAGTGCTATGTCTCTAGACCCACTGAGAAGACTGTGTTCTTGGTATTCATGTTTGCTGTCAGTGGGATTTGCGTGGTGCTCAATTTGGCAGAACTGAACCACTTGGGCTGGAGAAAGATCAAAATGGCAGTGAGAGGAGTACAGGCAAAAAGGAAATCCATATACGAAATCAGAAATAAGGACCTGCCAAGAATGAGCATGCCTAACTTTGGCAGGACTCAGTCGAGTGACTCAGCTTATGTGTGAGGCTGTGGCTGAACCGAAACACTCTGCCAGGTGGAACAGACCCAGATACCATTAGAGAAAGGTACATTGCTTAGGCAAGCATTTTATCAAACCACCAAGAAAGCCATTAAGGTATTGGACCTGCACTTACTGAACTAGCTGCAAAACGCAGTGCTATGTAAAAGACTGAAAAACCAGCTATAAAACCATGCTTGATCTAGCCTTACAGCACAGCTACTATTATTCCTACTTTTCTTTCTAACGATTGGGTGTTACCTGTCGGTGGAGAGGCTTTTTGGTCGTCTTTAGAATAAGTTTACAGTTTGGACTGTCTGACTAATTGTTGTAAACGTGTAGAATGTTCATATTCAAAATCTGCAAGGATACTCTATATGGGGTGGGATGGGGTGGGGGAAACTGTTGCAATGTGCAGATGTAAGCATGTTTTAAAAGGAGGGTAATTGCACTGTAAGGAACCTGACCACAGCTCAGTCAGGATATCTGCGTTCACCTATCTCACAGATGTCTTATATTATTTTACTTCTCTAAATCACAGAGTTTATTCCTGGTGTGTATTGCTAGCCATCTTCTATCATAGTTTGTGCATCAATTAGTTATGCTAAACAATAAATGCTGAATATAATTTTGCCATGTTTTTGTTTGCCTGTCCACACACACACACACAGACACACACCAGAGACCTTAATCATCTTACATTAGTTGTGATCTGCAAAATAGATCAGTACATTTCAGTTCATTCCCTAATATGTGCATGAATAAGATGGAGTCGGTTCATGCCAGCCAAGTTATGTATTTACCTACAATCACCTATGATGACACACATACCAAAGGAACAGAGTTCATTGCTTTTAACTGTGAATATATCACCTTCTCTCTGCTCTTATTTATATAAGTGCCATACTTGAAACATCTAACTCTGTACTTAGTCAAAAGGTTGTGTTGGGATACCAGCTGGAATAAAGTGATTTTATACTCTCCGTTGTTTATTTTATGCTATTTGTTTAGTCATTGCAATGGTGTAAAAAGCAGCTAAAATCTCTATTGATAAATAAAGTACTTGCCTTTTTTTGTAAGCCAGAGAGATTTGTTCTTCTTTATTATTGTACACAATTGTAGAAACCTACAGGGTCAAAATAATTGACTTACAACAATTATTCTTCAAGGTTTAAAGTGTCTTGTTGATATTCTAAACTCTAAGTGACAAAACCTGGGAAATCAGGACTATTCGTTGTGTCTGTTTTCCTCCTTAAGCAAGCTTTCTCTGTCTTTAAAGCCTGAGCCAAAGCCCACTGACACCAAAAGCCTTCTTTCTGCTGACACTAAGGGCAACGCAGTTGGCTGCCAAGGTCACTCTGGGAATAGCCAGAATACATTTACCTATAAATGAAACAATTGCAGCTTTTCATCAGGGAATCCAAATAGTAACCTCAGCTTTTCTGCCTTACAGCTGGTTCAAGAAATACACAGTTCATGTCCCATCAACTTACTGGTAAGCCACTGGGGCGGTCACAAATAAACCTCTGTTAACAGCAACCATTTTTATATAGGATACTAAGTTTTACTTAAGGACCTTTTTTTTATTCCCACTAGAATTCAACAGAAAATATCCCACTGGCAACAGGAGGAGTTGGATCAGGACTGAAAAACCATAACAAGTGCATGCCTAACTAAATAGTATCTGCCCTTTAAAGAAAAGGGCCGTCCAAAATGGTGCTGGAAAATTTGGGGATACTTTATAAGAAGGAGACAGGGGCTCAGAGTCACAAACGGCCTTTTGATTGTATTTTATATCAAGCCTGAAAATGCATTTTATTGTATTTTGGCTTGGAGATAACACATATAAGTCATTTCATCTTGGCTTACAGTAAATACCTTAACGTTCCATTCTTGAGGTTTGCCAGCATTGCCACTTAAAAAAATGTCGATTAATTCTTAGATAGTCTATTCATTATCACTTTCGTCTGTGGTTTTTTTTCTTCCACTGCGAAACATAAAAGGACTTTAAGATGTGCCATGTTTTTAAAGATTTTAAAAATATTATTCCTTATGTATAAAATGAACAGTTTTTCCAATTTGATAATAGAAACTTATAAAGACGGATTTCTCCAATGATTCCTTGTGATATAAATGCACACTGATATTGCTAGTTGACTGCATGCTCACTGGAAAACTGCATGTTATTTTTAGAAGGACAACATGGCAGCTAAAATCTCCATCTGCAATATAACAAGCTTCTGAAGATTATTATTTGACACACAAATCCAAGTCTGATTTTCATTTTGCAGACCCCTGGGATGGTTTTCAAAATCTCCTTTTGAATGGATATTGAAAGGAAAAATGTTGTCTGACAGTCATAAGCGTTGCTTTAATATTGAAGAAAAGGGAGATTGTGTGCAGACAGCTTGATCCAGTGCCAATTAAAGTTGAAGGAAAAAAACTCATACTGAATTCACTGGGCTTTGGTTCAGGGTCAGCGTAATTTCCTGTTAGGCAGAAGCACTAGTGCAAGTTATTTCCAGTGGCTGCATAGCAGTGTTCGGTCAAACTCTACTGAAGGTGCATGTCTTGAAAGCTGTAAGGTTTTAATACCTTAAAATTCTTTAGGTAAGACCAAGAAAGTATCTGTTTATAATAGTCAATGCCGGTGACTCAGTTCATTCAATTGTTTTTATGCAGTTGCACATTTTGTACTCCACTAAGTTGGGATTCTTCAGCATTTTCCTGAGAGAAATATATCAGGGAATGCAAATGTTAATTTATGCAACAGGATCAGTGATAAAGCAGGCAAAGATGCATATTTTGATCAACAGAAATGCCGTCCTCCATATTTACACTAAATAGAATATAGCTTTTCATATTTCAGAAGAGAAATGAAATTATGTCGAGAGATCAGTTGTTCTAATCTTCCTTTTCTATTGTTATTTTTAATTTCTTACCAACTAGCCATTTGTCACAGACGAGAGAAATAATGAAAACACTTTTTTTGTCAATTTATCATGTGAGAGTCATATGATTAATGCTAATGGACTGTTTGCATGAAAGCTGACTATTCATTTACAGGATAAATGCTTTAAAATTGTCACAGCAATGGAAAAGTGTGTTAACTGAACAGAACTGAGTGAACATGAAGCTGAAGGGCACATTACTGGCCACTTAGGTCTTGCTCCTGCCTCAGTAAAATAAATTAGTCTTGCCACTGACATCTACAGAAGAATCAGACATTAAATATGAAAATTGAGTTCATATTTGTTTTATTCATTGTATAACCTGTTTTGTACTGACAACACTGTATGTCATTATATGTGCAAACATAAAAATCATGTTCACTAGGCTCTTATGGAAAACTGCAATAGATTTTAATACACTATTGGTTCCATGGAATTTTAAAATTTACATAAAATAATGATATTATTTCATTTTTACATAGGCTTGATCTTGTGCTTCTTGAACCTGTGTGAATTTAAAAAACTATTTACGCAGGGGTTTTGAACCATTTCACTGGGTATGTGTAAGTTGCAATGAGAGTCTGTAAAAAGATTTTAAAAAAAATAGGATTTTTTTTTAATAATGAAAACTAGATACATTTTTACATGGGGAAGCTGAATTGACTGCTCCCCTAAATAGTTTGGTTTTAGAGACCATTGACATTGAAGAAATATAAGGGTTTTCATCTTTCTTAAGGAAAATCTGAAGAACAAAGATAATCAAGTGAGATGAATGAATCACAGAAGTGGTGAGATGGATTTTAGTTTGTTTTACGCTAGAGAAGTCAGAAACACTCAGAAACTCCCAAGGCCGGCTCAGTGCTTGTCCTGCATTCTGTCTAGTAGGGTAGGACATAGCTGCTGCTATGTAGAACCATAGGAAAAGACGTACATGAAATGTTAAGGTTAAATGTGAGGAAGAATTCTCTTCATCCACATGTAAAAGAATATATTTCTTGTAGGACAAGAGAATGAACCAGGCGGACATTGTCCCTGCATCCTTCTGGCTTTATTTTGTTTGAACATAAATTTTCCGCCTTACTCCTTCAGTGAAACAGGTTAGAGGCTTTTGTCTGGTGTACAAGTGTAGAAATGGGAATAAAAAAACTGAGACATATGAGGAGGAAACAGGCATAGGCTTTCCTCATTTAGGGCCTGGTCTTGTTCTTCATGAATTGAGTGATGGGACTTTGTCTTCTGTGGGACCAAGTTAACTCCCAGCTGGGGGAAAAACTCAGTGCCATTATTTAATGAGATTAACAGGAGAGATTACACTATTTCTGTATTGCACACCCATCCCTAGACATTTTGGGATACTTTCCCAGAAATTCTATTTTATTGTAAGCTTTCAGAAACTGTTCTATGTTAATATCAGCTACTAATACCAGATTCTAACCCCCCTACCATCCTCTCAGTGAAACTCTGATAGTATCTCTGTAAAGAAAAATTGCACTAGGAAATGCTTCATATTATGTCTATTAAAATGTACTAAAGAAGTCAGTCAGGAGTCAGCAGCCTGTGAAATAAGTGCAGATATGAAGAATTCCATAGCACTGCATTGGTAATAATCCATACATATACGTGTATATATATATATATTTAAAAAAATTTACCCAGATTATATTATTGTGTTACAGATTGAATTTCAGAGATGGATACAGAAGAAGTCACATATCCAGAGATGGTTAAAAACTGTGCAAGTAATGCACAGGCATATATTCTTACAGCCACGTGCAATGACCTGACTGGATATTTAACATGCAAAAAACCCCAACAATCACCTGTTTCCTGTGAAATTCTGGGGCTATGGGCTATACTAATTGCTTTAGCAAGTTTAACTGAGCAGCTGGGTATGTAAGTTATAGCTGAAGAGGCTTGCCTTCATTGCATTAAAATCTATCAGCTTTTTCCTAGTGGTGACTGAAATACAGACTGAATCAGACCTCTAGCTTGTGGATACCCGCATATACAGCGAGTCTCTGACGTCCCCCCAAAGTGAGAATCTATCTTGTATTCAACAGAATATGACAGTAAGGTCATTTTCTACTAATCCACCTGGTTTGGTGTATGTGGTGTGGCTAGAAAGGACAGAGAAAGGTTACTGATATCTGGAGAATAATTAATACATCCTAAAGGGATTAAGCAAGTCTGGACTTTTAGTTTCTTACATCGAAACCAGCATTTGCTACATAAGATTTCTCTATAAATATATTTCATGGTACATAATTAAATGTAACTTTAATTTTTGAGATATTTTATGAAGTTTCTGATGCAATCATGATCAATGTTTTCTTTTTTTTTTTTTCCAGAGAAAGGTCAAAAGATTGCTGGTTGAAATTGACTCAGTCTCTATCTTTAAAAAAGTGTTATTAATAGTTAATCCTGTATTTTAAATCTGTTAACAAAATACGTTTTTTGGAGGAGGGCTAAAGTAAATAATTATTTGCACCAGTAAAGCAGCACTGCCTCCAGAAGAGATGGTTTCCTTTTCAATGACAAACTTTATCTGTCAAATCTATAAGTTTTTTTGAAAAATTAACACTGAACAGGGATTTTATAACCTATTAGAATTACAGGTTGTGAGGGGATAAGATTAAGGAAGCATACATAACAGCAAAATTGGGAAAAAAGCAAGGTTTTGTTGGTATTAAGGAAAAACAGGTGGGCTACGGACTTACTTTAATTATTATGCTGTTTAGGGATAAAAACATGTTCAGAACACATTCATGAGCAAATATACAAGATTCCTTGCATTACCTCTTATGTAAGCAAAACAATTCTAGAAATTATTTACAAATAATTTGCAGCTTTTCTTTGAAGAATCTAAATGGTACATTACACTGTCCAAAGCCATCATGAATACCAATGTCCCTAGCTTCACCCCTTGCTTTAGTGAATTTAATATATCTGGAGTTTTTTTGAAATGCACCACGTTCCTCACCACTGGTCTGCAATGAAAATCATTTTGCCATCAGAAAATTTGCCCATCAGAAGACAGACGGTGCTTGGCAGGGATATTTAGCAGACTTGGAGTGATCAGACTCAAAGCTTCACACTGAAGGGTGACCTGTGATGAACACGCGTTGTGAACGGAGTTACTGCGTGCTCAGAAGAACTTAAATAGAAAGGGGCTTTCACATTTGCACTGCGTGTGATGTAGTAGAGATTCAGGTGTTTTGAAGAAAGATAACATCCTCAGGAATTTCTTTACTTTCTCCTTTGAAAAAAGAAAACAAAATCTGCTCTAGCAATGTCCTTTGTGTAAGAATGTTTATAATTCCATATATGTACAACTTCTCAGAGGGGAGAGTCCATATCTGACATCATTGTTAAATGCACACAAGCAAGTGTACTTGAGAAATATTTAGTTTGTGTATATAAAGAGCTAATGTATTCAACTCTTTACCACCATATTCTCACACGTGAGTGGGAATATAATTTGTAAAAGCAAGGAGATAATTTGTAGTATCTGCTATATATTTGTACTAATTTCTCTCAAAGTGAAACACTTCCTATTTCTATCTTATGAAACTATTGAGGTTTCTCAATTTATAAAAGGAGTGGAGACACATTTCTAAAAAAAGATTTAACATTTTCACAGTAATTTCAGAGCTTCTTTGTTGTTTTTGGTTTTTTTCCCTCCTGTGTGGCACGAATTTTCTTGATGTATTCTTCAATTTAATATTCTGGTTATTATTTGGATTTTGTCTCCAGAGATGAGTAATTTTTCTGTTTTTCTTTTTTAATTATCATAATTAACTGAGATTCTGCACATATTTTAAGGTATTGTAATTCTTAAAGAGTGTCAGCAAATATAGTCAGAGGTTTTTTGCTAAATTTGCATGAGGCAGACAGTTATGTATCATTGTAATTGTGGGTTTTGGTTAAAAAAAATGAACTAGAAGGTTTTTATTTATCACTTTAATTATTACTCCATTTTAAGAAATTATGTCTCCTCCATTTATTCATGTAATTTGTATATAAGTGGAGACCGAAGATTTTCTCTGCTTTCAGCTATGTGGTGTGCATCTCAGATTTTTGGCTTACTTTTAGACCAGTAAGATCACAGCATATGACCAACCATGGGAACCACAATGCTTAGTAGGACACATCAAAAAAAGAAGTGAATTTTAGAGTGACGTTGAACTTACAAATAACACAAAGTATATGAAATCAGTCTTTATGTTTTAATCACATAGAAATTAATAGATTTATTGTATGTATCTATTAGATACATATCTAATATGTATTATCACATCTAATATATATGTATATTACCTGCAGTCTTACTAACAAAAAGGCAGTGTTAGTTACTACTGGGAGATTTTTATTTTAAAATCATTCTTAAAATAAAAAAAAAAATAATTTTTTTGAATGGTTGCTTGAAAATCCCTTAACATGATGCAAAGATTGGAATGTAATTGTGAAATGGGCCCATCTTCTAAAGTTACTGAAGCACAAGTGATAAATACATCTCTGATGATAAAAGACTGCTTTGCTTGTATGCATGTACTCTTCAACTTTGCCTAGCTGGCAGTCAAGAGAGAAGGGGCTTTAATTGTACAATATTTATTAGACTGCAGTAAGAGCATAGACAGACAAAATATTTCCAGTATGATTTTTGAATTTGGCAGCATGACTCCTATAAACATCAATGGAGGTTGTACAGCTGAATCTTAGTGTATTAAGTAGAAAATATTAATTCCTGCTGTTTGCTCAACAATTTGACCTTTCTACTGCAGATTAATACAATATTTTGAATTCACTTTAAACTAATTAATTAAACTTTAAGGCCCTCCTGTACTCTTTCATGAAAACACATATCAGGGAGAAGCTAGCTTGTCAGCATGAGCATATGGTTGTCTATATTTAGCCTATTTTATTGAAAAGGTGTCAAATTTGATACATTGAAACTGTCACACCATTGGAATAGCAGCTTATGCTTTGCAGTATTACAGGGTTTATAGTGATACACTGTGCCAAAGAGCTATGCCGCATCGGATATTTGATTCCACTTAGTACTGAAAAGCCTATGAATTCCTTCCCCATTTGTTTCAATGACCTTCTGCTTTGAATAAAAGAGGAAAAAAGGAATCATGCCAATGGCACGGTCAGGAGGTCTGGCTATGCTAAGGTCCCTGACCATGCTGTCTCCTTAGCAAGTGCATGAGCTTCTAAAACAAAACACATAAAAATGGAACTGTTTAGACTGTCAGTCCTAGTCAAACAGGACTTCTGCTCAGAAGCTTCCCCTGCTACTCTGCTGAAAACTGTGAATGATACTATAGGGCTCTGACAGCTACCATAAGGCTGCTGCACTCCTGTGTGCAAATATTTAAATGTAATTAACGCCTGAGTGGCCACTGGTTGAGTGCCTGTCTTGAAGATACTGTATGGCTTGCATACCCATTAAAAAGAGCTAAACCCCCAATTTCTTTTTTTTTGGCCAGCATCACTCCATGCAGCTACCCACCATGAGGTAAAACTCTCATTTGAGCAACTGTGCTTTCTCAAAGTTTATCCTAGGACAGCGGATCATATTCTCACAGGAACTGAAACCCACAAAACTGGCTCCAGTCTGTTCAGCAGCATAAGCAAAACCACAGGAGAGAGTGCTCGAGAACAGGAAGAGCTGGCTTTGCCAGTTTTCTGCTGCTAAGGAGAAGTGGGGAAGGAAAGCTGTGATTACTGCTTGTCCTCGCCTTCACCCTGTCCTCACTTCTCCGAGCCTGCTGTCACCTCACATATGCGGCCCTTCCCTGGACCCAGCAGCTGTGGCAAGCTCTGTGGTTGTGCCTGCTGTTCTGTCCTGCTTACTGGTGCCTTCGTAGGGCCTGTAACGGGCCCAAGAACTGAAAGACCCTGGCAGTTGGTAGTTCTTGCTTGTCCAGGGATGGCTTCATTGTTTTTCAGCAAGACATCACGCATTTTTCTTGTGCAAGACAGCTGCCTGTAATATCAGGCCCAAGGCAACTCTTGATAATTCGTGCAGTCAATCCATAGTGCAAAAAAAGGGTTTAATAAACACGAGAGTTGTTTTATGAAATTAGCACTGTAATTTCTCAGTTGCTAAGAGATATAGACAACAAAATTACTTATGTCAGATCATTCATCCAGAAATGCTGACTCATTACAGAATTAATGCATACTTCAAGTTGACTTCTACCTACGAAAATGTGAGGGTACTTCTGTCAATGCCAGTTCGAAATCCTTAGACCTACCTGAAAAAGAATGTAATGTCACATGTAAAGTAGAGTGAAAAGTAAAAAAAATGGCAAAATTTTCTAAAAAGTTCCCTTATTTTAAAATAAAGCACTATATATAAAAAAGATCTTCCTTCCTTACTTCCGATGAGCATAATATGCAATTGTACCCTTGCTAATTTTTTTTTTTAATATTTTTTATAACACCTTCTGGCACTCAGCATATTCAGAGCTCCAGGATAGTTAACGCTGAAGAGGAACGTACTTAAATACATAAATATCCTCAAGTCAAAAAAGCTGAAGTTCAAAAAGTCTTTCAAAGAAGAGATATGTAGTTGACCACACTTTCTAGAAACATTTTGAACTGTTTTTTAAAACAGAATTTATCAAGAAAAATTTTAAACAAGTGCCACAAGAGCCTAACTTAAAGCTTTTAAAGAATTGGGGGAGTCAGTTAAGGTGTTGACTAAAACCCGGTTAACATATTGTTAGGTGAATATATATTTTGCTGAACCTGACAGCCCTAAGAGGGGTGAGGCTGCCACAGCTCCATGCCCCAGGTCCAACCAGTAGCGAGACTGAGCTTGTATTCCCAGCAGGCACATACACACAGTGCACACACATGTACATCACATATATACATGGCTGGACACACAGATCAGACAGACACACAGGGTACTCACATGGACCTCATCCCGCTCCCCTCCCCGGCTTAGCAGGATGGAGGTGCACTAGTGGAAATATAAACACACACACGTACAACGTGGATCCCACCAGCAGCCAGGCTCAGACACTTGCACTGCTCAGCAGCTGCCCCTGGATCCCAGTCTCCCCAGTTGCTGGCACTTGGACAAACAAGCACCTGAGGCTGCAGCCCCACTCCAGTTGCTGGTGCAGACCCCGTACTCACACAGATACACACATGCACAAGTACACACACCCAAAGCTGGCTGGGACTCCCCTGCTCCCCAGTAGCCAATTCCCCTTATGGTGCTGTCCTTAGAGACACACACTGGCACGTCTTACCCTTAGAGAACCACAGATCTCCCCCCCCCCAACCCATAGTAATAGCAACTCCAGTCGCTGGCACCCAGACCCCTGTACAAATACACTCACTAGAGAGCCCCTCACCCAGGAAAGAGTTAGAGAGGAATTTAAAAAGAAGCTGGGACAGAGGGAGCTGCTCAGGTAGAGGTATGGCCAGACAAGCATACCAACAAGCAAACTACACCCAGCCAGCCCCTTTGTCTCCCTTTATCCCCACACGTGGTCCTGCCCAAATTGTCTAGATCCTTCCCTTTCCCAGCCTTAGGTTTGTCTTCCAAACATCCCAGAATAAGCCTTGAAATGCACTTCCCCCACATCCCATAATATGCCCCATATCCCTAGGCAGCCCCCCACCTCAGGTAGGACAAACCCACCAAGAGGTGCTCTCAGCTTAGTTCATCTATGACAGACTTAATACCCAGACTGCAGTGCTGAGGCTCTCCTGGGACAGCCTAGCCCTTCCTTTGAGCCCTTAATTTGGGATCCCCCTTTACTTTTATACACCTGTACAGCTCTGGGCCCTTTATGGGCTAATGGCACCTGTGGTGGGTGTGGCAGTAATTGGGCAGGGAATTATTTAGGGCCCCCCCACCTGCTATTATCTCTCTATCCTCTTTTGTGGGTGTGCAGATGAGCTTTGATCACACAAAAATTTTTTATCAGCTATAGGTGTAGCTTTTCAAAACTTTACTATTCTTCTGTCAGAGCTTATAGTAGAAACGCATGATAGAAAAACTTCTGAAATAATTGTCTCGGCTGTATCTATGTGAGATCCTACAACTTGTTTCAAACTGCTGAAGAAGGTGTTTCAACTAACATGGCAAGCTTTGTAAAGAAGCTGAGCTGTGCAAGCATGGAAGGCTTTTTTGCTTACTTTGCAAGGGTAATCAATTACTTTCTGTCATCTTTCATCAACTGAGTGAAAGTATTTCACAGGAACTTGAGTGAAAGTTGGCTTCACATTTGTTAAGGAGTTCAGTGCTGACAAGTCTCCGGCAGAGAAGAGGAACTGAGAGCTAGGGCAGTGACTTCTTAAACCATCTCAGCTGGTTCTTCTGGAATACCTGTCAGCGCCCTTAGAGCCAATTCTCAGTCAGCAAAGCAGCTTCTGTCCTTCAATGGCATGTGCTAAATTGCTTTCCTGGATTGAGACATTAAACTCTATGGCCAAATCAACAGGAAAAAATCCATGGCTTCTGTAAAGGCAGCAGGGTTTCTGAGTATTCAAGGTCATTTGCATCTAAAGTTTTCATCTTAAACATGAAAAAAATTGCCCTTTTATCTATAGAGTAGTTTCCATGAATTTATTTTTATTGACATTGGTGTTATTGATAGTACAGAGTGAAAACTTAAAATCTAGAAAATTTTGACCATCTCTGATTTACACCATCATAAAAATATGAAGGGGCAGACGGGCTTGTCTTGTTTTTGTTCTGGTTTCATTCATTTTATTAATCTGGTTAGTTCGAATGATAGACTGTATCTCAGTCCTTACTCTTGTAACTCAGTCCCTTTTTTTCAGCTCAATAGCTGTTGACAGGCACAGAGGAAAGTATTTCAGAGCATATACAATGTCTCTCACAAATGGTCTGTTAGAATCCCAGCAATCGTCTACTTGAATAATTTTGCACTGTTTTATTACAGATGGCAGGTCTGAGTTTACTGTGAAACAGACAGCAGCTCACTGCCTGCCCTCTTGCAAAGGCAGTGCAGTAAGTGCAGAGTGTACAGAACAAATATGAGGAGATAAACACCTGAATGAAAAAGAATGTGCAGAAATGTTTGCAGTATAGGTTGTCCATTGTGGTCTGGACACCTTTTGCTAGCATACAGAGGGAAGGACTCCATGGAGATTTGTAGACTCAGTGCAGACTCACAATTTCACCATGTTAAGTGAGAACCAAGTCTGGCACTGTTTTTACAAATAAGCAATGTCATAAAAATATAATTCAGATTACACTTATTCTGTTGTGCAATTGTTACAGCTTTACATCAATATGAACTGTATGATACTTGAAAATGAATATGACAGCTGTCTTTTTTATTCCGGTCACATTTTTGATCAGCTTGTTAGTTCCCCATTAAGCTCACATATGCGCCAACATGTTTATACATATAGCAAAGATCTGAGGTTGTATTGACTCCCTCCGCATTTAATCTGCCCTTTCAATCCTTACAAAAGGAAACATTATAAAGGATCCTGTTCATTGCACAGACATCTTAGGCCTTCCCTTCCATGTGGGCTGTTTTTTGATAGCTGCTTAGCCACAGGCTTATTTTGACTTCACTCAGGTGACTTTAAAAGCTAATGACAGAAACACTTGTTAAGCAAAGTGAGTGGCTCAGCCCCATGGCACAGCAGAGTATCTTGTTATCATAGTGAGAGAAAATTGAGTCACCTTTAAGGTTATTTTGTGCAACTTCTCATGTTGAATTTATCAGTTATTCTTATTTGCAGTTACTCCACTGACCTGACCATACTCTGAGGAAATGTATACATCTCTACAAGCCATCTCCTCCTTCTACCCCTTGCTGTCACTCACTCACTCACTGTGAGGAGCATTTCCATGCTGCAGTTGCACAGGTGTGCTCAGACGCTGTTATGATCCTGGCTGTGGTGTCAGGGAACTCACACCCAGCTGTTAACATCTGCTGAGGGCCATCCTCCTGAGGCTCAGCGGCCTTGGTTTAAATGAGCTCAGGTTTCATTATACTCCACTGCAGGAAATTTGGGGACTGTATCCTCTGTGATCTGTGGGTTTTCCATGAACCTTCAGATTTTGGTGGAGCTACGCTGCCATAAAAGGGGAAATGATGAAGCAAAGACCTTTTTTTCTGTTAGTGAAAGCCCATGACAAACCAAGAGGTCTCAAGTGAAGTATTAAAAAATGTATTGCATGTTACATCACAATGGAAACAAAAATAACAATAAGCTCAAATGTAGATGTTCCTTTATTGTACCAACTTTTAGTTGTTTCTGTATGGCTTATTCTCTTTGTTTCCTTCCTTGATTGTGTGGGACAGTGGTTGCTTGTTTTTTTAAATACAGCTTTTTTCATGGACTATCTTTTGATATCTTATGTACAAGTAGCAGTCTGTGGATGACAGGTTGGAAAAAAAATGGCAAAGATAACTTACACAACATCAGTAAAATCATTGGCAGAGTCTAGAATAAAACTTGCAGGAAAACCAAAGGGCTGGTAACTAACTTAAAATGTCAGTATCTCACTGATTTCTAGTGTTCTGCTCTTAATGGTGGGTGAACACATGTTCTTAATTATTAGGAAGCTATTCAAGCATTTATTTGAATCTATTTGTTAGCTGATATATCACATAGATTGCATATCACATATTTAGTCACATATCTATAGATCTAGGTCATTAACTTCAAGTAACTCACCTTTACCATGTTCATTATTGTTCACCTTTGTAGCTCATATCTGAGCTACATTACTAAATCACATAATTGCTAAACCAATCATTACTAAATCACATCAATGTAATTCAAAGTCTTCTCCCACCTGTCATCTTTCTAACAATGACCAAAAGACTACCTTTGGTGTTTCTGAGCAGCTGAAAGCTCTTTGAGAGAGATTTTTAGCTAATTGGTCCAAAAGCTTCCCTAATGCTGTTTACCAAGTTAAACTGTGACATTAAAAACTGTTGCTCTGAATTAGTTTATTCGAGAGCCTGTAGTTAAATAGATTTCATACATCCTTCCCCCACCCTCTGTCTTACAGTGCTGCAGAAGAAGGAGTAAACTGAAAACAAAATAGCAGCAGTTTTTTCAACTTTGAGCTCCATCCTTCATGCCTACAAAGGTGTTTATGACTTTACATGTACCCTGGAAAAATAAAGCAAGATCTAAGAGTGAATTAAGCCTGTAGATCTGTGAAATGGCAAGGGAGAGAGACAGGTAGCACTTCTTGGGCAGGATTAGCCACAGTGGAGGATTGTCAGCTCATCTCAGACCCGGGACTACACACAGTTCAAAGCCTGACAGCCACCTGGAAGTCCTGCTATCAACACGTAGAAGGTTAGTGGAAACTTTGGGTTAGGAAAGGAGCTGTTAAATTCCCTGAAAAGCGTGTAACGTTTTTATATTCTTTCTGCATGGTGAAATTTGTGATGCTTCCTATGGCACTTCTGCATGAAGCTAGCACTTGGTAGTCTTAAAGGTGTTACAATTTAGGACCCAGAACTCAGTCAGGAGTATGCCAGTTTACGTGTCTGGAGGGTCTGGCCACTATCTAAAACCCTGGAGTAGAAAAAAACATTTAGAATTTCAGTTCATTAATTGGATCTAAGCCTTTAAATCCAACCCAAGACTGCTTATATGACAGTAATGTGTAATTCATCAGCTCTCCTGAGCAAAAACAGATGAATAGAAGTGAATCTCATTATGTAAAAATCTTGAAGGTGAAAGAACTGGGGATTCCAAAAATAATTGTCATATGTAGTTCAGTGACACCTGATGAGAGCTTGGTATCAGGCAGAAAAGTGAGATATGCATCTAATTGCAGCCTTTTAGCTTCCGCAAGATTATTTGCGTGGCCTACCATTTACCAGCTTTGCAGGTCCACTTTTTCTAACCACCAAATAAAGTTTTCAACTTAGTGAGGAATAGATTGTAATCTTGAACTTGCTGTCTTTACTTCCACAAAAAAAGTATGTCTATATGAACTTGTATTGATTTTGTGTGAAATCTGCAATCAACTTTTTTTTTAATAAGTGTGAAAATCAGGGTTTTTTTTTTCAAAGTGACTATTCATTCAATTGAATACAGAGTCTTTCCTTAAAAGTTTTTTCTATTTCTTTGGGATGCAAATTCCAGGTACTTTCTGCAAATCTGCTTGAAAGAAATTTCAGACTACTTCCACTGCTAAAACTCCTCTTCAGCCTAAGTCGTTCCATTGACCAGTATGTTTAATTTATCAATTTATCAACCTTGTACCTGATCTGTTCTTATTTATTCTTTCACTTAACTGGAAGAGATTGTTGAATGGTGCCTTGGTGCAAGGTTAATTTCAATGACTACCTTTGCTACTATGGCTTCAGACTTAGCAAAGACTGTGCCAAATAATTACCACTTTTTCTCACTTTCTTGATTATTTAGTGGATATTGCACACAAACACAGCTATATGATTAGTGCTGCTGCATTTACACTCTATAACTGTGAAACAAATGTTTCTGGCTTGTCTGTGTGACACAAGTATATAAATGCATAGCAGACTGTTGTCCTAACAGAATATCTTCTAGTAATATTTGGTAACTGTAACAATTCTATTTAGCCTCTGTAATGACCCTTTCTTGTGTAGTGTTACTCGTACCTCTGTTGTGGTGGTCTCTCAACCAGTAGATGTCATTTAATACTGCTGTTCAAGTCATGTGCTTTAAACTGTCTGATTAATTTTTTTTTCTTTTTTTTTTTTTTGACAACTAACTGTGTCTACTTGTGAAAGAAACATGAATGGTATTAGAACATCGCAGGTCTTTCAAATAGGTGGTCTTGCTTATAAAGTAAGCATGGGATGCTGTGAAGCTAGAATTTGATGAAACCTGCAAACTAAGTCACAAAGATAATGACATGAGCATCTAAGGCCAGACCAGGAAAAAAAATTCTGTATAAATCTTACTTCTTGAGGTGACAGGAGATGATCATAATTTTTACCAAGAAGCTTCTATGAATGTTCTTTATAACTTGTTTGACAAAAATCTAACCTGCTTATATAAATACCTGTTTTGTTCTATCATTAATTGCAATAAAAGAGGGCAGAAACCAGTGAAGGGAAGAATGGACAGAGCAGGCTATGAAACAACAATTCTAAGAATAATTTGTTCTTAGGAAAAACCTTTGTTTATTGAAATTGTCAAAAGCGCTAGGTAAAAGTTTCATGTGTTTGAATTTTGACTAGTGGCAGAGAAGAAAAGTTGTTAGACCTATATTTCAGGAAAAATAAGGTGAAGGATATTGAGGCATATCCTTAACATTAATGCAGAGTCAGTTCTGATTTAGTAATCAAATCGTATGAGGATAAAAATAGAAAAATAAAAGACAATGCTTTACCATGTATGTAAGATACTTACCACATTAAATGAAGCTGTCGTTCATATGTGATTATTCTGTGAACATTTACACCTGTACAAACCTATTGACTTCCTGTTGGTTATGTGTGTATATCTTAGAGTAGAATTTGGTCCAGTGACTTCATCTGCTGTCACATAAAGTAACCAGATTATTTTGATAGGAAAATCCACAGGGAGAAAAATGCATACATCTGTATGAATTAATTTAAGTACTGCAAGATGAGATTTAATGATTAAACACACTCTGTTCTCTGGTAAAAACCAGGTACCAGATGGTATGCGTAGCAAAATATGTTTGCTCTATACCTGTGGGTTTTGAAGTAAAATACAACCTTCCTAACATCTGGCATGCCACCTCAGGACATCTGAAAGTGCACAAAGTGGACAGATATTATCAGATTACAGAAGGCTATGTTGAGTAGATTTAATCTGAATTTTATATAGATAGTGGCAAGAAATAGTTAGGAACATCAACAGCACACCAAAAAAATATCACTTCAATGCAGCATTTTGTATCTAATTTGGAGATTGCTGGCTGTGCAATACCAACTTTCTTAGAATAGCCACAAATGTCATATATAATTTATTCTGTAGTTTCCATTGCTAGACAGAAAGAAGTACACTGAGAGTTATCTAAAAATGTGTTGACAAGTTGGCTTATATATAAATAATAAATACTTTTGTACTATCTCCTAAGGGAGCTGTCAGAGAAGAACTCCAACAACCTACAGTATATTTTCTTTTTCAGTAAGGTTGACATACACAACATTATTGTTCCAGTCCAATATAGGATCTGCATAAGTCTATATGCATCAGTAACTCAATAAAGTTATCCCATGGAACCATTGTATACATAAAGTTGTGTTTGAATTACTTTACAGTGCACAATGCGGTAGTAGGGAATACTGTAGTGACTATAAACCTAGCTTTCTCCCTGGGTGTCCTGGTTTCAGCTGGGATAGAGTTATTTGTCTTCCTAGTAGCTGATACAGTGCTGTGTTTTGAGTTCAGTATGTGAAGAATGTTGATAACACCCTGATGTTTTCAGCTGTTGCTCAGTAGTGTTTA
>JAVJGG010000032.1:10560079-10586299 GCA_035590195.1 Aviceda cuculoides | reverse complement strand
GTGCTGTGTTTTGAGTTCAGTATGTGAAGAATGTTGATAACACCCTGATGTTTTCAGCTGTTGCTCAGTAGTGTTTAGCCTAAAGTCAAGGATTTTTCAGCTTCTCAAGCCCAGCCAGCAGGAAGGCTGGAGGGGCACAAAAAGTTGGCACAGGACACAGCCAGGGCAGCTGACCCAAACTGGCCAAAGGGGTATTCTATACCATGTGATGTCATGTCTAGTAAATAAACTGGGAGGAGTGGGGCTGGGGGGAATCGCTGCTCAGGGACTAACTGTGTGTGGGTCAGCAGGTGGTGAGCAATTGCATTGTGCATCATTTGTATATTCCAATCCTTTTATTATTATTATTGTCATTTTATTATTGTTATTGCTATAATTATTAGTTTCTTCCTTTCTGTTCTATTAAACTGTTCTTATCTCAACCCATGCATTTTACCTTTTTTTTCTGATTCTCTTCCCCCATCCCTCCGGGTGGAGGGGAGTAAGTGAGCAGCTGCATGGTGCTTCGTTGCTGGCTGGGGTTAAATCGCGACATTGGGCTACTCAGGGTTTTTAATGTGGGTAGCCTTCCCCTTAAACCTCAAGCTAGCTCAAGTGTTTCCTCAGAGCACTCTAGAGTGCTGCAAATCTTTTATTTCCAAACTGGTCAATTCCACAGGATATTAAGTGCTTGCTTTAAAGTTCCTAGAATATCCAAATTCTATGGCACATAGAATAACATGGTTGCAATCATGTGATCATATGAATTGATATTTTTCATATCTAACAGCTGCCTGAAATATTATTTTCTCTTTTTCCCTTAAATTGGGTAAAGCATTTCTTCTGAACAGAGAGCGCAGGGAAAATGCACTTTTCTTCTATTGTACCTGAGCTGGTGTATTGGATTGCCTGGTTAAATATTCTGTAGCCAGAAGTGTGAGAGGAGTAAGCAGGCTGATATCCACGCTGGATTGACTTTGACTCCGCATTTCGAATGAACAGCCGAGGAGCCTGAAGCTAAGGCTTCAGGGACAGAAGGCAGTAGTAGTTCTGATGCCTTGCTGAACAGCCTGGAGGAACTGGTGGAGTCTCTTTGTGCAACTGGTGTTTAACATGTATTCCAACCACCATTCAGATGGCTTGTGCTCTGGTGGTGGGTTGTAGTTTGAATACCCACAGGAGAGCCTGACAGAGCCTGACAGAGATATTTGGCTGCTGCCTTAATCATATAAAAGTGTCTTAGCTATTCTAATGAAAACTGGCTAAGATAATGTCGTGTTTTCAGGCATTGAAAACAATGTGGGAAAATTCTGAAGGAAAGTCACCAGATTATGTATATCTCAAGTTGATCAAATACTTAAAAGACAGCCTGAACACACATAATTTCCTAAAAGAGTATGTTTAAATGCTTTGCCATACCGCCGCCTATGAGTATGGTTATTTATTTAGCCAGTTTTATTAAGCTTAATAGGAGGTAAGGGCTAAAGTGTCTCACTTGTCACTTGTTCAATGGAAATGTTTTCAGCAACATCATGATATTTACAGGCATTACTGCTTTGCAACAACTTTTCCTATATTCAATCTGAAAATCAAAAGCCTGAAAACAATCTCAGCTTTAGGTATGCATTTCTCAGAACTCTAAATATTACCCAGAGTAGGTAATTTTCACTTCTCTGTCACCAGCGTCTGAAATTATATTTGATGAAAAAAACCCCTGTATTGCAGAAGGTTTTTCCCTCTTCCTTGTATTCTCAGGGACTGACACTTCTTGAGCAGTTTTATTGACGGCACCTGTTCCAGATATTACGATATCTGTGTTTCTAAGAATGACCATCGAAAATTTGCAATAAATAAATGATGTACCATTCACAAATGAATTACAGTAGTTTAGTACAGTACAGAACCTAATGAATACAGGAATAAATGTGCCACTCAGAAACATTGTCCTGATCCAGGCTCTAAAGGAAGCAGCAGTCTTTCCTTTTCCTTTATAACAATAGGCAAAATTGGATGGCAGAAATCCACTATGCAAACACCTCCAGTCTTTGTATACTCTTCCAAATCCAGTCTGCAGAATAGTCTGTAGAAGTTATGACATTTTTATGGTTAAAATCAAGGCTGTTCAGTATCATACCTGTTTCTGCTTAGTGCAGTTATTTAAATTCTGGTCTTGTTTCAGTTTAATGTAAAAGCAGGGGGAGTGACATGAGCATTTTCTGTCCTTCACTACATATTGGAGAATAGGCATTGTCAGCTGCAGCACATTGTCAATCTGGAAACCTGCCATTCTGCTGAGAAAAAGTTCATGGTTGGTCTAACCTTGCTGTTTCTTGGGGGCAGGTGGACTTGTGGACCAAAATGCTGGCTTGCTGAATCATGTATGTTAGTTCTCTGTGAGCCACTTTAAAAGCTCTGTTTTGAAACATTGCTTATTCAAGCAAGTTATGTAAATAATTAACAAAAAAAGGGATGGGTGGATGAGGGCATGGACAGGTCAATAGACTGAGTTATTTTGCTTTCTTGACAGGCAGTAAAAGCTCACAGGCAGTCTGACTCTTATTCTGTGCTCAGTTTTGGAACCTTCTATCTTCTTCCTGTCTCAGGGAGAGATTGCTGCTTGCCTAAGCAAGCTACTTTTTTTGAGATCATCTAAATTGGACCTTCAGAAGCAATATTCTGAGCCTGGCCAGTGTGAAGTTCTAGTGCCTTGCAAATGCACTTCTGTTTCTGCTCCCATCTGAAGAGTGTGAGAGGTACTAAGCTTATCTGACATAACAAGTTGTCCTGTTTCCTCTGAGCCGTGGAGGAGACTTGTGACCTTGCAGGTATGTAACAGACCTGGTCTGATAACCACACATGATTGCAGGAGGGCAACTGAAGAGGTAATGGCAGCCTTGTTTGAAAAATATCCACCTTTCTAGTGGGAAAATGTCTCTTTGGGGAGGAAATGTTAGCTTAAACTTTTAACTTGTTCATTGCAATTGTGAGACCATAGACTGGGATTCATAACATCTGTGTTTTATTGTTATCTGGGAAAAAATCTACTATGAGAGTGGTACCATAAAAGACTGATTGTTATCTTCAACTTGCCTACATGAGGATTCCAGAAAAGGTGAAATGCAGTGGAAAATAAAAAAAAAAAAAATTCCTGGCCTGGTTTTTGAGGTCAATGGAATCTCTATGCTTGCACTTCCTCTCAGTGTAAATAACAAGGATGCCGTACTTAATTGTTGAGCTAATGTGCTCACAGTAGGCCAGAGAATGAAGGTATGACAGACATATTTGGTAGGTTAGGCTTTCCACATCTCCTGTGATTAAAAAAAAGGGAAATTCTTAACTGTTATCTTGATCCATTCTTCTGGACAGAAATAAACTGGTGCATCTGTGAATTGTTAATAATTGATGACACAAGTGCATATTTACTGGGAAATTCCCACCTCATTCATTATCTAAAAGACACAAAAATATCCCCGAATAAGAGCACACTAATGTAGGTCTGGGGAAATCCTGCTGCTTTGTAATAAAAATAGCAAGGCCAAGTGCAGAGGTATGGGTTTAACAGTCCTTATGAGGAGAGGTACCCTCCCAATCTGTTTTAAGACACCCTTTCTAATGAGTTGGATTGGAGGATAAATTCTGCCACAGGTATCATACTCAAACTAAACAACAACATCAAACATTAAAAAAAGGTTACAGTGGAAGCAGAACTGGAAGAACACTTGACAATTAATGGTCTTGCATAGGAAGAATGACTTTATCAATCAAATAACTCTGTTTGAATTGGAGGTATAGGAAGAGTATCTGGACTTTTTTGGGCTTATCAACTTTCCCCCTGTAATGCTGAAAGCTCATCTTAAAATAATTACCCGACTTGCCTTTTATTTGAGTTATTCTTCCTATGAGAGAAGAAAAGCCATATACTGAAGCTTGATGAGCTTCTTTTGAACTCTAGTGTGAGGAAATACACATATTTTCATTCTCTCCATGCTTTACTATTTCCCTTTGTTGAAAGAGGTATTGGTTCTCTCAGATCTTGGTAGACTTGTGGCAATTTTCCTCTATTTTCCAATTCCCTTTGCCAACCGTGTTTTCCTTAACTGTAGGCAATTGAAATATATCAGAATATACACTTCAGTATCTATAAATTCCTCTGAAAACTTATTTAGCATAGAATAAATTTTGCCTTGTTTGGTAATTGGTTTTGCTTTTTTTCTCCATGCTAGTACCTGGAATCAATAAGGAGACCTTGAATCACTGAATTAGTTTCTTGATAACACCTCCATGAATCTATTTCTCTTCCCACAACAACCCAAAGCTGGAGTTATGAGGTACTTCAACTGAAGACATTCCTCTGATCACAGGAAAACAGGACGTACACTGAGAACTGAAGAAATTATTTTCTCTGAAAGGAGTTGCCTTCTCAGTGTAGCAGCAGTCAGATATGTGAAACATTGAAGGTTCAAATAACTTGAAACATTTTGGGTTTATATATTTCTGTGTAGAACTGTGTGGAAGAAGTTGAGGTACTTTCCCAGACCATGTGGAAAATGTAAGTAAGTTTTCAAAGCAATACATCTGTCAGCATTCTGAATTTAGCATCTAGACTAAAAAACATAAAAGCAAGCTGTTTATATGGATCCAGAGCTTAAGGAAATCAGTGAATTCCAGAGGTTCAAAAGAAGATATGTACATAATAAAGAATAAAGCAGAAAGTAAATTTCTATTAATGTTTCTCACTGAGATAATAAGAAATTCGAGATTATGAAAATCAGGTTCCAGTTGTGATTTCATGGAAGATCAGAGGCAAGGGACAATGGATTGAACCTCAGCAGCAGGCACACTGAGGGCCTCAGCTTAGAGCAACTAATATAAAAAGCATGGCAAAGAAGATAGAAAATGGGTGTTTCTATGTGAGCCACATTAACAGATTGTGTCAAATCACATAGTCAAAATCTGCTTAATCTCTTAGTAGCCAAAACATGAAGAAATAGAATGCTGATGAAATGCAACAAGAGTCTGTAGAGAGAGATGTTTTCATTCTTCCTTTCCATAATATTTTAAAGGAAGGAAAGAGTAAAAGATATATATTTTAATATATTTGTTGTGTTAGTTATGATTTAATATTTCTGTTTTAATATTTAACACTGAGATATAACATCAGAGGCTAAACTGAATACAGTAAATTAATCAGAAAGCAAAGGGGCAAGGAATACACAAAATCCAGGCTCAGAATAACAGATAGTCCAGGGCAAAAAAGAAGATGGTATAAGCTGCTTAAAATCCCTGGATTACACAATAAACTTTTTTTTTTCCTTTAAAAAAATGCTGATTCACAAAAGCAAGAGCATATTAAATCTCTTCTATAGTTTAAAATTATCTTATGTACTATTTGACAATTTCAACTAACGCTTGCAACCTCTTTATAAACCATCCTGACTGAAACAGATGGATGTGTAATTCAAATAATGAGCTGGATCCTCTCCCTGTAGCAGTCAATTATACAGGGTTTTTTTTCAGTATAGTATTCAAGAGACTAAGATCTTTCTCTATATATAGATCACCTGAAATGACCTTGCTTATGCAGTGTCAGAGCCAAAATGGAACAGTAGGATATGTATCTTGCTGCATTTTTAAAAGCGCAAACAGATAGTTTAAGAACTATTGTATCCGACAACATTTGCACTTAAATTCTTTCCAGTACTTACCACTTTGATGTTGTAATGTGATACTTTCTCTAGGTAAACTGCCCAGAGACATCCGATGTCTGAACATGAATGCCATGCAAAGAATCCTAGTAGCATTGTATTTTGCTGAGAAAATAATGACAGTGAGGGAATGCAAGCTCATTTCATTAATAATAAATGACAGTCTAAATGGTGACAACTCATGGTGAAGACTTAATTTACATCTAGCACCGAATATGAAATCATCTAAGGATCTGTCAAGTGGTGTGTGTGCAGCGCTCATCAACGTTATTACACAGGAACTTCTCTTTCTCTGTGCTTGTCAACATGCACTCTGGGCCATAAAAGCAAGCTGTTTATAGGGATCCAGAGCTTAAGGAAATCAGTGACTTCCAGGTAATAGTGCAAGAAACTTTACCTGTAAAAGCATTTGACTGAGTGCCGTGGAAATTTCCCTGGGTCCATAGTAAGGTATCAATGACAAAACTCTAGTGAACTGTGTCATAGGATTTGAACACCTCGTTAACAAGTGAAGCAAACTTACTAAGATTGAATAGGGGCCTCAGTGCTGTTCATACACATTAGACTCACCAGGATTCACCAAGAAAAAAGACATGCTGCTTGCCTTTGGTGTGCAAAGCTCTGTCAAGGTTGCACTTTATGTAGCTTGTGGGGTAAAACCTAGAAAGCCTCATAAGGCTGTGTGGTGGCCTGGATCTACTCATGAAACAGCTTGCCTGCTGCTCAAAAGAAAACTTCTTGCCCATTGCAGAGCAGCTCAAAAAGTGAGCAGCACAGTCATTTCTGTTCTGTTTTATATGACCTGTTGGTATGTGAACATAAACATTAATTGTGTGTGGCTGCAGTCAAAAGGATGTGGAACTGAAGAATGAGGGAGCTGAAACCTGGATCTGCAGTTGAGAACAGCCTTAGAGCGCTCCTTTTGCAAAGAGATGGGATATAATATGCTAGAATTCATAATCTGATGAGTTTACAGCTTTCATTTTCTTCATACAGACATGGAAAGTCTCTAGAATTCCTGTGTTACATGAGATCCAAGAAACAACTTGTTCGTATACCTTACAATTTTGAAATAGTTTACTGTGTATGAAGTATTCAAATGTATTGTGTTGACTAAACAAAGATACTGTTATGCTCTGACTTATCATATAAATGATATTAACAATAGTATTAGCGCCCTCTGAAAATACTGTATTTTGTGTGTGTGTGCATATGTGTTCAAGAGAACATTTAGAAAAAATGGAAACAAAAGCATTGCAAATAACATGGAAAATATTTTTACTCCTCTTTATTTTGGAATGAGAGGCATCACTTTCATTTTTGGCTTACTGGAGGACCATTGCTTTACTTTTTTCTTGTTCTCTTAATATTTTTCCATCTTTTAGGGTGATTAGCACTTCTAGAATACTTTAAGTATTCCAATCAATTTCAGTTTTCATTTTCACTTATTGGAGTGAGACCTAGGACGTCTCAGACAGAGCATCAAGAAATGGAAAAAACAGTCGGTACTTACCCATGGAAAAAGTGGGTTAGGAAAAAAAATATTCCTTAATCAGCTGGATTTCTATCCCTCGTTCCTCCTCTTGTCTGGAAAAGGGTAGATTCATATCCCAGAACTATACTGCACTAGAAAGGCTATCCTTTGTGAGTAGTAAATTTGACCTACATAAAGAGAAGTCACTTGAAGGAGATCCCTTCATCCCTCCCTGCTCCACAGTCTCTGAAGTTTAATGTAGGAGAAAACAGGGAACTTGTGGTATATGGGAATTTAAGAGGGGGGCATAAAAAGATCAGAGTTTGGAACATCTAATCAGGAAGATACAAATTCTTGCTCCTGTTACACTTCTGACAGTTTTGACGTACTTGTTCTGAAGTATAGATTAACCAAGCCCTATCTGCTCTTAGTTAACATTTATGACAATCAGTGGGAAAAGCGGAGCTTTAAATGTAATATCTAACTTGGTTTGCCGTAGACTATAGGGTCTATAATAATTTATTTCTGCTCTGTTTTGGTTCTGACAACCTGTGTACTTTTCATAAAGAAGATAGAGACTTATATACTAACAACGCGAACCTTCTGTGATCTCTAGCAGAAGGGTAAAGGTATACAGTAGGTATGTGAAATAGAGTCTGTTTGAGTGATTAGTTATTATAGATGGAAATTTATACAGAAATTGTGTGCTTAGAATAACTTTAACCTTGTTCAGTAGACATGAGGCTGAAGCTGATTAAATGAGAAGTGAAAAAAAAATTCAATTTTTTTTTATTAACATCTTTCTTGAAAAGATTATAGTGTTGCAGGAGGTGTTAAAAAGTACATTTGCTCACCATTTCATCACCTGTTGAGCCTGCTTTCAGTTAAATACAACATCTATGCTAAGAGTCTGTATTTCTCATAAGCTGATGGTGACACTTTCAGGTTTTAGTTTGGATGTGGTGCAGCTGCTCCCACAGTCAATGATATGAAACTTGATGATGTGCCACCCTCCTTTTGCAGTTGTACCACATAAATAGAATAACACAGATGGATGTGTGTTGCCTTATGATATGGCCTCTTGCCTAACAATAGGTTTTTCCTTAGCAGCAGGTAAAGCAAGAGTTTAATTGTCATAACTGCTCATGTTCATTTATGTAAAGTGTAACAGGTCTTTCGGGGACTGAGCTATCTAAATGTTAGCTAAATCACAGCTCTTGTACATTCTCCATGGCACCGAAGTACAATGTGTAGATACCCATCTTGGTAGTCTAGGCTGTAAGGTTCCAATGGTCAATGTGTCATTGCCAAAAGAATGACCAGTATAAACAGAGATAATTAAATCCATGTAGAAAATACATGATTTGGGCCTTTGTTCTCATATTAGCCTACACTTTTGAAAATTAAAAATAAAAAGCCTTCAGGAATATGTTTTTTGCTCTTGTGTAGACTTCTGGGATTGTCAGAAGAAGAAATAATGAATGCATACCAATTCCACAATGGTCTTTATTTGTGAAAGGAGCCAAGTCATCCCTTTTAGAGCTTAGGGCATTGTCACAAGGTAAAAGGAAGTTCTGTTGCTGAGTTCAGTGAGGTCAGTCATAAAACATAGGTCTCTGTTTATTCTTCATTGTTCCATACATGTGCATTTTTCTGGAATTTGCTGGAACTGGAGTGAAGTCTTTGGATTAGATTCGGTGCTTCGCAGTCACAATATCCTTGATTGACCCCTTCTGTTCACAGTGCTTGAATTTCCTTTTCAAAGCAATTGACTCTCAAATTCTGCCCTCCACCTGGTTTTATAGCTGCAATTGTCTCTTAGGCATTCATTAAGAAGCTGCTGGTTTCATTTTTTCCACAGTCTTCCTCTCCATCATAGCTAAGAATTCCATGCATGCAGGATAGTATGCTCCCAACACCTCTTTGCCTTCCATGTTATTGTGCTGTTCTCACTTCTAAGTTACCACAGCTGGATTCTAGATGCAAAAAGGAATATTATAAACATTTGGAAATGTTCTGTTTTCTTTTTTTGTAAACACTTTTCCAGTGTTTACACTGGAAGTTCTAGACTTTTCCAGGTCTAGAAAATTTGATTCTCAGAATGGAGTTTTCTCTATACTGAAATAAAGTACTTCTGAAAATAAGAAAAAAATATTCTTGAAAGTATGTTTCCCCAAGTCACGAAAGCTACTGAAAATGGAAAAGCTCAGTCAGCAAGAACTTAAGAATTGTAAATGCAATAATAAAGGAAACACTAACAGAACATAATAAAAGGAAAACTGTTTAAAAATAGTTTTTTTTCTTTAATTGAAATTTATTGATTATTAATATTGACAACACATCAAAGGGCATTAAATGAAAAAGCAACATATTTAAACTAATCACATGAAGTAATTGTTTGTACATTTTTCCATGAAATTGTAGACATTTTTGCTAAGAAACATTTTTATACCCTAAGTGAAAAAAACTTAATTTGACAGATTTGTGGAGGAAAAATTGTTTGGGACTTTGAATACAACAATCTTGGTCTAACCTCTGGTTCAGAACATCTTTAAACTGCAGACTGCTGGAAGCTGAGATGAGACATTGGGGAAGTGTAGCTTTTGTATTCATGCCCTGTACATCTTGTAAAGGTCATGTATTTAGGTTAACAAAATTTATTTGGGCAGTACAACTGTATTTATCCTACTAAGAATTATCCTTTACATATATGTGTATGCACATACGTAAAACCTGGTTCCAATAAAATATTTTGTGATGCAAATCAATATTAACAATAATTTCCCACAATTCATGCTCTCTCCATTCCTGTCATGGTCTTTGTCCAAAACTCAGTCTCCTATGCTATAAACTACGTGATACGTGATAAGACTTGCACTTCTCTCTTCAAGTATCTCCAGCTCCTTGGCACTAAAGTCATCTTCATGTCACACTAATTTGAAATCTTTTAGACAACTCTTCATGCTTCCCTGCTGTTTCAGCTTCCCCTCCTCCAGTTTCTATGTCTTCTCCTCATTCTTCAAATTCCTGTACTTTCCTGGCTTCGATCTGTCTTTCATCAGTAGGCGTTTGGATTCCATCTCTTTCAACACTCATTTCCACAACTGTCTCCACTCCATATGGTGATCTGCTCCTAGAATTACTTTTGAGGCCATCTACATTATTCAGTTACTTACATCTGCCAAATAACTGCCTACTATCTTTGACCAAGTTTTGCAGTAAATTTCTGTTATTTTTTGAGGAGAAAAAGATAGTGAAATGAAGCTGATACAAGATATGTATCTCAGTCTTACACAGTGTAAATCATTTTTCAGTCAGTGCACAACCTTGGCTTCTTCTGGGCCACGACTATGACTTAAGATGGATCTCTCTTGCTCTAGAGCCTGACACAACTTTGACAACAAAAGTGGAGTTCATGTTGGCTTCAAGAAAAGTGATGAATGTCAAGCTGTATCCGAGGGGCAACATGTGCCATTTCCTCAAAAAGAGGCGTGGATTATGCTTGGCTTTATCATCAGTCTGTCCAGCTTGTACCTGTCCTCTGCTCTTCTTGTTTGAAAATCAGAAGAAGCTGGGTCACTCACTTCTTTGGTGGAAGGTAAGAAGCCTTCGGTTCTACTGTTGACCTGGGCTACTGTCCACTTCTATTTACTGTATTATTCAACTTTATTTTATCTTCTGCTCTCTTGCTCAAACAAAAGATTGCCATTTCTTTAAGATTCCCATTGAAGTTCTGATACTTTCTGGCTCTGCTTGTATGAATAAATTAAATTCCTTAGACCAGGACTTATTTCTGTACTCTTAAAAATAGAGTAGCCATATGCTAGATGACTACTGGAAATGGTTCTTGGAAAATTTAACACCTGAACCATTCCTGTTTAACAGTGCTGAAGCTGTCTAGCCAAGAGAAAAAGTAACATTTCTCAGCCTGGTTTCCTAAAGACAATAGGCTTATGCAGTCAAGCGGTCTGTCTAGTTACCTATTCCTCACCTAACAGGTTTTGAACCCTAAGAGTGATTTCAAGTAAGTCTGAAAAGTAAGTAAATCTCAAAGAGAATTAAGCTGCTAGAAGTTTTGAGAAAATTAACAGAGGAGAAGACCAAGTAAGAGCTCTCACTGAAGATGAGCTCAGCTGCTTTACTATCTATTTAAGAATAACTCTGTGGCCAATCAGTGCAAATGTAGCTGCTAACAAGCTACAGCTCATGCTGTTTCTCTCCCAGTGGAAGTTTCAAAGGGAGACAGAAGGAGCTGTAATTATTATAATGAAGTAAGCAGCAGGGAGAAAGATTGGGATAAAGGTCACAAATCTACTGGAAACCATGCTTTTGCAGTTCTGCTGCTCCTGGGGCAAATTGTCTTTCTGCTTTTTAGGTTCTTTTCTTTCATAAGAAATGGATTAGTTCTGTGCCTTGCTTCTATCAGTTTCTCTTAGAATTTTAGGTGTCAAGTTTCTAAGTGTCAGTATCTATTTCACTTATCAGAGTTTTCATGCAGACATTTCCATTCTGACTGATAGCTCTAATATATCCACCGCTACAAATAGAGAAAGCATTCTTATGATACCATGGCATAATAATCAGTGCGATCCTGGACTGCATGCAGCTGCTATCATGATTCTAAGCTGTAAACAAATGACACTGTTTCTTGAGGACACAAGATAGTGTCTTAAGCTGTTTTTATTTATTGCTTTAAAATGAATCTTTAAGAAACATCAAGAAGTTTTGCAGTGTAAAGCAGACACACTGCAGATAATGCAAAAAATGAATGAAAATGCAAATAACTGAAATAAAGAAGGACTTCAATCCAGTTTATAAAACAGCAAGAAGAACTAATGGTTTTAAGTTCATTCAGTAGGAAATTTCCTCAAACTAGAGACAAACACTGAGAGGAGAGAAATATGAAAAGGATCCATGGACCAAATATTGCAGAATATAAAAAAGAATTGCTGCAATGTACTAATAATGTTGTTATTAGCAATTATTAATAGTTACAATAATGTAGCAGCAAGGAGTCCTTGCCAGTAGCAGAACCTAAGGTTTTACGTCATGTTGAATCATAGGGAATGAAGTCTCTTGCTGTCTCAAACCCTTTCAGTGATTTCAGCTGAAGGTAAAAATACAACAGGTGTACTCAGGGTTTGCTAGGTAAAAAACCCCAGCAAACCCCGGCATTCACTGAATAATGTGCAAGACGAATGCCAGAGTGCTCGTTTATTCTGCAGTGCTGCCTCCTGCGGCCACCACCCCTGGCAACTGTGAAACTACAGAACTGGGCTGCCTTTATCGGTTTGATATTGTAAGTCATCTGTGTATTAATTTTATGATGGAGGATAAAGATAATTGCAGAGGGCAAGAGTGATTTTGAGAGCATGCAGGGCTACTTATTTACTGTTTCTTCACCTCATGCAGAAGAAATCATACAGTCATTCCCTTTGGCTTAGAACAAGGGAAAATGACTGTCAAAGGCACATGTATTTTCAAGTATTGTCTGCCTTCAGCTGTAGAAAGGGTGACTGAAGTCTTAGGATACATTTTTTTTTTTTAAATCGTTTCAGGAGAAGCTTTCAGAGAGGCCAAGGAACTTACACCTTTTTCAAGATTAGTTTAAAGACTTAGATATCTGGCTAGAAAGCAAAGTACAGCTTTGAGTCATGATAGCTATACCTGTTATATATCTTAGTTTGATTTGAGTGCATTTCTATAGGTCATTTATAGCACTATGGAAAAAAGCTAAGCTAAGCCACAAAATTTCCACTTCCAGATGTTATATTCTGCATTGGTTGTAATTAGCAACCTCATTTTCAGAAATATAAAACCATGAAGTCCTAGAAAATTTTAGCTGTCAGAAAGACTGCTAGGAGTCACAGTTACAGTGGGAGCATGTTGTGGTCACTGCCGTTCATTGCCCAACTGGATCCTGGAGAGAAAGCAAAAGCTTGAATGTGTAGTCACGTACTGCTGAGCAGAGGTTCAGCTTAGTAGCTGTTCAATAAATGGCTGAAAAGCAAACTGTTTTTATAAAGAGGATTTAAACACATATAACAGTTTCTGTGATGATTAGTAAATACGCGTCTCCCCATCTGCTCTGAAGGAATCGTTGGCATGGCATTTTCTGTGCACTTTGCCGCACAAACCCACAGAAGCAGCTGAAAGCTGCAAATCTTGGCTCTGCTAAGCAATCCACTGGAATCCATGCAGAGCTGTGGAATGCTTTTTTTTAGCTACCCAGGCAGCTTGGCCTGGTGTATTGATAGCAGGTGGAAAAATAATTTCTCTTTTCCTGTCTTTGAACATGAAAGCTTTGTTCAAGAGGAAAAAAAAAAGCAAAACAAAAACAGTGGCCTCACACTTTTATTTTAAAAGCTTGCATTTAAAAGATCTTCAACAAGGACAGCAAGGACAACAACAAGGACAACACAGACTGGGGTTCCTAGACTACGTGTCAAAATATAGCCGTGGCCGAAAATATTGGGCCACTAGGATTTCCGTCTCTGTTCAGCAAGGGCAATCTTTCCACCCACACAATGAAATTTTGTATATTTTTAACAACTTTGCAGCTGCTGTCGTCATGAATATCTGTTAGTTGCTGTTCAGAGTCAGATTTGCTGATAACCATATTCAAAGAGGAGGGGCAGTGTTAGACTCATGAGGAGCCTAAGGAGAAAGAAAGGCATGGGCCTCTCCCTCCTTTCACCCACACACCGAATGATTTGGATTTCTTCGTAACCTAACCCAGCGGGATGCAACCGTGTACTTGGGCTTGGGGCTCAGACAGGCTGCTTTTTTCCCTAACACCTGCTCTGCCCAAGAAGATGCTTCTCTTTTTGTTATCAGTAGGCAGTGAGATTAGAATGGCATGACAGCTGGATTTATTTGTTGGGAGTTTATGACCCAGGTTTTGATTTGGAACACAAACAAAATCTCAGCCCAGACTATTGATTTTGCCTGATTTTGAGTTGGATTTTATGGACTAGCTTGGCTTTGTTGAACAGTTTATTAAACTATCAAGCCTCTTGTGCGGAGGTCTGAGCTTGTAAGCCCACGCCTTTGAAAGGAACGAGTGAACACAAGGAATGTGATGTGTATCTTTCTTAAAGCCTTACAGAACGTTGTAGATAATCCTTAATGTGTGCTTAACTATTAATGCAATGAGAATCTTCCATATATAGAAAAACAGAGGAATTTTGGCTGAGAGGTACGCCAGGTAAACCAACAACACAATAAAGCAAGTTGTACCAGATTTCAAGTTGTGAATTCATGCAATAGAATCCTTAGAATAAATTAACAGATAATAATTAAGAGAGTCCTATCAGATCTATTTGCTGCCTTATGTAAAAAACATACGTGATGGCAACCCAGCTATGAATCATGGCATTCTATTCAAGCAGTACATTTTCTATTCTAGATGATGAATTAAGATATTGTCTCTGTTCTAAAACCGGATCACTGTGTCAGTTTTGCCTTTGTCATTGTGCGGCTCAGCTGTAGCTCTCGTGTGTTCAAGCATTTCTCTGTAGGACGCAGTTGGAGTCGAGGATCACGTTGACAGAAACATATGCGGAACCGTCAGCCATTAAATCTCTCAGTCAGAATTTTCTGGCAGACACAGACGAAAGTTGTAGCAGGCTTTCTGCATTCTTCATGGAAACACACTTCCAGTTTCGTGTGGGGCTAAGAGCACTGAGTGACACACTACAGACTGCAAGAGAAAGTACTTCAATTTCAAATACTTTTCTAGACTTATATTGTTATTAACTGAGTTTTTCAGTAGTGGCTATTTATATTTAGGGAACTAAACCACTGCATTTAAATGCTCAATAGGAAACTCTCCTGCATGCAAAATACTAATTCATGTGCTAGCTAAAGCTTCCTTAAAGCTTTATGCTTACATGTGCATGTCTCTATGGTATTTCTGAGTGTCCTAAGGGCTAGACTTCTCTTGCCGACCCTGAAAAATCATTAAGTACCACCATGGCATAGGGATTTTGCTTTAAAAATGGATGTTGCATGCTTGCCTCCCACTTACATGGCTGAAATACATTTATGGTGAGATCCTGGCCTTTTTTGGTTGAGTAGGGTGCTTTTTGCCATTGATGGTGACAGAATGATATTTGATCAGGTTATGTTTATATGACATAGTGTAGCTCTGTCAGCTAACTGAATGTTAGCTGGGTAGTCGGCATGAGCTAATGAACTCTACTTCTTTGTGGGATAAACCACAGTATCTCTGAACAGTTGTGTATTGTGTGATGTAAAAATACAGATTTTGCAGAAATACAGGTGTTCAGTCAGATTAGGAAGCTGGGAGGTTATTAACAATACACAAGACCAAGTACAGAATGGTACTCTGTTGAAAACTCAAGGATGGGCTGTGAATCAGAAAGGCAGAGTAACATTCAGAACTGTTCAGCAGGAAGACAATTTGGATTTACATTGCTGTTCACGTTTTGTGAGATGCTGCAGAAGGAGGTGACTACGTGTATACTGGTCTCTTTGCTCTTATCATTCTGCAAATGTAAAAAGGCAAGCAGGGGTGTTTCTAAGGTAGCAGCAGCTGAGCAGGACTTGTGCAAATTTCACTGTGACATTGCATATGAAGGCAGTTCTGGTATTGACTTTAAATGAAGCAAGAAGAGGCTGGTAAACAGATGCTCTGATTAATGGATGTTACGCATTCTCAGACTGATGGGGGATAGCAAAGTAATGTATTGAAGTGGAAGGGATTGTTTGTTTGTAAATCAGAAAGGAGAATTCAGCTCTTGCTGGACATTTATCATTGGGTAGCCTGGTGGTAGTGACAGTTACAAAGCAGAGCAGATAATGTGTTTTTCTTGCTCTGTAGAATATTTAAATGGCTTCCTTTTGTGATGGGTGGCAGTGTTCAGAACCAGACACCCGTCATATAAATAAACCAGTATGTACTGAGGCAACTGTTTGAAGGAAAACGTTTTTGTTTTTGTTTTTGTTTTTTTTGTGGGGGGGAACTTGCTGTACTACAGACAACAGGTGGTTCTTATCTTCTTACTTTTCCCCCTCTCTTTTTTAGGGTATCTTTAAAGACTTCTACATGCTCTCCAAACCAGCTATTCAAAGAGGAAGAACTTTTAACAGAGTGCCATGTCAGTCATATCAAAACAAAGAGAAGCAAAAGAGGGCTCCAAGCCAACCAGTTGCTACTGCAGTTGGTCCAGCAACTGGATGTTAAGTAAAGAAAAGTTAAAAACAGGGTTGGGCTCAACTTTCTGTCCACACGTTCAACCTTGTTTTTGTGCTAAAATTGCTTCTTCCAGTGTAGATTGACATTAAGATGTGATAATCTGGACCTAGGTTTAAAATAATAGTAATTACGCATTTTACATGTTTACACTGTGTGTTTAGATACACTTACTCTGCTTTGCATTCAATGTAAAGTGAGACTACTGTGGGGCTATAGATATATGCAGGTATTTTGTATGTATCATTTAATTTATACACTTTTTAGATGGCTGAACATAAATAGATGTACACTGACTCTGAAACTTTTTAAAACTTTCCAATATCCTGAAAGTGCTGAAACACAATTGAATTCAGTGGAGCAGATTTTCCTTTATCTCAGTTCAGAGTGCATATTTATTTTTCTCTTGCAGAGGTCAAATGAAATCGTTGATTTCAACAGGGTAAGAGTGTATGCCTATGGCTCTGATTTCGAAAAGTACATAGTTAAAACTATCCCTTTTCAACACTTGTCTTTAAATACCACTAATGCCAGTGTTGCTTTAACTGGGCCAGTGTCTGGTCCACTGTTTCTAGCTGAGCAAGAAAAGGAATAATAGGTCACCAGACTGTAATAACTCGTGATATGTGATTCTCCCGAGGTCTGATGGTTCTGTACACAATATCAGCATCACGGGGCCTGTCCCTTTAGAATCTAAATGTTCTGTGAATTTACTAAAACACAGTCACAACTGCACAGAAAGCTGCCATATTTCCATGCCATTTTTGAAAGACTAAGTCTGAGAGCTAATTTGAACTTTATTCCTTCATCCTCTGAGTTTTATTAACAGGGATTCAGGTTTCTTTTACGCATGTGATACAATACAGTTTTTGATTGAATTGAGTAGAGTTACGGTGAAAAGGAGTATCTAGAGCAAGACCTGAGACAAGGCAAGCACCCAGATGAGATAAAGTATGAAAAAAATATCAACACTTTTACAAATGATCTGATTCCATGTGGCCAAGAGTGTAATAACATCATGGAATATCATAGTAGCAAGCTTGCTTCTAGCTTTAGTAGGTCACTAATACAAAAAAATCAGCCCCTCCTTACATAATTCAGTCATTCCATACCAGGTGCCATATAGGAAGAATCCAGGGTTACAAAAAAATCCCTGTAACGTAGAAAAAAAGAATCTAACTCCTAGAAAAAGCTTAATCTAAACTGGTTGTCACATTGCTCAGAATCCAAAGCTCATTTTTGCGCATTCCACTAAAATGAGCTGCCAGCACCAGTGACACAGTGACTTTCAGACGCATGCTAGGGTGATGACTGGAAAATAGCTAAGACCCTGGTCTTGAATGTAGCTACGTGTGGATGGATGCCCCCCTAAGCTTGTAGTACACAGCTCCATGCACACTGTGCTGTTAAAGGGTTTGTAAGTCAGGAACAAATATTAGCTTTAAAAATTCACTTACTGATGGTAAAGGCATTACCCATTTGGATTAAAAAACAAAGGTTTTTTCTTATGACAGAGATGTGAAATATACATTTTTGCTTGGTTTCAAAGAAAGTTTTTCTGTATGTTGCTAACCATTGATTCCCTGAACACTGAATGTCAAATTCATTACCATGGGCCAATCCAGTGGAAATGGGTGAGGAGGGGGAAATATGCTCTCCCTAATAGATTTAGTAACTGCACAGTGGTTTGCAACATGAGCTCAGAATACACGATGCTGCTATTTGGCCTAATCTTTTGGGACGTGGCAAGTTCCAGGGTATTGATCATTTCAGATTAAATTTAGCTTTTAAACTTGAATTGGTCCCTCCAGCTCTACTGTCAGATTAATAGCAGCAATAAGAAAGATCTCTTCCCTTCTTAGGTAAGAAACATTCAGGCAGGGCTTTAGCCCATCCCCCAGACACGGCACTGTTACTTTCACAGCATTAACTGCATGATGACTGTGGGTAAAATGATATTTGAAGTACTATGGGGTTTACGCTGGCCATTTCCACTTGATTTTGCAAATCAAATCTACGTAGTTGGGATCAAACGTGTTGGCTGATTGGATTGAAAGATGAGACATTTGGATGAGGGAAATAGATTATGCACATTCTCAGGTCTGAAAAATGTCTGACTGTTCAATTCCAGCCATATTCAAGTATGCCCGAGAGCAGGATTTGGCCCACAATTGCAAGCTTTTAATATTGTTACCATACTTCCTACACATGACTTTCTGGAAAGTCACATACCTAGAAGTAAAAGCACTGCCTGTGGCAACCAGGAGCTCAGGAAGAGGGCTGTGCGAGTGGCCGAACCTGGGGCTCAGCGCACGCGTGTGTGACGTGCAGCCTGGCCGCCGGGCAGGGAGGGCCGTGATGGCGGGTGGCAAGGCGGCGGCGGCGGCAGGCGCTCCGCTGCTTCCCGCGCTCCCCAAGCGCTGCCTTCGGTGGAAGGAACCTCAGCAGGTCGACTCTTTCAGCCGATGCGCAAAGCAGAAGGGATTGCTTCTGCCGCTGCTTGCCGAGTTCTTACTGCACCCTATTCTGACCAGACACTGACACGGAGTTTTGATATTTAATCCATATGGAGAGATTGCCAAGTTTTGCTGCTCGTTAGTACAAACTATCAACAGGGAAACAAACTGTCTATCAGATGCCTCCTTAGGTGAAGCTAACTGAGACATAGCACTTGTAAATGATATAGTGGCGTAGGTGTTTGCCACTAAAATGGGTAAGTGACTTAGAAACGGTACTTAGTCTATAAGTAAATAAAATAGCAAAATAGTTATGGAGGTGGGCATTGTTCCAAGGAACACATGCCACTGACTGAGAACACGGTAACTGTGGCATGCAGAGAGTAAAGTATAATAAATCTCCCTCTCTGTTTCTGTCCCAGCTCCCTCTTCCCCAGCTGTAAACACAGCCCCATATCCTACCCCCCAACCTCCTTCACTGTCCCACAAATGACCTATTTTCATCTAAGGTGGCAGTGCATCCATAGCCTCCCTCCCTTGGCATCTACGGTAGTAAGACAACATGGTCACTTCACTGGCACGCTACAAAGCCAGTACTCTACACACCCCAGAGGGAAGGAAATTGGATCAGGAGGATATTTATAGATTATTCTGATGGAATTTCTGATTGCTTTGGAAAACAGCAACTAGGAATTAAACATGAAACAGTTGTACCTTTCTTCCTCTCTTGAAAAAGATCTACACTACAAAAAGAGACATTCAAAATTGTGGACTGTCAGAATGAAAGTTGCCTGCAGATTTTTAATTCTGTTCCTCTGTACTTATGCATTATGAAAGGAGAATTCATTCTGAGCCGTTCCCACGGCCTGTTCCTATAAAGGTTGTCAGACTAGATGATCAAGATGGGCCTTTCTAGTTTTGTAACCTATGGAGTTCTGATCTAAACCGACATGATCGCACACCATTTTCCCCTCAGCCATGCCTACCTCTGTGCACCAGGTAGATCTGTACTGTAGCTGAATTAGTTTGCTGTCTCTGGGATAACTGTTCCATTTGTTGGAGAATTTGTGAGATATATAGGGTGGAATGGGTAAGCTTAAAAAATTTTTTAAAAAGGACAGTCACTCTGGGGAACTAGATTCTATCCTTGACTCTGTCGCATAGTTTCTGTGTAGTGTAAATTTAGACTGGGTTTCCACATGCAATTATTCATTTCTGAAGATTTAAGTTGAGTTACTGAGCACTTTATTGGAAATGCTGAGCATTTAAAGCTGCAATTAAAATCAAAACCTGTGTTTTGTATACAGATGATAGCACAGAATGATAAATTCCTTGCAGAAGTGCTTGAAATTGGGAATCCAAATTAGTGTAGATTTCTGATATTTATGTATCTGGCAATAAGAATGCCAGCTCACCACAAAGATAAGTTCAATCATGTTTGTGAAGAGCTACAATTGCTGGACAAATAGAAGAATTACATGAGAAGGCAAATAACTGTGTATTCAGAAGAGAGACTGATAGATGTGCCGTAAATAAGACAGTACTATACATCCATTCATGAAGATAAAGCAAAATAGGAAATAGCTATTAATTCCTCTACTGCACAAAATGAGAAATGCTTCTATAGAAAATAGGTCTAATTTATGAAAGACTATTTTAAAGTATATGCAAATGAGTGTATATGATTTCCATACACATTTTAATGATGTACAAGGCTAGATAAAGGCTTGAGTTTTCAGCTTGTTTAAACTGTCAGCTGCTTTCAGATAACTTAGACAGAGATCTTGACTGATCACTCAAATGCCAGAAAACACTCTTCGCTGTGCATTAAAATCAGTAATAGCAAAGTACCACCAGAGTAAATTAAAAGGGGTTAATGTGCATTATACAAAATAACATGAAGCACTTTATTCTCAAGCTGACTTTTGGGTCTATAAATTGTATTCCTTGGCCTGTCATCTGGGGAATGCCGATCAGAAATGCTTTTAAGATAACATACCTAGAATTTTAGAGTTATATAATTGCCCACCCCCTATGAGCATTTCCCTCAAAAGTTAAGTAGGCTTTTTGAACTCTGCAGTGTCATGTCAGACCCCGTGGCACAGGCAGGTGTGAAATGTTCCAGGGAAATGACTGCGGTCTTACAGCACATGGGCACGTGTTGTGATGCTGGAATACTCCGTTTTGAATCAGCCATACTACTGTTGAATAAAAGGGAAAGCTACAGCTGGTTAAATAAACCCTTAAACTGGAGGGATGGGGGATACTTGTGGGAAAGTTTGACCTGTTCAATTTTTAATCAGTTCTGCTTTGCAGACAGACGCTCTTGTGGCCAGGAACTGTAGGGTCCACGCTGTTTTCAAACGTAGTAGAAGACGACTAGGCAGGAACGTCTAGTCATTGCTACAGATAATAGCTCAGAAGGGTGCACACATACCCCTTGCACAGAAGTATTTTCTAATCCCTGTATCAGACTCATGAATTCTAGTGCAAGGACTAAAGCATAGTTTGCTGGGGAGTAAAGTCACTTGTAACAATGGCTCAACAGTCAGTTTAATAAAGAAATAAAAAATTTGATTGGTTAGCAAACCTAGATTCTCTGTTTAATGTGGAGATCTTCTGAGATGGCAGGAAAAATCTCATTCTTCCTACACTGAAAGAGTGCTGCTGTTAAGCTATAGCCGTGTTTTCAAACTGCAAGAGTCACCAACGAAGGGTTTTGGAAGATGCATTGGTTTACCATTTTACTACACTAACATCAATTTGACAGGTGTGATGCATCAACACTGTATTATGAGCTTAAGATAAATTATAGTACTCTTTTTCATCAAGCAGCAAATTGCAGTGGCGTATTGCACAAAACTCAGTGTGTTCAGTCACTAGACATTTGTGCCTGCTGCCTAAAATAGAATGTCTTTCTGTGATGGGTTAATCCCTCTTTGGCTCTGATCCTGGGTAGATTACTAGTTATAGCTTGCTATGAAAGACTGCTGTGTAAGGCAAGTATTTCACTTAAGTCACTTACCACATTCTCTGGACAATAGAAGTTTCTTGTGCATCTGCTAGCAACGTGGGGAATAATTTCATTGTCTTTGCTAAAATTTCCAATGTATATTTTAATAATTATTTTTATTATATATGAGAATGTTCTTAATCCTTGTACATTTTGAATACTAGGGAAGAAATCAGTTTTTTATTTTGCCTAGGAGTTCTAATCAGTGTGTGTTCATAATTAGAGCACAAAATGTGTTTGGTCATTCTCTATCACTTGGGTTTTTTAAATTCTGGGAGTCTAAACTTTATGACAAGACTGCAGTTATCACTGCAGTCTACTTTACACTCACCTGAAGGTCAATAAGTATTAGAACTTGGCAAAGGAAACAGAATATTCCTCAAACATTTCCCTGTAAGAAAAATGAGTTTATTTCAGATGAGTTTATGTCCCCATTTGAAGGAGCTTTTCATTGACATTCAATTAATTGAATTTTCCTGAAATGAATGTGTGTAGAAGCCAAGTTATAAACTTTAGAAAGTTTACACTTGTCTGTCCCTTAGATTTAGTGCCGAATAAGGATACATTTAAAGTGCTTGACTTTTAAGATATGCTAAACACTGATATTTATCAAACCAGGTCATTTTGAAATGCTCTAGCTTGGTGTCCAAATCACTATCCTCATGTGCAAGTCAGCAAAATTTTGTTGATTACAAGTGTTTCAGCTGTCAGAGTTTGACAGTTGATCAGAGAATGGAAATGGCATTGTGCAACAACCATGAGTAACCGGTGGTCCCAGATATTTTGAGAGGTTCATGGGGAAATATCGAGACATTAGAACAATTAGACATTGCTCAACAGAAATGAAAATGTCACCCCAAAGGTCTTGAGTTGTTATGAATAAAGGTAATTCTCAAGGAAATTAATTTGTTAACATTTGTGAACAAAAAGGAGAAAAGCCTGTGAAAGAAATCCACTATTACATGCAATAAGTATGGATAACTAAAAGGAGTGGGAAGTGTGGGGGTTTTTGTTTTGTTTTGTTTTTTAATTGGACTCTAATGTCATTGTTATATTCTCTTATTTTCCATTCTATTGCATTTTGGGTTTTAGCACAAAATACAGGTGGACTGATTTAGAATATTTGTCAAAAATACAGAAATATAATAAGAGCCCAAATCCATCTGTAAATCTGAGTTGGCTGGTCAATGTGTGTCTTTTGTACATAGATCCAAGCTCGCTGTGCCAGAAAAATATTCAAGCCAGACAAAGGTGAGCTTTGATCCTGAAGGTATGTGATCCTGCTTACACAGATTAGACTGCAGGAGTAAGTCCTGCTGAAAGACGGGTGTAAAGACTGCAGGACTTTCAGACTGAACAGGCTCATATGGAAGCAGCTCAGACTTTGGGTATGGTATGAATTGTTAAAATAATGCTCAAATTTTATTCCCTTATCCTTGGGGATAAGGAAGTGGGAGATACTTTACGTGGAAGATTAACTGTAGCATACAGATCCTTTTCATGAGAACCCCAGGCCCCTTTTAGACATCAGAAAAGGGGTTATAAAGCAAGGTAGTCTGCAAAAGTTTATATCAACAATCATTCTGGGGAAGACACAAACAAAAAGTATCAATGAAATCAGATAAATCAGAGATTTTTTTTTGAATATTGAGCAAAAGGATTAAAGTTCGGTTTCCCAAAGAAGAGAAGGGTCAGTATCAGGGCCACAGTAGTGAATGCTAACATCAGATTTTTCAAGGTCGACTAGAGTAGCTGTAATAGAGATATCTGCCAAAATCAACAATGCCGTATTACACCTGTCAGAAGCTACAGCATAATTGCCCTAGAGTGACTCATGTTAACATCCATGCACTCGGCAAACTGAGCAATTATAAACAGGTCTCTGCTCTCCCTGCTAGTCATTACAGTTATTTGTTTGATTTGTTGCCTTGCCTCAATTCTAGTTAATGTTACTTATGAGCACTTCGTGCATACTGGAAAGACAAAGGAGAGAAGTGACTCTGCTGAGGGTCTGGGCAGTTGCCCAAAACCCTAACTCTATAGTGACAGACAAAATTGGGTCTGACTTACAGGAAAGACTGCAGGATTATGGGGAGGGATGCTGCTAGCTGGCATAGAAACAACAACAGTGTAATTAAACAACAAAAAAAAAAGATTGTAAAGGAACCAAACTTTACCTTCTCTAGGGCATGACAGTAAATGCTTCTGTAACAGTGTCAGACATTGCTGACTGTGCTGATACATTTACATGACTGAAAAGCTCACTTTCAGTATTTCATTTTGCAACACGCACTGCTATAGGAATTAGAAAAATACATATTAACCTTAATATATTATATGGGAAATGAGGCAAATTATGTTCTTAGGAACTTGGTTACCTTGATGTTCATCCAATGGCCAGGTGATGACTTAGATTTTTTGAATAGCAGATGTTCAGAAATTGGGAGACAGAAGCTGGCCAAGAAAGCTGCTTCAGTAGCAGTGCAGGTTATAAATTCAGCATGGACAATCTGTTCTGCAAAACAGAGCTAAACTGATTTAAAAGGTTTGTCAAGGTCACTGAAGAATACTATACAGGAGCGCTCCAAAGCACCAGCTGTCAGGACTGTCAAGTCTTGCTAATGAACTGTGGAATCTGTAGAAAATAATACTAATGCTAATTGAAGCCTGAATAGCTTGAAAGTCCAGTAGGTGGTAGCTATTGATTTATTTCCTATGATATCAGCTACACAGCATGGGGCAATGCCTGTCTGCCTGTAGTAGTAGCTAATCCATTGCTGATGCCATTCATACAAATATCTAGCAGGTTCAAAGCCCTCTTCATGAGGTGGGGAGTTTGGTTACATACTTCACAGGTGATGGATTACTTTTTGCTTTCCTAATAAATCCTGAACAGTGGCTTAGCTTCAAAGAAAGCATACAAAGTGCCTGAAGTCGAAGAAGAGTTTGCTAGTTAGGACTTTGTCTGGGGGCTGGTGTGGGTCTGAGTAATCTTGGTTAGAATTTAATTAACCTCTTTCACAACCTGAGTGTGTGCTTTGGGGGAAGATAAGGCCTTTTTATAAAAGAAAATGCTGTCTGACAATGTATTTTATAAGGAGCCTAACACTAGTTGTGTCTTAGATACGTGAAGGGATGCCTACAAAATCAAGTTTCCCCTGATGACAAAGGAGAAATGTATACAATCTGGACCTTTAGGGAATTTGGATCTGAGGTAAGCACTAAGCTTCCTGTCCCTATGAAGACTGAGGATTTTTAATGTAGAAGTTGAACTCGGAGCACAGGCTGAATTTAAGCATGGAAAAGTAGGTTTTCTACAGGCTGAGCACCTCAGAAATTGGGCTGCAGCCAAACTGGGGGCTTCGAGAAATGCAGTTTTGAACTTAAGAGCTAAATTTCCCTTAAGCTGCTAATTATGCACCCATAGTCATGTCTGCATGGGAGAACAACTCAGAACTCAGCATAGCTCTGGACCCAGACATGGTCTAAGTGCAGACCTGTGGCACTGAGTTTAACTGAACTAACGAGCCCTACATCTTGGCTCAGGGATCTCTGTGCCTAGGCCCCCTTTTGAATTCAGACCCTTTTAAAATTAGGACTTAAGTGCTACTGGGAACAATATCCATGTCCAAACAGCCTGGCTCTCAAGGGGTTACGTGAAACACAGAACAAGAATGCTGAATTTCAATGCAGTTTGTAGACTGTGGGTCCAGAACATTCAGAAAACTTTTATAGAACACCAGTCTGGGCCTTGATAGTCCTTGAGTGCAGAGGTCCAGGCAGTTTATTCTCCACTTTGTTTTTGTTTCTTTACTTTATTTTAGAAATTAAGTAAATTGGGATCACGACTCACAAATGGTATTTGTGTAGGTATGTAAAAGATCTATAGCAAGGCACTTTGAGTTTTAGGAATGTGGGTCTATCTCCACCACCCAAATGGTACAGATTACAACTGAAACACATACTTCTCACATCACCAGACAGATGGACAGATGTCCCTTTGCTATTTGTCTCTGATTGTACTGTACCACCATAGCAAATAGACTCATTTAGTGACAAGTTACAATTTTCCAGATTTATGCTGTGTTGGAATATTCCCCGTGGTATCTGCACATATTTTCAAATTTAGCCTCTGTCATGGTTTAACCCCAGCCAGCAACTAAGCACCACACAGCTGCTTGCTCACTTCCCCCTGGGTGGGATGGGGGAAAGAACCGGAATCGTATAAGTGAGAAAACTCGTGGGTTGAGCTAAAGACAGTTTAATAGGTAAAGCAAAAGCCACGCATACAAGCCAAGCAAAACAAGGAATTCATTCACCACTTCCCACGGGCAGGCAGGTGTTCAGCCATCTCCAGGAAAGCAGGGCTCTGTCAC
>JAVJGG010000032.1:10542533-10559979 GCA_035590195.1 Aviceda cuculoides | reverse complement strand
AAAACAAGGAATTCATTCACCACTTCCCACGGGCAGGCAGGTGTTCAGCCATCTCCAGGAAAGCAGGGCTCTGTCACGTGTAACAGTCACCTGGGAAGACAAACGCCATCACTTTGAATGTCTCCCCCTTCCTTCTTCTTTCCCCAGCTTTATATACTGAGCATGATGTCATATGGTCTGGAATTTCCCTTGGGTCAGCTGGGGTCAGCTGTCCCGGCTGTGTCCCCTCCCAAATCCTTGTGCCCCCTCCAGCCTCCTCACTGGTGGGGTGGGGTGAGGAACAGAAAAGGCCTCGGCTCTGGGTAAGCCCTGCTCAGCCAGAACAAAAACATCCCTGTGTTATCAACACTGTTTTCAGCACAAATCCAAACCATAGCCCCATACTAGCTACTGTGAAGAAAATTAACTCTATCCCATCCAAAACCAGCACAGCTCCTAAGTAAAACTCCGGGTTTGGAATAGCAATTACTTTCAACTAGCAAGCAATTAAATACAACATACTGTCTGTTGAGTGTCCCAGCTCAAAAAGAGCATTTATGCTCTTAAGGTTTTGTTTCACACTATAAAGACTGTAAGGTCTGTTTGCCAAACAAATCTTGAATTTGAGAGTGGAGTTGTTTTAACTGAGCTGTGCAGTTTATGCTTTCCCAATGTCAGGGCAAAACTTTACTAATGTGTCAATAACGAACTTATAATTGTTTTTATATTATTCTGACACTGAGAGTAGCTATTATGAGCTGTTGCTTACAGATATGTCTCACTGACATATGCCTGATCCTGAGCAAAATAAAAATGAAGAAGAAATGGTTCAAGTCTCAAGGAATTTAGGATTTAAATAGGGCAGTTCAAAATGCACTGAATAATCCAGGTGTGACCAGTGTAAGATCTTGTGTCCTTCCATATTCACATCTATATTTTCAAGCTAACATGGAACAGGTTACCACTCAAGCTAGCATGAAGCAAGTTACCATTCTTTGATATGAGATGATGAAAATTATTTTTCTCTGAAAGACAGTGCTTTTATTACCTCTTTCAGACCACCTGCAGAGCTTTAATTTTTACAATGTATGACTGCAAAGAATACAACGAAAGTTGGCTTTGATTCAATTAACTTTTTAGAATCAGATCAAAGCTAATTAGCTCAATTATCATCTGAACTTTTAATATTTAATTTCCTTAAGTCTCTAGAGAAACACCTTCCTTTCAGACACCAGAAATCCTAAAGTGGCCATTGGAATTGGTTTAACTTCTAACATTCAGCCACCATTATTGGCTCTTCTCCCAAAAGCATGTAATTTGTGGCAAGCAGTTCGTAACACTGTAAAGACAGTTGCTCCAAAGTCTAGCTTTCTGGTCAAGTAAGAATGCTGCAGAAATTGGAGATCTGTGTGGCTGAGGAGTCTGGTTATACAGGTTAAAAATAGCTGATGCATCATACGGGTCAGTTTTCATGTGGGGCTTTTACGGTGAAGAGTCTGAATCTGTTAATGTCTGTTGAAGCATACATTTATAGGAGATTAACCATTTGGAAGCTTGGCCCAAATCATTGCAGTCCCTATTGCAGAGGTGGAACATACACAGAAACTATCTAGTGACTAGTGAACCGGGAACACTCATAAATTACTTTCTTCTTTTAAAAATTATTACATGATTACAGATTTTGAATCAAAATGCCTTTAAGTGTTAAACGAGGTGTCAGGTACTATATGTACTACTTATACTATATATAAAAAGTGCAGGTCTCAAAACTGCTTGAAAGTGAGTGGTAACCCACAACAAAAAAAATCAATTTAAGAACACAGTCTTGCTCATAAAATAGTAATTTTAGCATGAAAATTTTCTTTCATGGTGTTCTACAGCCTTGGTTGTCTTTACTGTTTTGATTGTTTTGATAGAACACATATTGTATAAATGAAGTGCTCTAAAAAATTTTAATTTTGCTTCCTTTTCTATTAAAAAACCCCCAAATGTAATCAAGCGGTTTTGAGAAAACGTGGCTTGCAAATACAGGGATATTTATTTCCCACTTCAGAATTTTAAAAATGTGATAGAAAATAATGGGGTCTTAAAAAAATGATAAAATGTAGTTCTTAATAATGCTCATTCTATATGCATGAAGAATAAAGAAAAAGTGTAAGAACAACAGAGTGACCATTGTTTTGTTTTTCTAGAGGTGAAATAAACATTGATGAAGGAAATTAAAGGTAAGAAAAGAAGTCTGTCTAGCTATACATCTCCATTTTGCTGATCATGCATTCTGACTACAGCTTTAAAAAAAAATCATTAAAATACATCGTTAATTTATAGCAAATGCTTAATTCACACTGGCTTAGGTGGAATTTAAGCACAAACTTAAGTCCTTTATTAAATCTGAATGTGATAACTCATGCTCAAAACAAAGCAGGTGTTTAATCAGGACTGATCAGTGAATGGTTATGAGGGCAGCAGTTACTGATACATCACCCTATGTGTCAGCCATGACTAAACTTTTTGTATTTGTTGTAGTGTGTTCTATAAGACCAGTTCATTTTAGGAATATAATCTCAGTTAAATCTTCACAATGGGAAGCAAATTTACTTGATCTTTCAGATATCAAGATCCTCAAAGACTATTTGGCCGTATCTAAGCAGGGAAGAAATCCTGTTAAATTGTTGAAGCAAAATCTGAAGTTATGCCTATGTGACCTCTTTTTCTCACTATTTTGAAATGAGTTTAATGACTCATTAGATAGCACAGTGGCAGTTCTACCCTACTTCTTGCAGAAGAAAAACACTACAAACATAAGAGGATTATATTATCATTAGGATTCCTTCTGCATTAATAAGCTTAAGGGGAACCTGAATTACAATAGAAGAAAAGTTACAGTAGAATATTCTGCACTGTACCTTGAGTCTAGTTTGGGATCCCTTCCGGCAGCCAATTTAGATGATGTGGTTTAGAAGACTCCCTTTTGTCATTAAAGCTGATTAGGCAAGGCTCTATTTAGACAAATTTAATACTGTTACTAATGAACGAAGATCATAATATCTGGCATGCGGCAGCTGCTAAGAATATCTTATTCAGTTAGCATTTATACTCTCCTTAAATTCTACTGCTACCAAGTGTTGTGTATGAGTGTATTTTTGCAAAAGTAACTATTTATAGTGACAGTAGATACTAGGGCAAGAAAATAGTAGTCAGTACGTAGATCTGCTTTGCAATAGCTGTAGAAAGTCACCCAGTTATTCATGAATGGAGTTCTGCAGTTCATATTTGTCTGAAGCATGTCTCTCAAGAAGGGTATGTAAGCATTAATGACTTTCCACAGTTCCTTCCTGGTGAAAGAAGGTTCAGAACTGATATACATCCAGCCTGCATGGATGAATGTGAAAGGGTTTTTGTGGATAAACAGATGTTCTGTCTTATGTGGGATTTTAAGTTTGATCATTCTAGGAAAATGGACAAGAAATATTAACTTGTCGGACAAGCAGTTTCCCTCCATAGGCAAAAAATACTGAAACCAATCCCTGAATCTCTTATTTTCACTTGAGCAGAAGAGTCTCAAGAGCTGCAGTGTTGTTTAGATTATTTTGAAACAGCTTACCTGAAAAAACACTGGAGGTGCCACTTCTCATTTACAATATTTTGAAATTTGCCAAACACCATAACTGGATATCTGAGCAGAAGAGAAAAAAATCTCAGAGCTCTTTAACACACCAGCAGAAACATGCTTTCTTTCACAAAAGTGTGGCAGAGATAGAATGACTTGCCTAGTGCTTAGGATTTTGCCACTTAAATATTTGGATAAAGAAATACTTAAACATTTCAGTAAGCTACAAATATGCACTAAAGCGTTACCATTTTAGTGAATAATGAATTACTAATACTTTATCAACGACTTAAAGATCATACCACAGTCATTACAGGGCAGGTCTTTGCTTTGTAAGGCATTACTGCATGTAACGTGTGAATGAAATAAACATAGAGTTTTTTAGATACTTTCATTCAGATTCATACTCGCTTTTCTAGATACCAGTATATTGCATCTCATGCAAGTATTGTATACCTCAAAATTCTAGATGGATGAACTCAGGGTGGGGTGAAAGGGCAATATTTTCAAAAGTAGTGAGCAAATGTGATCTTCTATATCAATAATTATCCTCCTAAACAAAAATGTATTTGGTATTTAGATTTTGTTTTATACTAAAAGTAGATTTTCCCAAATTATCTACTTGGCTCAAGAACCTGTGTTTCATTTTTAGGTACAATTAACTGAGGAGCATATGTATTATTAAATTGCAATGAGATTTTAACTTCCATGTAACTTTTCAAATGTAAATTACATTTCAAATTGCATAATGTCTTTTGGAAATTTTACTCATAGGTGTAATAATTTGAAAATATCACCCCAAGTTATTTTTTCAGGACTCCTATCACCACAACAACAGAACTTAACTATCAGCTATTTTCTTTCTCAGTAACATGTTCCTAGATTTATATGAAAAGTCACTGCACAGAGGATGCAGGTTACTATTACTGTCTTCTATAGGGTAACACATACTCTAACTTCTCCCTGTTCATAAAATCAGTAATTGTAAAATTCTTACCACCAGTTTGAACAGCAACAAACTCTTAAGTGACTGCAGCAAACAACTGAATAGATCCTGCTAACTCCTACTCTAAAAGCCACTAAAGGTTAGAATAGTAAAGAACACAATAGGATAGTTAGCATACTCATTAGAACTGAAGTGTCCAAAAACCTCAAATTTTTTAATGTTTGTCTAGATAATAATGAACAGATCAACCTCAAAGATGGAATTAGGTTGGTTATCACATCAGGCACAATGTCCCTGCAGCCCATGCTAAAGGAAAAAGAAAAAAAAGAGCCAGTTCCTCTTATTACTTAGATTTATCAGCTCTTCATTTAATGAACACAATACTGATGCATTAGGCCTGAATTGGGTGAGTTACAGTTATTCCTTGTGTTGTAGGAGAAAAAAAATGTCTGTCAGCATCATTAGGCATGAAATTTTGTCTCAAGACTGTGAATCACTCAGTGTTTTGTTGCCTGACCTTGCTTTTCTGCCTGTTTGCATGTCTGAAACTCTGCGTTGATCTTAGGGGGCTATTTCAGCTGAAGTGAGCTTGCTAGGCTCCCCATTGAGCAAAGCTGTTAGGCAAGACAGCTGCATGACATTTGGTTTAATTTGTTGACACTAAAAATCCCTGAGTTCAGCTCTGATGGAGGACAGATCGTGTAATGCCCCAGTGAAGGACATGGAGCATTCTTAGTGTAGAGGCTTCAGACCAGAGAACAGTGCGCTGATACTAAATTAGCAAGAGGTCAGAGAGCTTTGGTAGTCCTTGTGTTAATGGAAATCTGAATTTTACCTGTGGCTTAACACTTTTTTACATGCCCTGTAAGCATTTGAATGCTTAAATTTTAAGGTTTTATTTCATTAGTCAAACCAGAGATTTCAGTAAGTTGCACATCCAAAAAAAAGTCTTTATCATGCTTGTCTGCCCAAAAGGGATTGAACAATCCTTGGATTTATTTTTGCATTGCTGGCAGTTATCGAAGCAATAAAGAAATTAGAGCAGTACTTACTAGACATGAATATAGTATTTCTGTCAGTATTTTCTTATTTAGAAAAGAGTAAATAAAGCTTATGGTTTCTGATTTTTTTTCATTATTAGGGATTCCTAACAATCACCCTCTCCTTTCAATCCAGGGATGAATTCCTTAATCTCTGTTAAAAGAAATGTATAGTTTCCAACAAAAGTTTTCTGCTTTCTGAGTGTCCTGTAGCAGAAGGGAATTTGAGGAGGAGCTAAGAGGAATTAAAAACCCACACTTTTACAGAGTGGATTTGAAACATGCATGCTAACCTGTAGACACTTGTGAAGAATGAGAACGTCAGTGCATTATTTAGTGACTTTTAGAGTGTTGTCTTAAATATACTGTGTCAACGGCTTATTCATTTTTTTCAGTTGCATAATTTTTCCTCAGCTTTTTGTTGGTCCATACTAAGAAAAATAATAAAAATATTGTGTGTCCCAGATTCGCCAGTCCTTGGGGGTGACTGTGCTCTTGCAGCCATGTTTGTGTAGAGAAGAGATCCTCAAAAACCTCCCACCTTCTGCCTGTGCTCTGGCAGAAGCCCTGATGCAATCAGCCGAGAAGGAGCTCGCATGCAGGGGAGAGCTGCCGGCTCTGCCCTGGTGTGGTGTCGGCCGGGGCTGGCTGCTCAGACACCAACGTGTGCCCACACCTCTCAGGTGGCCGGGTAAGGGTAGAAGAGACCAAATTGAAAATATGAAGAAATAGGGGTGAAAAACCTAAACAATCCTTCCTCTTACTCCCCCCCCAAAAAGGAAAGCAATGATGAAAAGTAATTAAAATAATAAAGAAAAAGGAAAGACCTGAAGGGAGGAAGCTGCCTGGGAAAAATAAGATTTAGTCTAGTTCTGAATGGCTTAGATGTCAAGAGCCTGGAAAAAACATGGCGCAGGAGCGAAAGCCCAATTCCATGGTCAGAATTCATGTCAAACTGCTAGTGTTCCTAAATGTTTTCCTGAGGAATCATAGGGTCTGAGTTACGTCTGCACTGGGCTCCTACATGTGGAATATTGGATGATTGCCCTTGAAAACCCTGCCTGGCTTGTTAGCTGACTGGGAGATGCTCAGAGGTTATACATAGACCATCACTGCAACTTTCTAACATAGGATCTGAAGGAACTGAGAAGAATGACACGGTGTTCAATGTCCCATATTTCTTCTGTTAATTTGTCTGTCTGCCTTTTTAATCTGGGTAAATAAATCCAGGAGGCAACTAAGAGTTACTCATAGCTACTCATTTTATGAAGAAGTGCTGTCTTTGTGTGAATCTATCACCTGCTTGTTTCATTTATTTTTCCTTAATACTTTTAGGGTGATATGCTCATTAAAATGAAATCCACTGAACATATGGAAGTACTTAATGACAAGTTTAAATAATACAGATTTTGTGAACATCGGCTGCCTTTGCAGTATACAAAGTATAGAGGAGTAGAACATGCTTTGTCATAGGGCAGCAGTTGAAGGAGAAACAGAAATAGGATTGAATGATTTGAGTCAAAACCAAAAGAGTTCCCACTAGCACCATTGTGTTGATTTGACAGCTATGGTCTGAAAACAAACAAGAGATAACTTGGGTAATGCTCAAAATTGATAAGCTTTTCTATAAAATGCTATTGTTGTCTTTGATCCTAAAATATCACATAGGCCAGATGATCTGCTAACACCCTCTGCAGAAGCTGTGATCTGTACTAATTTCTCACACAGACACTTAAATTGTAAATATTTTAAGACTGAGAAACTTATTTTGTTAACGAGCAAAAATGAGCTTGCCTGTCACTGCACAGATAGTTGTGTGACATGGTGCAATGGTGGGAAAAAGCGGATTATATCTGTGATCTGAAAGCAGCACATAGAGTTTTGGAGTTGTGTTTTCATTAGGTGTGTGGTAGAAAAGGTACGTTAGGAAATGTACTTTACCCACTGCCTTGTCACAGCTTTCCCTGATCTCCAGGTTTCAAATCACCTCCTGGAGTGAAGTTTGTAATTCACTGGGCTTAAGTCACACACTTTGACATGAATTACACTGTTCACTGAACTGGAGTAACTTCATAAATAATCCTCATTCCCTAGGGAGTCCAGTCTATTCATCACTCCCGTTGATGTTCTCTCCCATGCAGATTAGCACACATGGAGTAAAAAAGGAGCTGCCACCCATAAACGATGCTAGCTCTTTGTAAAAGGTGATAACAGTGCCATTTCTTATAATATGGACTGGAGAAGGCAAGCTGAATTATACATTACAGACATCTTACCCATTCTGCAGCGTCTGTGTTGAAGAAGGCCATTATCTTCAGTCCTTTGGGAACTGCAAAGAACTAGAGATGTGGAAGCTCAGAAGAAAGAAGAAGAAAAAAGAATTAAAACTTTTTTTGGCTAGAAGCAAATTTTAGTTTATTATTCGGCTCAGCTCCACTGTGTTCCACTTTCAAAGTTTCACTAGCTGTTCCACTTAAGAAGCAAATGAGAGCATGAAAAAGAAAGATTCCTTTAAAGTAATATTTCTTCAGGGAGACAGGTAAGGTCTCTGGACTTTTGGCTAACGTTAGAGAAGCAGAATTTGCCAAAATAGGTTAGACAACTTTCGCTCAGCTTTTCTTCTATTTTTATCTATGAAACAAACTTAGTTCACCAAAGCTTATAGCCATTTATGTTGACAAACACTAGTTATGCCTAAACCAGGAGGCTACTTATTTTGGACTAATATTTCAACGTGAACTAAGTTAGGAACATAGTCCAGATCACTCTCTGTAAGAGCCTACATGTACTTTTTTTTCCATATATAGAGAGTTTAGGGACATTAACTTCCTTCCCTAGACACTTAAGGCAGGTGTCAGCTTTTTTTCCTCTTTCCAAGGGGCGTTTATGATTTGTCATTGACAAGCAGCACTAACTCCCCATAATGCAGGCTCTAATACGACTTGACCCAGGCTTTTAGCAGTTTGCACCATCAGCTCACGTACAGTGAACGTCCACTTGCTGAAATGCCGTCTGTGTGCTGGACTCCACTGTGACTGTACACACTTTAACAGGATAAGCGCTAGGAAAACACATAAGCTTTGTTGTGTTAGATACAAGTGGTGTTTAAAGGCAAAATAACAGCTGAATATTAAACATGAGAATCCCAGACAGCTAAGAGAAGTAGAAATTATGTTTCTCCTCTTGTAATTAAGAATTTGTTTTAAAATGTCATAGAGAATTTTTCTGTCCATTCATAACACCATTTTTTTCAGTCTTAGAACAGGAAGTTTCAGAAGACAGCTTTTTCACATGAAAAGCATGTATTTTTTTCTGTTGGTGAGTAAAGTCGCATACTATTGTATGTGTGAATATAACTGTGGCTGGCTTTTCTTGACTGCACTGTAATTGGAAAGGAAACATTATGCAAGTAAACTAGAGCACTGGGTTTTCTGGTATGGACTAGAAAAGGAGTTTACAGTTTGTGTGTCTTGCTTCTGATCTTTTCACATCTGTATTTCTTTATGTTCAAAGAGGAACATTTCAAATGAAGAACTGCCTCCTGTTCAGAACTTCTTTTTGCCTAGAAAATAATAGAAACACTTCTGGTCTTCTTTAAAAAAAAAAAAAAAATGTTTTGCACTAAACATCCAATAAATCAAATCTTTCCTGAAAATGCAGTCCTTTCTTTAGTAGGTAGTTTGCATGTAGGCACTTCTGTAAGAATATCTCAGAATTTCAAATCTGGATCATTCCATCAAGCCAAGCTTCCTCCATTAAGACAAGGTTTTTCTTAACTTTGTAGGGAACAAATTGTAAAAATTCTGTCATGCAAATGTTAGACACTTTAACATGTAATTATGCATAAAATAAAACAACAACAATAAAAGCCTAAGCATAACTAACATTTACAACTGAACAGCCTGTATGAAGACAACTTTTGCCACTTCACACTCCAGTGAAATAATACCTTGATAAAATGCTTCACTGGAAACAGATGCTAGCTGTTGGGATAAAATGCCTGTAGCAAGTTCAAGCAACTTCAAATCTATCTCATCTAAGCCTATGCCTGACAGCAAAAGTAGAAAGGCCCTTATAATCTTTCTGTTGCTTACAACGGCACAGGTAACATACGTTTTCTGATTAACTTTTGGTGTGGTAGAAGGTGCTGCAAGCTGAGAACCTGCTAGGTATTGCAGGCAAGGGAAGGGGCATTTGAGGAAAAAAATCTAGTGAAATATGGCAAACTTATTGTCTCTGACAGAACTTACTATAGGGTCTGTCTGAACAACAAATTGAAGAAAACCACATATTGGCATTTCGATTTCTTAAGACTTGTATTCAGATCTTGGATTTCTGTCACAAGTTAGAAGGATTAAGTAGCATCAGAAAAAAAGTGAACCTGGCAACAGCCAGTGCCTTACATAGGAAAATACAGGATGTTACCTTGGGAAATCTAACAAAACTTCTGCTTGACTAAAAACAATCTCCTAGTTTCCCCCTTCTCCCTTTTTAATGGAAAATAAAAGTTTAAGAAAAACAATACTAACAAATGCATTCTAAAAGCAGAACAGAGAACCACCTCAGTACTGGAAATGAAAACCTGTCTTCCTTTCATCTGTCCCCTAAATGTTTATGAAAGTTAGCAGAAATTAGTCAAAAACAATCAGGAACAAATCAGAAACAAGCTCAGTCTTGCATCAAGTGAAAATGTCATGTTTATTGTCAGTCTCCTCGATTCACTTGGATTCACCTCCATTTCACTGCAGCAGCTGTAAATAAAACGTGTCCAGCTCTATCGTAGGCTGACTCTTTGAATCTTAGTTTGAATCTTTGTTGGTGTCTTCAAAACACCAGCTGTTATATTTCTTTAAAGGATTAATACATTTTGAACATGCCAAGAAAGAGACTATATGACGTCTGGCCGTGACTGTAACTCTAGTCAAGGCAGTCAGCCCTAAGAGCAGCCCACTCCTCAGGAAACCAAACCTTTCACTCACATACCTCTTACAGGAAACTCACTGAGAATCGTACCTCAATTTAATGTAATTGCAGAAAAAGGTGAAGGTATTTGGAACTGATCTAAACCGCACCACAAATTTGCCCTCTGTATGAGTCTAGCAAAATTACCTCTAAAATTGTGTGTTCCGCCCTGGGCCTTATCAGGAGTATTCCACAATATCCTACAACACACAAGGGCAAACTTCCTTTGGTGCAAACTTTGTCACCTATTAAATACACCCCCAGTGTACACATCTAGGCAAACTCCTGACCTCTTGAAATTAAATTATCCTCTTCCAGTGCATCAGATTTAAAATGATTTTACAAATTGGGATAAGCTCAATTTATCCTAGTTTTCCAGATTAAATATTATTAAAATCCTCCCTTTTTTGAGTCACCTTTCTGAAGCTTTCCTGTCTCGATGTCCTTGAGAGTATTATCAACACTTGTTTAGCTTTGGGACATTAGGAAGCATTGAAGAATCATTATTAAAAAAAACCCAACAACCCAAACAAAACCGAACCCTGTCATACTATGTTATTTCCTGATTTATTTCTTTATTATTTATTTTTAGTGTCATATATTGCATTGGTACACCTGTGAATGGATTATTGTGGAATAAAGTCCTCATCCAGAGATAACTTTTAACTATATTCTGCTTTCAATTAACTCAATTGTTTTGGATTCTAATTCACAAATTTATGAAAATGATACTGTCTAATCTAACTCAAAATAACACTTCATTTTCAGATATTGTTTACTTTGTGATTATTTTGACAACACTGAAATGAGTGCTATTTTTTCACTGACATAAAAAAAGAACACCAGGATTGCTTTCCACACCCCTTTTGCAAACCATTTTTCAGTACAAGTATCTTGTTGTTTCAGGACTGGCAAAAGAATACTGAAGCAGTTTGTAAAATTTCTGGACAAAACCGAAACAACTAACCAGAAGCCAGTTAGGGAATGATATATTACATGCATGTATAGATGCAGCCATCTTTTCTCACTACTCTTAAGTTCAGAATTTTATTATAAAATGTGAAAACCTGAGGAAGTTGCCTAAGAGAAATGAACATCACTTCAAAATGGTAATAATCTAAATAATCCAGATTATCTAAAAGCAGATAAAACAGTTCTTTACAGTGAGAGTTGATCTCCCTACCTAAGAGTGAACAGCAAAGTTTTGTGACAGAATACAGAAAAAGTACAGGTTTATTTTTTTATCTTTCTTTTGTTGTGTCTTAACCCGGCAGGCAGCAAAACACCACACAGCCATTCACTCACTCCTCCCCCAGTGGGCTGGGGGAGAGAATCGGAAAAAAGGTAAAACTTGTGGATTGAGATAAAGGCAGTTTAATAGGACAGAAAAGGAAGGGAAAATAATAATAATAATGATAAAAGAAGATACAAAACAAGTGATGCACAATACAATTGCTCACCACCAGCTAACTAATGCCCAGCCAGTGCCTGAGCAGCAGGCCACCATTCCCCGCACCCCCCAAAACTCCCTTAATTTTTTTTGTTCAGCATGATGTCACACGGTATGGAATACCCCGTTGGCCAGTTTGGGCCAGCTGCCCTGGCTGTGTCCCCTCCCAACGTCTCGTGCCCCTCCAGCCTTCCTGCTGGCTGGGCTTGAGAAGCTGAAAAGTCCTTGACTTAGTGTAAGTACTGCTCAGCAACAACTAAAACATCAGTGTTATCAATATTCTTCTCATGCTAAAACCAAAACACGACACTATACTAGCTAGCTACTAGGAAGAAAATTAACTCCATCCCAGCCAAAATCAGAAAAAGTTTTTGCTTGGTTTTATTTGTTTATGTAAAATGCCACATGGATCTTATTGCACTAACAACAAACAATTTTTTTTTAAAAAGGATTTTGAACTGATATTTCTTAAAACATGATGTACTTTTAATTACTCCAGAGATCAGAAGCTATTAAAGAAACCCTTCTGTTTGGATGATATTTTCCAAAAGAAGAGTTGAAATGAAGTAAGTAGCATGGAAGAACCTTTATCAGTTACAACTCATATACAGAAGTCTTCATTTCCTGCTGCCCTGAAATGTATTTTACCTCTGAGGTCAGGTGAAAGACACGTAACAAAGATGGTACATGTATCCTGTGTGGATTTATGGAAGGACTCTTCTCCTCTCCCTGACATTTGATTTCTGTTTTCTGTATTTGCTGCTGCTGATAGAGCATATTTTTTCTTGAATGTTCATCAATATACATTAGATAACGTCCTGAACCATAAAAGTATTTCACACCACATTCCAAAATTTTATATGATCCAAAAGCTTAAGTAATGACCCGAAAGTCAAGTCCTTGAAATTGATTTTTATTTGCTATTCTTTAAGTTTTTATATGAAAATAATAATTCCTCAAGGTATGGGGTTTTTTAACAAAAGGGGTTTATAATAAAAGTAAAATTCACTGTCAAATAATGTTATCAGATAATTTTTAATTTAAATTATAAATTATAAACTATAAAAACTTTCAAATATGTTAGAAATCACACGTTAAATTCAAGCCCTATGAAAAACTAATTTGTTTTAATGTAACCACAGGCTAACCATTTCTTTCTGAAGTGATTATTCTTTCTTAGCTGTTTTTAAACTGTTTTTCAAGCCAGGGCCATCATAGCTACATTTAACTACACCGTATGTTCTAGAAAAGCCTTTGGAAAGACTTTGGAGTACAGCATAGATGACACACATCTGTACTCTTTCAGTAAACTTAAGGTTAAATATTTCTATAAATTATTTATTATTATATTCAAGCTAACAACAAGTAATTTGTCTTCAGTTTTTGCATAATTCAAAGCTTTTGCATGTTGGTGAACTCAGAGGGTCAGAGAGACATGTTGGTTAAAAAGCTTACTTAAACTGGAAAAAAAATCTAGCAAATGTTAGAGAGGGACATGGAGGGACATGTTTAATGACTGTATGACCTCCTCTGTGTGTGTGTGTATGTATGTGCATATGCATATGCACAGGCACCCAGCCACACACACCATGTTAACATGAACTTTAATAAGTTTTACTTGTCAACTTCTTCAGTTAACTTCCCAAACACTGGCCACACAAAAATTTTTTTTCTACACCTCAGAAGATCCTCACTGTTAGTTGAGATTGAAAAATTTTACATTTTACAATGTAATGTCAGGATAAGTAACTGATAATTTCAGAAAAAATCATTCCAGAGAGATGACCAAATGAACATACCAACTCTCCTTTGTGCTGGAGTCATTATGGGCTCACAGGTATGTTCTGTATGACTCCTAGCAAAATCATCTTAGGATGCTGCATTGTACAATAGGCACCTGAAACAAGTAAGTTCTTTTTAATAGACAGAGCTATCTCCAGTTGGAAAGCAAATCCTTGCTGTTTAGAATATGTTTTCTAATCTTTTTTGGGAGAGTGGTTGAGTTTGATGTGCTGAAAGATATCTTTGGATTTATTCAGAAATTCAATTTTCCGTATAGTTCTGGCTTAGGCTCTTTCCTATTGGACAGGTTGGGTTTGACTCCTTCTATCAGAGGAGATTTGATCAAAATCTCCACCAGTTGGTAGGACCAGGTTTTCTTCCCCTTCCAACTCAAAATCAGTCAATTTTTGTCTCTTCTCATTATACTGAAAAGCTAAACAAGTGAAAGAATGTATAGCTATTTTGTTTAGAAGTATGTTCTGCAAATTTGTGTGTTGGTCCCATTGTGTTAATGCAGACAGAAGCTATACATTAACAGAAAGAAATGCAGAAAGATTACATTTGCTTACTCTCAAATTAAGCATTTCCTTTTAAAGGAGGACAAATGTTTTCTTTGGTGAACAAATAGAGTAAACAGTAAACAGAAATCAAGAGATGTGTATTTATTTCCCTTATTTATTTCTGATAATTTTCCAATTTAATCTAGTAAATGGTTTGTAATCGGATTGAAATCTTTGTACTAGAGCTTTCTGTTCTATCTTTGCTGAGAGGTGAGGTAGTATCTTCTGTGTCTAAAGCTGATCAAATGTCCATAAGAATAATATTACGTACATAAATGGATGTCAGTGGAACATAGGTTAGGAAGTTTCAGAAGCAAAATTATTTTTGACTTCTCCTGCCATGCCAATGAAAATGACATCAGCAATGTTGTTAACTAGTTTGCTGTATAAAGAGTAAGATGTCTCAAACTTCTCAGTTTAGCCGTTGACTTCAGCCAAGCCGATTGCTTATGCCTCTGAAGTCTTCACAGCTGGACTGTTGGGATTCTTCCTGTGCCTCATGCGTCCCTTGGCACAGTGTTTCACCATGTTATTTCTCCCTCTGTTCTTTTGTCCTGGTTTTGGCTGGGATAGAATTAATTGTCTTCCTAGTAGCTGGTACAGTGCTATGTTTTGAGTTCAGTATGAGAAGAATGTTGATAACACTGAGGTTTTCAGTTGTTGCTCAGTAGTGTTTAGTCTAAAATCAAGGACTTTTCAGCTTCTCAAGCCCAGCAGTGAGAAAGCTGGAGGGGCACATGAAGCTGACCCAAACTGGCCAGTGGGGTATTCTATACCATGGGACGTCACATAAACTCGGGGGAGTGGGGAGGGAGTTATTCACCGCTCGGGGACGAACGGGGTGTCGATCGGCTGGTGGTGAGCAATTGCACTGCGCATCATTTGTACGTTCCAATCCTTTCATTATTACTGTTGTCATTTTATTAGTGTTATCATTATCGTTATTAGCTTCTTCTTTTCTGTACTATTAAACTGTTCTTATCTCAGCCCACAAGTTTTACTTCTTTCCTGATTTCCTCCCCCATCCCACTGGGGGGGGAGGGGGAGTGAGCTGCTGCGTGGTGTTTAGTTGCTGGCTGGGGCTAAACCACGACAATGATACCACTGATACCTTGTTAAGAGTACAGTTTGCTTCACTGTAGAGATGACACAACTGGTGTCATTATGCAAAAGGCAACCCAAAGTTTTGAGAATTGCTCTCAGCCTCTGCTGCAAGAGGTGTAGCTATTTCAGCTGGACACATTAAGCAAGGAATAAAAGAGCCATAGACATACCCTTATGCCTAAGCTCCACAGAGTCTTTGAAGAGAGCTAACTGTTTTAAGTACAATTCCAAACTTATAGTCTCCTTGCTCTACACAGTGGCATTAGACATGTCTATATGGACAAGGGCAGTTAAAAGCCTGTCCAGTAGCATGCTTAACTGCATGAAGAACAAAGCTTACATCATGTTTTGCTAATTTAGCTGGAACTGTTGTCTTTTGATAATGTGCCAGGTAAAGTACTAAGAGGTAACTTGACCTGAAGAGTACAGAGCTTGTGACTCCTTTCTTCTCTTAAAGACTAACCAAACACCACAGGTTACTTGTTTCAATAGGACTTACCTAGAGAAATGCCTGGCATTGCAAACAGGTGTTTGGAAGAAATTTGTGTCCAGTTTCCCAGGTTCCTTTTTCTTCCACTTTCTCCAGTGCTGTTGGACTAGCCAGAAGCATTCTTAATATTTTAAGGTTCAAAAACCTGTTGTTTTTTTGTTTTTTTTTTTCCTGTGGTGTCAATGGATAACGAGATAAGCAACACTCTCTTTTTCTGAATGATCGGGAAAATGATTGCCACTGGATTTGAATCTGAAGAAGACAGGTTTGGAGCTGGGCAGAGAAGCACCATCAAATGCTCATCTAGTGTGTGTAATTTCTTTCTGACTACTTTATTCATACATATTCCCTTTTTTTCCACATTAAAGGGTAATCCTGTGTCCTTTCAATGCATCTTTCCAGAAGTTCTAACCTGTGTAGTTGTGCTAAGATACATATGGTAGGAGGGGAATAATGAGAATAGGATGGATAATAGTTCATGGAGCATAGCTGTGTCAGAGAGAGGCAGGTTTAACTGTTTGGATGAGAGCAAGGTACTTAAAGGCTCTTTGAAAATGCTGATAACCTCTTCACTGGTTGTGGAAGTCCAGAGTGAGAATAAAATTCACAGCCATGTATGTAATCTGAAATTTGAAGTTGTTTTTCTGTTACAAGACTTCATGTTGCTCTATGTCATTCATAGCTGTAAGTTGAATTTTTTGCTGGAGAATAGTGTCTACCATCACACACCAAATTCGATAACCTGGAATTGACAGACAACATCAAAGCAGGGATGCTGTGCTCTTACTGAAAGCAAACAAGTTGTGCTGCTGACCTCTGGGATGCTTGTCTAGCTATTTTGAAGGACACAACAGAACTTTGGGTAGAGAGTGGAATGACATGTTAGTGAGGTTTTCCATTTAAAACAAATATAAATTTACTACCCACACAATGGTTTCCAGAGACTTGGTCTCCAAAGGCGCTAGATTAATTTAGCTTTTGTGTGCTCGCAGAGTAAACTGGGCAGGTTTAACATCTATGCTTAGGAAGTTGTGGAAAAACTGACAGTATTTTTGGCTTTCACCCAGTCTAGGTTATCTCATGCCTAGGATTGTTCTGTGCATCCTCATTCTTGTCTCCAGAACTGTCCTTTTAGTTTTTTTCCTTTTGTTCAATAGCTTAATGGCAACACAGTTCAGCAGGAATGATTGTTATCTTTGTTTAGTCCTCTACCTTCATAGGGTGTTTTCTTCTTTCTTGTGGTAAATAGCTTACATCAGAACAATTTCTGAGCCCTCTAGTCAGCCTCCTTTATTTACCGTGGTACTGATATAGAGAACAAAATGCTTATTGCTTAATGATTGTCTCTCTGTAACTACATGCCAAGGACTGGTGTTTGTCAAGAATTAAGCCTGCGAGAGACTGGTACTTGGGAGTGATGAGCAGGAAGGAGCCATGAACGATCATAAAACTTAATTAAATGTTTGATCTTGTTGAGAAGGCACAAGCAGAGGCCTTGCTTGAATAGATAGGGCCGGAAAAGA
>JAVJGG010000032.1:10527695-10542433 GCA_035590195.1 Aviceda cuculoides | reverse complement strand
TGTTGTTAGTACCATCATTATTAGTTTCTTCCTTTCTGTTCTATTAAACTGTTTATATCTCAGCCCATGAGTTTTACTTTTTCCTTCTGATGCTCTCCCCCATCCCGCTGAGGGGGGGGGGGGAAGTAAGTGAGCAGCTGCGTGGTCCTTTGTTGCTGGCTGGGGTTAAACCATGACACCTTTATATTCCCTTTCTTGACTCCTTTGATATCCCTTTCCACTACATCTGAGCTCCGGTTTTCAAGTTTTCACTTTTAACCAAATCTATTTTCTTCATGCCAGTTTTTACCTTCTTATATAACCTTCCTTGAAGTGAAAAAATGATACAAGAATTGCCTTTTAAACATGAATGAAGCAGTATCAACCACTGTGCTGCCCAAAGCAGAGAAACGAATTGATTTGGTGAAATTAAATATTGATACTATGCTCTCAGGGCCGGCACAAAACTAGGCAATTTTGCAAATTTTGCAGGGCCCTCTGAGAGCTGGTGTGAAAAGATATTAAAGTACAAGTAGGACAAGTGGCTAAAAGAGAGGAGTCTGTAGCTGCCACACCAGGATTGTAAGCTATGTGTTCTTGTGAACATTCTTGCACAGCTACACAGAATGTAAAATGGTAAAGAGCAGAGGGTCTTTTGCACCATCGTTACTCAGCCAGAAATAAAGACAACTCAATTCCATTTGAGTGTGTGTAATTGTACTTGCATGAAGCAAATGTGGAACTGCATGGGAATTTCATTTGAAGATGGTCCTCAACTTGAGTCAAACCAAAGGAGGTTCCCTTCATAAGCTGCATAAATAGCTAAAGGATACAAAATTCTGGGTCAGTCATCAGTCAGAGAAAGTACTTCTATCAACAGTTTTGTTTTCTATAAGGCTATAAGGCTGAATGTTAATTTTCATACTAGCAATATTTCTGTACTCTGAGTTCTGAAATAATAAAAGTCTAGAAAATAGAAAAGGTTATTTTAAAGGTACTCTTCAATTTATCAGTGATTGATTTAAGTTAGGCACTAACTTATGATTTAAGTTAGGCACTAGCTTTTATCTCAAAAAATGAAGAGCCTCTTACCTTAGTGGCTATTTTTTTAGACGAAAGAAGTGTGGCCACAGTCCCTATTATACACTTGAAGGACACTTAGGTCAGTTAAATATACATCTCTACAGGACAGCAAAATTTCATCCACCCTGTGTGTGTGTGCGCACACGCATGCACAGAATAGGACAGGTTGTCAAGCTCTTACAGTCTAGACACTCTTATTTGTATTAGGAAGGGACATGTTGAAAAGTAGCCATAAGCTGATCATTCAAGGTCATACATAGATCTGGAACAGCCTTGACAGTGGTGCATCATGCTCAGCAAGACTGCTTTTCCTAACCTTTATTTTGTGTCAAATTCAGAAGCATGCTTTCTACTTAAACAGTTGAAAATACCTTGTATTTATTTCCAGAACAGGACTGATGTAAAAAACAGCATTGCAATTCAAATCTACCAAAGAAGGGTTCCTTTGCTTTCTTAAGAGAGTATACTGAACACACTTAATCAGCTCACTGATATAACATCAATGTTCACTCAGCACAATTTGAGAACAGAAAGGTTCTCTCCTATTCTTCTTCTTCTGTATTCTTACTTCCTCATACTTCTCTCTGTGAGCAAAACTCATTTGCATACTGGTATGAAAGAGACAATATGTTACAACAATAGAAGAGAGTGTAAGCTCATGTAACTGTTAATTTGGTTCTGTAATCTTAAAGACATGCACTCTGAAGCAAAAGCATCGTCTTTTATAAATGTTTTTGATTTTGAATAAACTGTATTTTTCAGAAGCTTAAACTGCTGAATTAAAAATTGCCCCAAATCAAGATAATCCTAAAACCAAAAAAACCCAAACAAACAAGAAGCTAAAGCTGTAAATATGCTTTAGATCTCATTTTCCTCCACTTAAATCTTCTGTGAAACATCTAACTTCTGAACTTTCCTGAAACCTCATTTAACTCTTCTTCAATGGTATTTTTATATTATCAATTCTGTATTATCATTCTGTGTTAACTTTCTCTATTCTCTTCAAGCTGATGTCTGGCTTATTATTACTAGTAATATTTATTCTTTTAATATAAAACTGACTTCAACAAATGCATCGTTTATGAAACTGTATGTATGTATTGTTCATACTTCTAGTCAGCTACTACTTCTTGAGCCTTTTATTGTTATTTATTTTAAAATGGGTATTCTGATGACTTATGAGCAGGTACTGAAGCATCATCTGTAGCTCAAATTGCAATACAGCTTTTTGTTCTCTGTACTTTATAGTTCTTAAATCTTTCTCCTTCCCAGACTCTCAATATTTTTTTCATTTTTAAAAGCCTTCTGTTTATTGCTTCCACTAATCTTTAGATCTCTGCTTAACCTCATTGCCCACTATTGCCCTTTTCTACATTTAGATTTAACCAGCATGTCAGTTGCAGTCTCTCCAGAAGGTTTCTTCTAAAAAAGGAAAAAAGAAAAAAGAAAAAAAATCCACATTTTTATGGTACTCGTGTTATCACACTTTTCCTCAATTCTGTGTCCTGAAAAATCTATACTCTTCCTGTTTTTATAGGAAATGTCAGTAGAAGGGGAGAAGAGACAGGAAATAAAGATTTTTTGTTTTGAAAAAAGTCCCCCCCCTTTAAAATAAACTCATGAAAATCTTTGAGCATACCCACTACAGCCCTATCACTTCTGATACAGTCTGCAGAGAAAGGCAAGTCACAAATGGCAAATGGATGTAAGCCTGACACACAAAGACTGAAGTGCCTGAAAGAAGTCTGAGAGAAGTTAACAATGGTGTAACGGATGCATCTGAGAGAATAGAAGAAAATATAAATGAATCTTTAAGTTTTAGATGAGGACTAATTATGCCCATCTTCTGAGTGTTGCTTATTGCTGGAGTTATATTTTTTGGTAGTTCTAGTGTCGTACCCTACGAAGTCTTCAACGCTTTCAGTAAACTCATCTTCTTTGTTTTTATTACCTACACTTAGGTACAGGTTTTCATTTTTGGCATTGACTAAAAGCAGGCAGAAAGCCGTTGTAGGGGTTTTGTTGACTTTTGAAACTTGAGTCTACAACAAATATTGAAATCAGCATTCTAGAGTTTCTCTTTGAATATTGTCCATACTAACATTAACTTGTGTGGCACATTTTTCAGATACACTCAAGCCTTTTTGAATTTGTCTTGACATTTTTCTAAGATATTACTGCTCTATCACCTAGTGGTGGCTCAAGCTTATCCACCTTCACTTCTGCAAAAGTGAACTTTAAAGCCTTGAGTTGTAAACTCTTACTGCCCTGGTTTGATCATTTCTGTCACTTGGACCACAATGTATAAGCTCAAAATTGTGACTTCCTTTCTTTAGCCATCTCCTTTACCTGACAAACCCACATCCTTAATTAACCATCAATAATTTACTCACTTTTCACAGCCTGAATGTTTTCTAATTGCTACAAAGGAACAACATTTTGTATTAATGATGCTGGAAGAGGTGCTAGAATTTATTAGTCAAGATTCTCAGCTCTTTGGCTGTGGAAACTTCTCAAAAAGCCAAATCAGTGTAGCTCAACTGAAGAAAAGAAGTGGAAATTTACATTTGGAACAGATGACATGGGCCAATTCGTTAGGAGCCAGAGATAGTCCTCTTCCAAAATGCAGAAAGAGTATTATGAGCAGATGGTGCTATAGCTGCATTTGGGTAATAAAACATGGAGTTGCATAACCCATCTTTATTCTTATGCTTTTAACAACCATTTCCACCACGCTTGTGAACCATCCCACTTGAAAGTCTCTTGAGCCCCTGTATTTCATCAGTGATTTTCTGGCCTGCTTCCCTCAGCCTGCCTCATTTTTTAGTTTGCTCTATATACTTACTGGAGTTCTTTCATTAGACAATCAAAGAAAAAATCCTTCAGAGGGATTAGTAATAAGTCTTAAGGTTTTGTCAAGCAAGCTTATGGTAAAAGGATTTCTTAAACATACCATGCATTAGTGAAAGTGATTGACTAAAAAGGTGTGCACTTTCTACCTGTTGCCTGCTTCTCCACTTCCTGCAAGTCCTCAAGCCGGTAAGCAGAGTCATTTATCTGGCATCTACAGAGCAGGCAGATGAAGTTTTCAGATGCACAGATTCTTAGCGATAGGTTCTAATGCATTGCAAGATACAAGGATATTAGAAATAGGAGAAAGAATTCTGCCCCCCACCCCATCCTTCCCTACCACAGTATATACTGTTAAAAATGTGAGAGTTGCAGCTAAGGAAGACTAGTGCTATTTTGCTATGCCTACTTTTGAGTGGCTTTATCTTACTGAGGTACCGTGGTCCTGCAGGTGCCATGGCAGTCTTTGTTCACATCGCCTGCACACTTCTGAAAAGGAAGAATATGTGTTTACAACTGCCAGTCTCTCTGACTGAAGGGGCAGACTGAAAGCAGCAGGGTTGTGATTGCTAGCAGCTTGAATAAACAAACTGATGTTTCTTTCTCTCCTTCTCTCTCTTTTTACACTGCTGAGGAGAAACCATGAACATCTTCCAGCTGTGACAATTTGCTATTTTAAGACACAGTGTCTGTTTTGCCTTCTTTATTCATCCAAGATGACTTTATGGACAATGGGGAGTTTAGAAGATTTAAAACACCTCACCTACCTACTAAGTCAGATAAATACAAGCAACTAACAGGGGAGAAAAAGCAAGTTTTATTTCTTATATAAAAATGTTGTATTTTGCTTTATTTGAATAACTGACATTCAATTATACAGCGAGGATTTTACCATTAGAAAGAAATTATGCTTTTAAAATATAGGGTAATAATGAAACTAGAGGCACATCCTCAACACATCTACAGATGTTCCTTCCCAGTGCTGCCATATATGATGATCAGGTAAGACTAGGCCCCAGTTCTGCTTATCCATGTGTAACCACATCCTTGGGCTTCCAAGTCCCCCTTAAAACCTTTAAACTACTTAAAGCAGAACTTCAAAGGAGACACATAGCAACAGTCGGCAAAGAACTGTGTGAAACTTGTAAGAAACAAAAGTAATTTTTACACATACCTGAAAAATGATCAAGTTGTGAATAAAGCTGGCCACATAGATGGGAAGAGGATGGAAGAGGGAGAAGAACAAGGCCGTCATACAATTTTTGTCATACAGTTCATGACTTCGTGTAGATATAAAGCTGGATGAAGAGGGGATGTGTAAGCAAAAAAACCACAGTCCTGGAAAGGGCCTTTACTCAGCTCTGTAAAAGGACCACAACAGTCCTTGTAGTATTATTTCTGCAGTTGCTAAAACAATTACTCTGGATGGCTGGAGATGAACCGTATCAGCAACTGCAGCAGAAATTTCAGCAGCTTCCTGTGGTTATTCACAGGTCTGAATTGCATTTAACCAAAGTTTAAATTCATTGTCTGTGAAGGATTTCTTGCTTTCAGAAGAGGAGTTGTGTTGCAATGAGACAGAATTCTGAAAAAGATGATTGACATTAGTTACATTCACTGTCATGATACTATGGTTGATTCTGGTAAGGATCCCAGTCCAAAGTAAATACGAGTTTGGATCTAGAGCCAGTTTAAAGTCATAGCCTCAGCTATGCCTGGTGAGAACAGCTAAACAATAGAAGATACCGACTAGGGTAAACATTGTTCTCTCTTGTGAGACTATAAATAAAAATTTGAATGTGGCCTTATGGTCAAATGGTATATTCATCACTAGTATATTATTTAGATCATTGAGAAATGTGTTACTTAAATTATTGAGAAATTAAGGATTTTGTGAGGGGATGGGGAGCATTTTTTAAAAGTCCTTAATGTACAGTCTGGTGGGGATTGCTTCCTAGGTAGAAATAGTAGCTTTCATTCACAAAAGTAAATGCTGTCACTGCAGTATCTCAGGTGAAAATCTTTCTAGAATGCTTCAGTTCTGGTGAAAAGCCAGGAGTTTCTTGGCTTTTTGCTTTGAGTGCGGAAATGCTTCCACAGTTCTCTTACCCTGCAAGAGGCTTTGATCAGACAAAATAACAGAAAATGTTAACTTACAAAACAGACTGTCACAGCTGCAGTTGTTTTTTAAAAACATGTCAGTGATGAACAACTTGATCTAATTCAGAAAGAGTCAAAGACTGCAGAAACATTTGGCTGCTACTAGTTTAAAATAGCACCATCATAAAATGTCATGTACATATTAGTCTCCTAAGCGTATATTTCTTGTTGTTGACTTCATTGCACTGAAAATCAGCTTGAATTCTTTCTATCGGTATCAAAATAGGTGACATATCTCCCTAACACTATGTTGGGTTTTTTTAACTATACACTTGTAAATCTTAGATAGATATATTAGATCCAGGTAATGGCTATTTCAACTGGTTTGCTATTTTTAGTATGCTTCATAGAGTAGTCCTAACTACGCAGAAGCTAGCTGCATTGACTCTTGTGATACAGAACACGCAAAAAGCAGCTAGGAGGTACCTAAGCATCTGTCCCTATAAATCTAATTTCTTACTTATCTGACTAGTTTTCCATTACTATCTCTCTTAAACATAGTAGAATGTCGAAGACTGTTTATTTGCACCTATATGATACTAATTGCTACTCCTGCCTGAAAATTTCCATAATAAACTCATAGTCTCCACACTTAGTGCTGCTGTTCTGAGCCTCATGAAAATAAGAACTGAGATTAGAAAGAAGGATGCAGCTGAAGGCAGAAATGCTCAGAAATGTGCTGCTTTGCAAGGGATTTGGTGGCAAACTGCACACAGTTTTGCTTTGAGAACTAGGTTATGCTGAACACCCCAAGAAAAAACAACAAAACCATGAAAAGCTGCAAAATGAGGTAAAGCAAAGTGTAAAAAATTTACATATACCCTACTTTACCTCCAATCCACCTAATAACCTCCATCATGATGAGACAAACAGGAACAAATACATCCATACCAAATAAACAAGCCCAGGTGTCAGCACTGATGATCTTTAGTTACTTAAGGCATCCCAGTTATTCACAGTAACAGAGGTAATGGGAGAGGTCCAAAGCATCTCTGAGTACTGCCATGTCACAACTCTCCCGAGAATTTCAATTCCCTCATTAAGGCAATGTCATTACCATGACCTGCTCACAAGCTTGACTGAAATTTCTCTAACAATGCACAACGCTGCAGACAGGATCATGTTATCCAGGCCCACCTCAGCTTTTTCCAGGGCATTAGCTGAGAAAGGTAAATTTGAGGGCAAACAGAAATCTAAGAGAATGCCCAAAGAAAATGAAAGCTTATGAACTATACAGCAGTTATTGTTATACAACATTATGAGCTAATGAAAAATAGAGCAGCAACGGAGGCTGCTAAAGGTGCAGTGCATCTCGTCAGTCACTGCATTTGTACTTAAGGATCAGAACCAGCACTGCAGTTTGTATGCTGGGCTTTCTCATGCCCAGCGTACAAATCTCATGTTCCAGATAACCTCTGGAGCTAATATGAGGCCATCCGTGTTTTTTTACTGATTAGTAAAGGGCATGAATTCTTCCATAGGGCAAAGCTAGTACGTTTACTCAGACTCCTACGTAAATTGTCCCAGGATCCTAATTTGATGTACTCCAGTGGAAAGTTATTAGGGTCAGAGGACTTAAGCTGTATTCTAACACATATTAGATTTAAATAATCCTGTCTCATCTCTTCTGGCTCCTATCCAGTTTATTTTAACATGTTTTGCTGAGTGAGTTGGTTTGTAAGATTTAACTAAGTTTTAACAGCATCTAGTGACATTTTACTAGCAAGTAGACAAACCCCACCAATCCAGGCTCTAAAGTGCATCAGTGTTCAATTTTTGTAAGATTTCACAGGACACTGAATTTCCCAGAGGAAACTAAGGAAACATGGTTTGCCAGACTAGGTATCTCAGGTTTTCAAACTATACATATGTCTGGGCTGTTATAGCTCCCTGTAGAAGCTAGAGATATATCCTGCATTTACTGTGCACCAGCTATCAATGGCAGCTAGTGCCAAGTGAGAAATTTGCAGAAAGCTTATTAAAAAAAAAAACCCCATGAGTACTGCAGTCCATGTTTTTCTTTGCCTTTTTAGCAGCAATCTGACAGGATGTGTCAGGGCTCCTTGTCTAGTCCTTGCAGCCTCCCCAGAAAATACGAGGGGAATGTTTTGCGTTTCTTTCTCTCCCCCTCCTTTCTCTCTCCATACACTGTCCAGCTATTTGAAAACACTGCATAAATCTAATGTGAGGGAAATGCCTCTGTAAGTTAATTAGATTAGAAGAAAATAAACCAGAAGAATGTATGAACAGACAGACCACATGGACATAATCTGTTTGAAATTATCGGGTTAATGAAATAAACTTCAGCCAGGTGTGAAAATACTGTCACCATACATTTAAATTGGAACTCTGGAAACACTTGATTCTATTTTTTCCACTTTATTTTTCACAACTTTTCATTCTTGTGACAGTAGTCAGTTATAAGGCAAATTTTTTTTTCCTTGAAACTCATCCTAGGCCATTTCACTCAAATGAGCCTGCAAACTGCTGAAAACCTTTGCTCAGAACTTAAGACAATGCAAGAGAAACCTGAACAGTGTTTCATAGGATTGGTCCTTGACATAGAAGATGACCTCTGGGTTGGACACTGTATATTCTTATAAACTCCAGGTACTACAAACAGTTTTACTGAATGTTATTCCAGAGTCCATGGGGAACACCTGCACCCATTTGTTTCTTAACATGGTACTATATAGAAATAATAACCTTGGAAGAAGGTGAAATGTTTCTTTATTCCAATGGAAAATGGAATGCAAATGTACACAGTGCAACAGAATTTATGTATCAGCAGAGAAGCTCCAGACCAGGTAAGAGCTTGAAGAAATGTCTGGGCACAGACTGGTGAAAGGCAAACCAGACTGGAGTAATGCATTTTCAAGGAGCTGAGCTGGCTGCTAGGTCTGTTGGCATAACTCAGCATCATAAAAGGAGGCCAGAGGAAGGCATATTTTGTGTTGAATTACATACTTAAATACCTCTTCTACTAGTCATGGCATTAGGTGGGAAACTAGCAAAATGCAAGCTGTTATCATAAGCATTGAAAACTTAAACAAAGGAGTTCTAGACTCAGCTATTGTGAATAACTCTTTATTTGTTCCACATAGTATGCAGTAAATCAAGTTTAAAGTTATTCAGATCCACGTACATGTTAACCCAAGTGACTAGAATTCAACACCCTTCTTAAACTAGTAATTTGTCAGAAACATCTAACACTACCACTGTTTTCGGTACATAAGCTGTTATCTTGACAGATCAAGATAAGAAATGCAAGACTGTTTTCTTGTAATACTTACATGGCCATTTAAGTATGGGGAAAAGGGAGATAAATTATATTACCAAGGGAAACCACCGAGTACAGACTTCTCAAGCAATGAGTCGATCCTTTAGACTGGGATATAATATCAAACTGCACTGGGACAACAGGGAATTCATGAGGTTATGCTTCTTTGCATCTGTAAATAAATAGATATTTAAAAAATATGTTTAATGCTTTTAAAATATGATTCAGCAAAGGAAAAGAGCAGTGTGGTGAGATAAAAAGATGTTTTATCCCATGGCCAGTGTGCTTCAAATTGACCAGAGAAAGTAATCTAATCAGACTTTATTAAACTGATTCTGCAGTACATCCTCGATGCCTGGAAGCATTGTCTGAGCTGGTCTGCAGTCTAATCCTACTTTAGGAGGCTTGCCAACTCTTTAGCCTTTTCGAGGTAGAAACACAGACACATACAATTTAGTTACTGCAAACTGTTTTAATAAGAAAGAATGTGAGCTTTTGATGATGTCTGACTTCTGAGAAAGGCTCCATTTATGACAGCAGTATTTAAATAACTCTGAACAAGCACATGCATTTTATTCAGAACAAGCTATATCAGATACTGTAGGCTCACAAACCAGCCTAAAGAGCTGCTGCCAGGTTATATAATCTTTGAGCACTCATCCAAGGCAGCCCTGAAGGCAAGCACAGAGGGGAGAATTGCTAAGGGGTTGGTTTTCCTTCAGCCATTTCCTCTATTCCATGACAATTGCTGCCCCGTAAGCTGGCAGAATTGACGGTGGCAGTTTCAGACCCATATCAAAAAGGAAGTTCCATTTGTGTGACAGAGAGCTCCCCACAGATTGCCAAAAAAGCACAGTCGAAAAATAAGGGCAGACTCTTGTCAGTCCTTGCTTGCACATACAGATGTTTAAGTTTGCTCTCCTCATCCTTCATTTGCCTGGTTAAATCTCAGTAAGTCCCCATGTCATAGAATCATGGAATCACAGAATGGTTTGGGTTGGAAGGGACCATAACCGTTGTCTAGTTCCAACCCCCCTGCCATGGGCAGGGACACCTTCCACTAGACCAGATTGCTCAGAGCCCCATCCAACCTGGCCTGGAACACTTCCAGGGATGGGGCATCCACAGCCTCTCTGGGCAATCTGTTCCAGTGTCTCACCACCCTCACAGTAAAGAACTTCTTCCTTACATCTAACCTAAATCTGCCCTCTTTCAGATTCAAGCCATTACCTCTTGTCCTATCACTACATGCCCTTGTAAAAAGTCCCTCTGCATCTTTCTTGTAGGCCCCCTATAAGTGCTGGAAGGCTGCTATAAGGTCTCCCCGGAGCCTTCTCTTCTCCAGGCTGAACAACCCCAACTCTCTCAGCTTATCTTCACAGGGGAGGTGCTCCAGCCCCTTGACCATTTTCATGGCCTCCTCTGGACTTGCTCCAACAGACCCATGCCCTTCTTATACTGGAGGCCACAGAGCTGAATGCAGTACTCCAAGTGGGGTCTCACGAGAGCGGAGTAGAGGGGGAGAATCACCTCCCTTGACCTCCTGGTCATGCTTCTTTTGATGCAGCTGAGGATACAGTTGGCTTTCTGGGCTGCAAGTGCACATTGCCGGGTCATGCTGAGTTTCTCATCAACCAACACTCCCAAGTACTTCTTCTCAGGGCTGCTCTCAATCCACTCATCGCTCAGCCTGTATTTGTGCTTGGGATTGCCCCAACCCATGTGCAGGACCTTGCACTTGGCCTTGTTGAACTTCATGAGGTTCACATAGGCCCACCTCTCAAGCCTGTCAAGGTCCCTCTGGATGGCATCCCATCCCTCCAGCGTGTTGATTGCTCCACATAGCTTTGCTTTGTCAGTGAAATCGCTGAAAGTGCACTCAATCCCATTGTCCATGTCACCAACAAAGATGTTAAACAGTGCCAGTCCCAGTACCAACCCCCAAGGAATGCCACTCATCACTGGTCTCTACTCAGACATCGAGCCATTGAGTGCAACTCTTTAAGTGTGACCATTCAGCCATTTCCTTATCCATCAAGTGGTCCATCCATCAACTCCATGTGTCTCCAATTTATAGACAAGGATGTCATGTGGGATAGTGTCAAATCCTTTGCACAAGTCTAGGTAGATGATGTCCATTGCTTTTCCCTTATCCACCAATGCTGTAACCCCATCATAAAAGGCCAGCAAATTTGACAGGCATGATTTGCCCTTAGTGAAGCCATGCTGGCTGTCACCAATGACCTCCTTATTTTCCATGTGCCCTAGCATAGTTTCCAGGAGGATCTGCTCCATGAACTTGCTGGGCACAGAGGTGAGACTGACTGGCCTGCATTTCCCCGGGTCTTCCTTTTTTTCACTTTTTAAAGAATGGCAGTTATGTTTCCCCAGTCTAAGTCGTGCTGAAAGTTGGGTTTAGATGCACATATTTTGTCAGTCAAATTGGAAATGTTCCATAAACCTCCTCAGCTGAAACATGCAAAGTAAAGCACTTCCCTTTTGAGTGTTGTCTACATGCATATTCACTTTATGATGTGTTTTTATATTGCAGATGCTTAAGTCAGACTCTGTTTTCCCTTAGATACAGCTGGAAGGTGTTCTTCTTCCTCTACATGCCCATGTCCTTTACATTGTCTCAGCTATCAGCTGAATCAGAGCACAATGTGTGAAGTGAAACATTTTTGCCAAAACAAAACTCTTTGTGTATTATTTTATTCACAACTTTTGGGGGAGAGTTCCTTTGTTTTCTTCTCTTTCATATTAATTTCTCGAGCTCTGTAAAACAATATGAAAGTTGCACTCAGCTCTGACCACACAGTACCTTTTGTGCGCTTTTTTCTTGTGGTACCTTGGAATTTCCATTCATGTTAATTAATATTTTACCTTCATATTTCTATCATGACCTTGCCAGTTTCTGTGGGTAGTTTCATCTTTCATCATCACATCTTTCAGCAAGCATATTTTTGCCATAGACACCCATGTTTAAGTTTTGAACAGGTATTGAAGTTGCTCTTCTCTTAATTCCTGGTCACAAACAGAGTGTGAATTGTACCTGCATAAGTATTTCTTGGCTAGACAGTGGCTTCTTTTTGAATCCAGCTAGTCAAGAGGCTTTCAAACAGTCAAGAGGCTTTGGCACTCATACTGCCTACTAAGCCATGATTATTGTCAATGCTGAAGAAGACTGATGACCCCAGTTCTGAGGGGGTTAGGTCTTCTAACTGACATTTAAAATACTCTTGCACCTTCACTATGTTCAGTTGGTAATGTTGAGATCTTCAGTCCCTGATAGTCATTAGCAATGCTCAATAAAGCCAGGATTCTCAGGTTCTAGTTTGGTTTATTCATGGAATAAGTCCACTTTGAGATTTTCTAATACCTGTGTGTTTCAACTGCAAGGAAATTAAACGGCAGTAGCCACCTCTATGAAGAGATTGCCCAGATGCATAACATGTTATGTTATGAATAGTTATGAGACCACCAAAGTAGTTTATGAGATAAAGGTGTGCACCACCAGGGGTTAAGCCTTAGCTGTAGCCTGACTAAAATTATAAGATACAATTGCAACATCAATTGAAGTTTCAACATCTACAGTGCATGTACAGTGAATCTGTCTAGAAACTGCAAGCTTATAGGAGTGTTGTTGCACATATGATGAAATAATACAAGCGCAAATAATACAAGTTTTGTAGTGAGGGGTAATACCTTTTATTAAAGCTGCACATACTTTTTGTTCTCACAGTCTTGGGAGGGCACACATATTCCCTCTCCTTCTGCTTGCCAGGTAGATGAGGGCAGTTCCCTTCGACCCCAGGACCACCTGCAATAGAGGCTTGGACAGAGTGCAGAAGAAGAATGCAGAAGAAACACAGTCATTGGAAGTAACTTTTCTTTCTCCTTTGATACTCATCCATATGCATTAACACTGTGGGTGATCCCATGCACTTCATATACTCGCTAATTACCTAAAGGTAAAACTCCTGTTATAGCTTCTTCTGAAAGACAAGGTGGGAGGAGTGGAGTCAACACAGTCATTATTGTGTAGATCCAGAAGCTATATTCCTACGCAATAACAATGCCAGAGAAAAGAAAGAAGGGTAAGATTCTGTTCTGAGTAAAGGGAGAAAATAAATCACAAAAGTCTTTGATGAACTCTAGCAGTCTTGGAACTGTTCAGATCTTCAAACTAGTTCTAATCCATACTGAGAGCAGCAACATGGATGGGTATGGAGTGGTATAAGCTGAAACTCTTCCTTCAGTAAGAGTGTTTGACATAATCCCTCAAGGCACAAAGTATAATACTGCCGGGTACAATTTGTAATTATATTTTGTTGGTTTTCTTCACTTTTGTAACTTTTCCAGTCTTAAAATCAAGAACTTAAGCTTCTGCTTTCCTTGATTAAACTTTTGGTTTTGCTTTTAAGTTTGTCTGGTTAAAAGCCTGAATCTGGATAAAGATTCAAAGAAAACAACTTCTCTGGAGGGAAACTAATCCAGTAAAACTGTTTGTGCAGGCAACAGCCTTCCTCCCTGCTAGAAGTTGAGATATATATGTATTTTGCCAGAATATAAGGACTAGTTTGAAAGTGCTATGAGCAAGTATTAGGATTTAGTGGCAGGAAGATCATTTATAGCTGCAGATACACCTCAGATCATCAACATGCTAGTTTTTAAAATTAAATAACTTAGATGCTGTTGAAAACTTCACCCCAAATCTTCATTAATTCTAAAAAAAAATCTGTTAAATCTCATGGGTTTGGAAAACAGAAACAAACTTTAGAATCAGATGTGTTGATGATTTACCAGAAAGACTATGTAGTTAATCTTCTGAAAAATGCCCTGGTAATAAGTTCTGATCTTGTTTTTTAATTGTTGAATGGTTTGTTTTCCTTCACAACTCCAGTATTATTACCTCACTACCACTCTTCCTAAAATCATCTGTCATCAGGAATGCAAATGAGCTGAATTATGAACTTTCATCTCTTCTTAGGTTTTATGGTCCTTCAAGACTGAACTTAGTAGAACATATAGCTGTGAAAACATTACTACCCTGATTAGGATTGGTTCCTATACTCTTATTAGGATGAAACATTTTGCTAGACTGAGGCCACAAGTGAACTGATTCCTATGACCACCAAATTAAATGTCGACTTGAAGAGCAGGTGTCATGGTTTAACCCCAGTCAGCAACAAAGCACCACACAGCCGCTCACTCACTCCCCCCCCACCAGTGGGATGGAGGAGGAAAACTTATCTCATGGGTTGAGATAAGAATGGTTTAACAGAACAGAAAAGAAGAAACTAAAAACGATAATGATAATACTAATAAAATGACAACAGTAATAATAAAAGGATTGGAATGTACAAATGATGCGCAGTGCAATTGC
>JAVJGG010000032.1:10503926-10527595 GCA_035590195.1 Aviceda cuculoides | reverse complement strand
TGCCATTTTCCTTCTGTCCCAGCAACTTTTTTCCTTCTTAAAAATGTTATCACAGAGGCGTTACCACTATCACTGATTGGCTCAGCCTTGGCCGGCAGTGGGTCCGTCTTAGAGCCGGCTGGTATTGGCTCTGTCAGACACAGGGGAAGCTTCCAGCAGCTTCTTACAGAAGCCACCCCTGTAACCTGCCCCCTGCTACCAAAACCTTGCCACACAAAGCCAATATAATTACCGATCAAGAGATTGGTTTAAATAATTTCCCATTTCAGTGGGGACATAAACCCTGCCCTTCAGCATTGGATATCATGCTGCTTTTGCATACATGGGTGTCACAACATATGCTGTTAGATCACCTTTACCTTCATTTACATAGCTGCAAAGCACCTAATTTCACTGTACAGAGGGCAGCCATTAATACCTAACCTTCATTATCCAGGATAACTGTCTCCTTTCCTGACAGAGTTTATATGTGACAACTCATTCACCTGAGTTCCATTCATTCTCTCACAGCTAGCATTCAAGTCTCAGTACATGAAGCTGAGTTGAGTCCTATGAATGATCTATAGATGGTTTGAATTCCTGCCAAAGATAATACATCTACTGAGGAAAGGAGGAGGGGGGAAGCAATAAAAGAATAAGCTTTATGGGAAGAGCAGCCTCTTTTCCCATAAATGATGAATCAATCCATTATATTTGTGATAATCAATGCCATGGATCCTCTTCATGTCAAGGTAAAAAAAAAAAAACTTGGTAAAGAGGCAAATCATTATTAATTCATTCATTGCAATAACATTAATCACGATGAGCTAATGTGATATTAATGTGGCTGTAATATGTACTTCCATAGGAATTTCACTGTAATATAGGAATTAACTAATGTACCATGGTTTTAGAGAGTGACGTAAATTGATAAATAACACTGAAAAGCTTTTAAATAGGGGTAGGCATGAATCTACTGACATGCTACCTTCTGGTGGAGACGGGAGGGTGCCCACATCCCACTCCCATGCCCACACTTGCAGGTAGGCTAACGCTCTGCTTTGCATTTTCCATGAGTTATTGCCTACAGCAACAGCCAGTCAGCTTTTCAACATTGTGGTCCTCTTCCAGGAAATACTGTTGTGGGAGATTAGTAGTTCTGGGAATGGAATCAAAACTGTGATGATGCTCGCTGGTGTCTAGGAGGAGTTTGGGAGTCATGTGTGCACTCTGTCTTCTGAACACTCTTGCACAGAGAGGGAAAGGACTGCTTCACAAATATGCCTCCTGTGAGAATCTTCAAAAGTGACTTCTGCCATATTCTTATGTTATGGGTAATAATTCAAAGCAGACACATCCTATGTGACCAGTTCTTGAAAGCAGATGATATGGCATGAGGAACTGCCTTAGAGAACAGAAAAGGACCTTCTTACGGAGTCCTTCCCACTCAACACAGCCCTGAGTTTGACGAGGCAGTGCAGTCCTCAGCTGAGTTTGTCATCAGTGCTGAGGACCAAACCTTAATGGAGAGCAGTCAAATGGAGGAAATGGAAAACAAAAATATGACAATGCCTAAGGAAAACAATGAAACAAAAATAGTAAACCACCTGTCTACCTAAAGCACTGTGGAGATCCACTGTATCCCTAAACCCACCTAACACAGAAAGTTGTAAAACTCTAAAATGATGATGATAATCCCACTTTGAGCAGTAAATTGGACTAAACCTGCAGTAGTTCCTTTCAATCAACATTTCCATGAGTATATGATACAAATTACCAAAGGAAAAAAGATACAATTTTCTTGTACAATCTACTTGATTTTTTTCTCTGAAGTATTATCTGCACATTACCAGACATATTAAATGTATTTAGGATATAATTAGTATTTTTCCAAGCAATAAATTCTGCTGTTATACCGAAAATGCTCTATGATTCATTAAAAAAACCCTTTATTTTAGTGTATGGGTTTAATAAATTTAATCTTCCAGAGATATCCATTATCAAAGCATTTCAGCATTAAAAATTAAGTTATTTCTGTAACTATACTTGTAAGCTCAAAACAGGTTAGTTAGTTTGTTTCTAAACATCTGGTATTTATGCCTCCTTTGAATGAACAATTTTCAGTGTGGTAATGAGCCTGTCTTCTAGCACCATACACTGAATCTTTGGCTCTGCAGTTCTGGATTCTTGATTCGTATTTGTAGACACCTAACATATACAGAGCATCAATACTGAACCAGTTTTTCTGTAGGATATTAATAATAATTGTTGTCTACAGCAAAGTTGGTTGTAGACTTTAATCTGAAATATTTTCACAGCAAACTAATTAAAGTATATTTAGTATGAACTTTCAAACTTTGCTTCTGACAAATTGTTGCTCCATTCAATGCAGAATCAATGCAGTTCGGTCTGCTTGGGTAACTGGAAATGAAAATCATTGCATTTTTAAAAATCTTTTAGAAATTCTGTCTGCCATCCTGTACCTCAGGATCATTTTTCACACCTCCACATGTTTTTCTACTCCTTAAAATCCAATTATATACACAAATATGCAGTAACTTTTTAGCTCATGGTGGGAAGGCAAGGGGGAAACAACAGTTCCACAAGGTTAGAAGTCATGAATATAGTTTGGAGCCACCAACAATATTTGTATGCTCTACTGTAGCCTATTACCATGAGAAATTCTTCATACTATACTTTTAATCAGCAGAACTAGTCAGAGTGTACAGGACTTCTGTACCTTAGCTGCTCATGGTAAAACCGGGCAGTTAACACTTCCTGACTTTCAGCTTTTGTCTCTCCTGCTAAGTGACTGATAACCCTCAGGGAAAGCACACTTTTTGTAAGTGCATAATACAACAGGACCTAGATCATTGTTGACACCTTTACTGAGATCCTATCAAATGGTCATAAGGAGTTGTTTGAAAGGATTTTTTTCAGTGAATGAGAGTTATGAGAATTATGATAAACTGGAAAGATTAACATTTGTGTTAAGACCACAGACATAATATATTCATTGTATAATCTGGATCAACAAAGAAATACCAAAATATTACAGAAAAGGAAAAGACTTTTGAAGATATTTTTGTCAAAAATTTTCAGTATATGATCACAAAGGATTTTGTCTGAAGATAATGATGACTGAACTGCTATTTTGTCCAAGCTTCTGAATGGTTTTGTAGCAACAGAGAAAATTATACACCTGAAGGTAAAGGTGCACAGGGGACACAGGGTAAAATTTGGCTATGGTCTTAAGCATTCTTTTAACTTCAAGACATGTCACTTTGATATGCCTGTGATATTAATTTTAAATTATTTTAATTTATTCTATTACAAACCAGAAGAAAAAAACCCAGTAGTTTGAAAAATGTTTCATATTAAGCAGGGGTTATTTAAATTGACAGAATTAGCTTGAATTAAATCATCAATATTATAATGTTGGTTTTATTTCAGTTACCTGACTATTTCCCTTATTCTTTTAAAACCATGACAGGCATATCAAGATAATAAAAACAACAGACCATTTATTGTTCTTTCACCTCAATTGTTTTAATTTCAAGTCTTTTAACAATAGGCATGGGTTTAAGTCTGTTTCTGATACAATGGCTGCAACTGGAAAAAAAGAAATGGAAGCTAAAGTGAACTTCAGTAACTGTTATTCTCATAATAAATCACAGGCATCTTATATCTTAACCATGTCTTGAATTTTCTTAGCAAATGGATTGGGAATTTACTTATTTTTTGAGAAACCAGACCAAAATGTAACATTCCTGAAAGCACTCAGTAAGCTTCCAAATCTCTTGATGATACTCAGAAATATGGTGTTTCTCGTTTTGTTTTGGTTTTAGAAATGGAAAAATAATTATAAAACATATTGTGCTAATAAATCAAAAAAGGCGCTTGAAATAATCTCATAAAATGTTATGGCTTAAATAATGCCCTTCATCAGTATTCTTTGTTTAACATTTTATGTTTATTGATAAATGAAGATGCATTTAAATAATTCAAACAAAACATTAGCTGCAAGCAAGGAATTAATAATTGATAGGACTGGAAGGGCTTTTTTTCACTTGGGAAATAGATAATATTAGCTTAATGTGGGGTTGTAGGAACAGAGGAAATGTAATGGATCTGCCTGCTTTAAACTGATGATGGTTATTGTGGTCTGAAAGTTGCTACAAAGGCAAAAGCAGGACAGCTCTGTAACTGCAATAGATTTCACTCACAGGAGCTGACAATGCAAATTATGGTTTGATATGCCAGATTTATACATGGGAGGGGACCTAATAAACTTAACATACACTAAAGGAAAAAAAATAACTGCTATTAAACTTATGTCTGAGAATTTTAAAAGTACAAAAACACAACAGTTATGGTGTCTAAAAATATCTGGATTTTTTTTTTTTCTCCCAGTCTCCTCTTTTATTAATATCTTCATCCATAGGTTTTTTTTTAAGTCAGGGAACCACCACTAAGGATACTGTAACACAGAAGCCAATGCATTCTTGAGGATTCTCAAAGGAAGACCATTTAGTTTCAGAACACTCATCATAAGGTTTTATTTAGATATGCCTGTATAGAAGCCAAACCCTTCCAGCTGTGTATTTGAACATACCAGCCTCTTCTGTGTAGATGTAAAAAACCAGCTTTGTCAGGCCCTCTGTTAGAAGGGAAATTTCTGTTGGTGATCCTCGGGTTGTGTCTGGTGACTGGAAAAAACACAGAATTACTCTGAAATCAGTTGTGCAACTCCCATTTCCATTAGCTTTTGGAGATACTAGATTCATAGTGATCTGAAAGTCTACCAAATGACATGTTCATTTCTGTATGGTATTTATGAATCTACAATCCAGATGTTCATACGACACTTTAGGAGCCAGAAATTTGCATTTGCACATGTAACCAACATTTGACTTTATTAGTTTGATACACAGGACAAAAATTAAAATAAAATAAAAATACTGTAGCATAAATCTATAATAATTTCATAGATGTTATTGGTCCAACAGCATAAGATTATAATCAGGTATTTTACTACACAATTAGATAATTAATGTTCTTTTAATCAAAATTTTTTAGACGGTCATAAACAGAATATAAAAACCTGTAATCTGATCTGAAAACCAATAGCATTTTGCAGGTTTTAAAACAAAGTTCAAAAGATCATAGCCTTATCATACTTGACCCTTACTACTAGAAATCACACTGTTATGATATTGGGGGAGTTACTTAAAGGTAGTTCTAGAACAGCCAAACACTTTTAATAAAAATATCAAATAGAACACTCTTCATTACTTAAATTGGTTGTATCATGTGTCATCACTTATGAAAAATGACTGAGCCATATTACTGAAAATGAACAGTTGTGTTTTTCTACCTATTTTCCACAGGGGTAAATGGTTATAAAGGGATCAAGGCAGTGAAGAATCAAGTTCTGTATCTCTAATCGTGTGTGCCAAGTTCATACCTGAGCATTTCCCAGAATAGGTTTTCTTAAGCGGACAGATTGTAAGCCTGCACAAAATTGATTTCAGAAATGCAAATGGGAGAAAGCAGCTTTGTTTTCCAGCCATTGCAACACTCGACATGACATTTAGATAGACTTGCTTGCATTGACAGTAGGCACATATGTCTACTATTTTGTTTTAAAATATATGTATTGCTTTTAATAACAACATTACAGCTGTTCACAAAATGACGCCTCTAGACAGAAGCACTACAATGAAAAGAGACTATCAACAGAAGGACTGTATCTGCATGCAACTCTTACAGTTGCCAAGAAATGAAGATATAACATATGGTCACTTTGTAAAGGTGAGCTGAACAAAAAACAAGCAGCAACCTAGCCAATTTTTGTCATTTGAATTCTCCTGTTCAAAACCCAATTTAGTTTCATATGACGCTTGCTAATTTGAATGATATATTTATTAAAATATGAAACAGCCAGCCCTGCAACTAGGAAAACAATTTAAAAATAAATTCATGGAATGGTATGTTGCCAATTTTTCACTTGTCTAGAGCTATCCTTTAAAAATTAATGTATAATTTTGCAGCAGAAGAATCGAATGCTATTAACAGCTTGCTAGTGTGAAGAGAGGAAGTTGTAACTTATATTAAATATCCCACTGTTGATATGCTTATGAATGTCTTCCCTTGATTTATCTGTTTATTGAACTGCCTTGGAAGGGCCACTCCTCATAGGAATGCATGGGGGAATGTTAACATAACCCAAGTGTCTTTGATAATCTTTCTGGACATTACCCAGAAAATGACAAGACTTAGGAAAAAAAGTGATAAGCTTGGAAATGTTTAATTTCCCACTGTAACAATTTATAGACTCTGTAGGGAAAGTGTGGACTCCAGACAAGCTGCTGGTTTAGGCAACATTACTGCTTTTGTACCTGAATAGCCAACAAAAATTCAGAGTTGTGAGGGGTTTTTCTTCAAAAGAAAAAAAGAAAAAAATCAGATCCTTGATATAATTCTGTTTACTGATAATGAACATATACATCTCTGGCTCCCTGAGTGCCTGAGGAAAACAGTGGGAAGGAAGGGGGTTTTTTTGCTTATAGCACTGTATCCCAAGCTGCTCTTTCCTTTCCTTTTTGCTATTTCAGATCTTTTTTGGAGATGCATTCTACAGCTGCTTTTGTGCATGGAGTTTTCTCAACATTTCTTTTCTGATTGTCTAATTCTCAATGTCCCACTTGTCCACAAAGGCAGAAACCTTTACAAACAGTAGCCTACACTTATATATGTGTTGTTTGGGATTATAAAATATGCCTGTGCTTAGAATAGAACACATCACTTTTCCAACTACCTTGTTTAAGACTTTTAATTGTTATTTAAACTATGTCACACAGAGAAGTTACAGTTACTTGCTTTATTTCCGATGCATTTCAGCTCTGACCTTACCAAGACTATTTATAATGTGGGCAACAACATATTGCAAGACTGTTTCATCCAAGATAAGAGTTAGGGTGTTCCCTAGCAAGACCCAGCTGTTATTTGGCCAGCACAGTCGGTTTAGAGAACTCCTTCTGTCTTCATTGCACCTCAATTCTCACTTCTCAGTTTCTGTAACCCAGAAGGCTGAATGATAAAAACAATAAAGGAATGGGGGAAAAAAAAAAAAAAAAAGGGAAGAAAAAACCCCCAATTATGTATATAACTTTTCATGAGGATTAATTCATCTCTGATTTATCTGTCACATCCATATTAATTCTCTGCAGGGGGTTTCTTCCTAAGTATACTAGAAGTACTGAGGAAGCATTTCGGCCCATGCTGTGATAGAGAACTAGAAGAGCTGTGTATCCCAGTTCCCTAGCAAAACTGTCGCAGCCAGTACTGTCTGTACAAGTAACTTGAGCAGAAACGTTAACTTACCACATTAAACTGGAAAGAAATCTATCAGGCAGGAAAAATAATTGTCACTCCAGCTCTGACATAGTCCTGACAAAAGATAAGAACCTGTGAGAGAGAGAGAAAAATGCCAGTCTGCATCTCAGAGCAGCTACCTACTTTCCAGGAACAATTCAATGGCTGCGGCAGGGGTTTCTGCCCCAACTGCTGTAGCTATTTCAGATGCCAGAGTCAATGCCCGTGTAAAGCTCCAGGTCATTGCACTAGCTGCTGGTCAGAGCAAGAATAAGGTTTGTTAAAACTGCTAACATTTGCATCTGGGTCAATAGGACGGAGCAGTGGGAGGGCTGCGAAAAGATCAGCACTCACTAATTAGGACAGTGCTCAGCTATCCCCATCTAAGAAGCATCTTTTGGTTTAGGATAGATGTTATGGGAAAAATCAAACAAAATATCCAGCAGCGCAGTTTTTTGGTTGATCAGGTAGCCACCACATGTTCAGCCAGTTCTGCAGGAAAATCAAGTTCTACAGCAGTTCCCCTACACACACTACAGAGAGTACAATGAGACCCTCTGTTTTAAGATCTTTCTAGAAGAGACCTTCTATTCAACTCACTGCTTTTCATGGCTAAAGGTTGAAGGAGTTTGCATTTGCCCTGGTAAATTCCAAACATTGAACTGAACCCATAGTGCTGTCCGGCTATTTTCTGAGAAGAACATGACGCCGTTGTAAGCATAGTTTGCATTAACCCACAGTAACACCACTTTCCAACCCATCCACCCAAGTATGGTCACTGAAGTCAGTGTACATCTGGCAATTAGGGGGGATGACAAGTCAGTCCTTTCTCTTTATGATAGCTCATGTAATGCAACACTGTACATTGATCTTTTTTTTGATTGAGGGAAAAAGATTTTGCAGAGGCATTAGATCATCAGAAAAGGAGGTGAGTGTATCTCTCTATACAGCTTTGATAAGACAGTCCCTTGTGCATTAGATTTTGTTCTAATCACTTCAGTGCTCCAAAATATAGACAAATAAAAGTGAGTGCAGTGCAAGCTGAAGAAATAAAAGTAATATTGAAAGCTGTGATCTCAATTTAAGAAAAGCTGGATGAAAAAATATATTACCTCGAGCGAGGATGAAGTGATAACATGATAATTATCTTTCCATTTCTAAAGATTGTTTGGGTTGAAAAAAAAGTATTTGTGGGGTTGAAAGGCTATATGAGAAAAAGATGACAAATTTTAGAAAGGGTAAATTTTTGCTGAATATCAGAAAAGACTTGCTTAGCTTTCCATAGGCTGTGAAATAGTTTCTCATGAGAAAAGGAGAAAGTCTGGGACTTTTTAGAACAAATCTGAATAAAGCATAGAAAGATTTACTGCAGTGCTGCAGGTGTGACCATCTTTCACTTCTAATTCCTTTTTTTTTATGTTACAAAACATCCTTGGGTATCCAAGTTATACTGGGGACATGCAACTTAAACTATTTTATAGTAGCTTTGTATAGTAGTTGCCTTATTCTTATTTACTTTTTTTTTTTTTTTTTAACTCCTCCTGGCAGGTACTAGTTTTTTGCTACAACTTTTTCTATTGGAATGTTTCAGTTCCAGAAAAATGAAAGGACATTAAAAGTATTTAATATTAATTTAAAAAAAAAAAAAAAAGAAAGAGTTCAAAGGTATTTTTGGTAAGGATGGTGATTTATTGGAGTGGAATATTTTCATATCATGTTTTTAAACTATTTTCCATCTATGCTGGCCAGTTTAAACTTAAATAAATCTCAGTAGAAAAGAAAGATTCCAACAGAACATCTCATTTTGAAAATTCAAAACTGATATTTTTCCTCAGAATTTAGATTTAAAGATGCTTTGAGTTCTTTTCTTTACATTCTATCTAATTTAGGCCTTACCCCTGCACTTGTAAAACTTCCCAAGAAACAAAATAAACATTTCCTCTTCAACTTACTGGAAGCACACTTAATTCTTTTACTTCACAAGGTGCTGTTTCTTTTATTTATTTTATTATTTTATTTTATTTATTTATTCTGCTTCAGTGTATTCAGAGGTTTTCCAAGATACTCACTGTAGCTTCCTGATTTTGAAAGAATGTTCTGTTTCTCTGGTCTGCCTCCTTTCCAGCACTGAATAATGATAAACAGATCTTGCAAAAATCTTTTCACTGATGTTTAAATTGAGGAACAAAATTCAGAGAGAGATAAGGTATCACTTTTCACCAAACATGTTACTCTAGATTTATATCCTACATCATGATTTGATGCAATGTTTATAACAACACGTTTTATGTATAATGCCACGAAGTGATGACAATCTGCTCTACTGTCATGGTGTGATGTTGAATTAATAGGAAACAAGGTGAGGGCAGAGCAGGCAATCATTGTATGTGTTAACTTCATGATTAACCATTGGGTTCTTAATAAAGTCTTACTCTACAGAAAAGACTGCCAAATATTTTTGTCACTTTTACAATATTTTGTCAAGATATATGACCTTGAAAGTCACCTTTAAAGTTATCTTAATATTTTACACAACTGAGACTAATGCAGATGCAGCTTTTATGAACTTCAGTGAGAATACACCTGATGGGTAAACTAATCACTAATAGAGACTGGAATTCCTAAAAACAGATTACATACAGTGAAGCATGTTGCAAGAGAATGCACTTCCTTTCTTTCAATTTAAGTAAACATAGTGCATTATGTTCATTAATTATGCTAGAATGTTTTTTTTTAAATAGAAAATAGAATAATCGGTGCATACTATTTCCATCACAGTTTGTGAAATCTTTTTGGCAGATTACCGAGCTCAAAAGCACTTGCTCAATTTCAATATCATCAACTGCTTACTGCAAAATTATTAGTTGCTTGGCTTGCTGTAGTATTTCAAGAAGAACATCACACATGCCAGCAGTACAGAGAAGACTTCTCATGATATAAACTAGTCTGTCCTTATCTCTCAGTGCTTAGACTTTTTGCAGCCTTGGTATATAACCATAGAATCATAGAATGGTTTGGGTTGGAAGGGACCTGAAAGATCATCTAGTTCCAAGCCCCCTGCCATGGGCAGGGACATCTTCCACTAGACCAGGTTGCTCAAAGCCCCATCCAACCTGGCCTTGAACACTTCCAGGGATGGGGTATCCACAACTTCTCTGGGCAACCTGTTCCAGTGCCTCACCACCCTCACAGTAAAGAACTTCTTCCTAATATATAATCTAAATCTACCCTCTTTCAGTTTAAAACCATTATCCCTCATCCTACCACTTCACTCCCTGATAAAGAGTCCCTCCCCATCTTTTCTGTAGGCCCCTTTAGCTACTGGAAGGCTGCTATAAGGTCTCCCCAGAGCCTTCTCTTCTCCAGGCTGAACAACCCCAAGACTCTCAGCCTGTCTTCATAGGAGAGGTGCTCCAGCCCTCTGATCATCTTCATGGCCCTCCTCTGGACTTGTTCAAGCAGGTACATGTCTTTCTGATGCTGGGGGCCCCAGAGCTGAATGCAGTACTCCAGGTGGGGTCTCACGAGAGTGGAGTAGAGAGGGAGAATGACCTCCCTCAACCTGCTGGCCACACTTCTTTTGATGCAGCCCAGCATGCGATTGGCTTTTTGGGCTGTGAGCACACATTGCCAGTTCATATTCGTCTTTTCATCCACCAATACCTTCACATCCTTCTCCACAGGGCTATTCTCAATCCACTCATCGCCCAGCCTGTATTTGTGCTTGGGATTGCCCCGACCCATGTGCAGGACCTTGCACGTGGCCTTGTTGAAGTTCATGAGGTTTGCACGGGCCCACCTCTCAAGCCTGTCAAGGTCCCTCTGGATGGCATCCCTTGCCTCCAGTGTGTCAACTGCACCACACTGCTTGGTGTCATTGGCAGACTTGCTGAGGGTGCACTCAATGCCACTATCTGTGTCACAGACAAAGATGTTAAACAGTGCTGGTCCCAATACTGACCCCTGTGGAACACCACGCATCACTGGTCTCCACTTGGACATCGAGCAGTTGACTGCAACTCTTTCAGTGCGACCATCCAGCCAATTCCTTATCCACTGAGTGGTCCATCTGACAGATCCATGTGTCTCTGACTGAGAGACAAGGATATTGTGTGAAAAAGTGTCAAATACTTTGCACAAGTCCAGGAGGATGATGTCCATTGCTCTTCCCTTATCCACCAATGCTGTAACCCTGTCGTAGAAAGCCACCAAATTTGCCAGGCATGTTCTGCTCTTAGTGAAGCCATGCTGGTTGTCACCAGTCACCTGCTTATTTTTCATGTGCCTTAGCATAGTTTCCAGGAGGATCTGCTCCATGATCTTGCAGGGCACAGAGGTGAGACTGACTGTCAGTCTCTGGCAGACTGTCTTGTGGTAAAAAGATATCAAGAAGACACTCCTTTTTTTTTTCACAGAGCTGGGGCAGTGCAAGGAAAAGTACTTATTATGTTCAATGAAGACATGAAGTCATTACATTTCATGCACAATAATTCATTCCAGGAAGTACTGAATTTTCTCAGTGTACTGATTTTGGCTGGGATAGAGTTAATTTTCTTCATAGCCCCTGGTATGGTGCTATGGTTTGAATTTGTGACCAAAACAGTGTTGAGAGCACAACAGTGGTTTAGCTATTGCTGAACAGTGCTTACACAGCTTCAAAGCCTTCTCTGTTTCTCATGCTCACCCAGCCAGCAATTAGGGTGGGGATGCACAAGAAGTTGGAAGGGGACACAGCCAAGACAGCTGGCCCCAACTGACCAAAGGAGTATCCAGTGCCATATGACATTGTGCTCAGGAATAAAAAGCTGGAGAAAGAAGGACGAAGGGAGGCACATTCAGAGCTATGGCATTTGTCTTTCCAAGTAACTGTTATGCATGATGAAATCCTGCTTTCTTGGAAATGGCTAAACACACGGCTGCTGGTGGGAAGTAGTGAAATAATTCCTTCCTTTGCTTTTCTTGTGTGCACAGCTTTTGCTTTCTCTATTAAACTGTCTTTATCTCAACACACAAGTTTTCGCACTTTTACCCTTCTGATTCCCTCCCCGATCCCACTGGGTTGAGTGAGCAAGCAGCTGTGTGGGGCTGAGCTGCTTCTGGGGTCAACCCACAACACTTGGGCACAGTATCTTTCACTATTTTACTGAGGATGGTGCAACTGTGCTCTGTGCTGTCTTCCCTGACACAAGAATAATATAGCACTTTTTAAGTTAAAAATCTGAGAAAAAGCCAACTTGCTGATCACACCCTTCAAGAAATTGCTCTCTCCTTTGTATTTTGCCTGCAGTAATGCCAATGTGCAATACTACAAGACCTACTTAATTAGTCAGTTCCATACTTTTTAATCTACCAACACACATTATTCCTCCTATTGTCTCCCTCAGTTTGTGTTCTCTCACCTGCACTCTGCAAGACCATCTGCACTTTTCTTTTGTGTTCCCAGCTTGATAAATGCTTCTGCAGAAAGTCTTGAACCTACCTATGTTTCTTCCTCTCTGTCCTGGTGAAGCAATACTACTTGTGTAATTCCTCTGGTGTGTGTCCATGTCTTAAATTGCTGACTCAGTCTTTTATCCTTCTTCTACATTCATCTTCTGTTTGTTCATGATCTTCTGCCCTTCAAGAAACAAGTTGGTCATTCTCCTGTTTTCAGGGTACATATGATGTAGAATTCTGTGGGAGAAATGAGAATAACAAGTCTCATCAGATGAATAATACCTCGCACAAGAGATGCTACTGGATCTTCTGCATGTTGTTTATGAGTTTACCATGAGGTTTCTGGTAAGGCTGTACAGCAGTGCACAAAGGCAGTGCATAAATTAAAAAATTGACAATATTCCCTATAGCTGGAGGGATTGGGATCAGCAGCAAAATGTTTGTTCATTGTTTCCCAGTGCCAGATTGAAGTATTGAGTGACAGAAGGGTCCTACATGATGAAAGATGAAAAGCAAAGTAAGATGCAAAGTAGGATTAAGTCTATAGCATTAACACCTGCAACTCAGGTACCTTGAATGGTAATAAAGGCTTTCTAGAAATATTTAGCTTTCCTGGCTTTTCTTCCCAATTACACTTCTCATTCTTTCTCTGTGCTTTTTCTTTATACCTGTCAGAAAGTGTTTTCAGAACTTTCCCTTTCCTTTTGTGATGGTGTCTTAAATGCTGGCATTCTCCTTACTCTGGCCTTCCTAAGACACACATCATATTCTCTCCACTTCTTGTCATATATACCCAAATAATCCACTTTTCTAGTACTATTACCATTCCACTTCCCATTCTAGCTTACTCCACTAACTTATTGTTGTCCACTGCTCACCTGTCTTTTCATGTTGGAGGTTCCTTCTACATTCCCATTAGCTTGACAAAGATTCTCTTTTATCTAACTGTTTCTTTCTATTGCTCCAGGACCACCACCCCCCCACACCATCTTAGTGTTGCCTTATATTAGTGAAATAAGTATAGCCTAGGGATAAATGGGGTTGGGATACTGTCCCTCACATGAACCATGTGAAAAGATCATGTGCCTGTTTTCAGAGATGTGATGAGAATGGAAAGCCTACTTTGAATTAGCTGGCCTTAATGATTCCCATCTATCCTAGTCCTAGTGCTAGCAATACTAGTGGTGTTCCCAGAACAGTGCAGCACTATGGTTCCTCTCAGTCCTCTTGCTTAGGCACGAAATGGGTTGGAAACAATTTTCACTGGGGTTCCAGCAGTTGCAGTGCACTAGAAGAAGAGTCATGGGCAGAAGTTAACAGAGGACAGGAGCACCAATGCATACTTCCCAGTAAATCTGTGCTTGAAGAAATACCAGTTTTCGCCTCTAAAATTCTTACTTGGATCTTATTCTGATAAGAATAATCTGGCCAATGTTAATGGGCATCCACCATGGTCAATGATGTCTATAATTTAATTTGTATTTCTTTTGTTTTGGAGAACTTTGTGGAACTGTTTCACTCCATGTGCCTGCAAAACCTATGGATTAGAATAGCTTGATCCTGAATGAAGTGTAACTAGAGAAAAAAGGAAAATAAACAAAGAATTTTGAGTTCCCCAAATTTATAGTAATTATTGACTATTTTATAAGCCTTTAAAAAGTAAAGCATTAAAAGGTAGGTTTAGAACATTCTCAGTGATTGCTGGAGATCAGCTGTCAGGTTTTATCTGTTCTCTGACCTGTCAAACTGCAGGCCATGCAAGCCTCATTTTTCTAACCTGTTCCTTTAAAATTCCTAGGTTTTGTATGCTTAATGCTAACCTGATTATTTTGTTTATTTATGTTAGTTGTATGATGGCCTTGCATTTGGAAGGCTGCCTGAGGAAAGATGCCTAAAGGAGAAGAGGGAACCCAGACAGCTACAAAAATATCTTGCATTCTTTTCACAGCATAATATTTATGGGCATGATGGCAACCCTCCCACCTTTTAACGCTGGAGGACTATATAGTAGAGGAGACCACATCACTATTGCCCTGGTGTGATATTTGGTAAGATGCAGATAATGCCATGCTGTGATATTTACAGCATTGTGCCCTGTGTTTAGTGGCAGATCTGCTAACAACAGCAAATCTATTCCTGGCCTTAGAGAGTGGAATTCTGCCTACTCACTCTTTCCTCTCTCTGTATTGCCTTCCTCTTGTCATGTACATTACATTTAGACCTTTGATGTTGAGTCCAGCCAAAAAAGAACTTTGAGTGCTTTCAGATTTCTGAGTATGGGGTGGATGTGAATTCCCAGATTAGAAGTAACCCTTCCGATTTTAGTATTGGTTTGTGTCCAGAAAATTATGGGACCTAATTTCTAGCTGTATTCATGTGCAGCCAACAACTCACAGCCAATCTGAGGAAACCTGGGACAAGCTGACAGAAATAGTATTACAGGCAGAATAATAATGAAAGATTTACACCAAAGAGGATAGAAACCTCACCAAGTTTGATCACTTTGATCTTACAAGTTTTTGTAAGATTGCAGGAAAAACTGAACGTTAATTCTACTTTTATCTATAGTAACCAATTTCATCTACTAAAAATTAAGTGTACTTTCTAAACTAGTTGTTCATACTCCCTCTGATGAAAAGAAATGGAAGGACAACTAAATCAGCATGTCTTAACTAACTTTTTAAAGTGGAATGAATGGCTCGCTGGACACTCCTTTCTCTCTCCATGAACTGCAGACAATTACTTTAGCCTAGACATATGATGTTTGTATGTCTCAATGTTTTTATACAATCCAATGTTCTCAGCCTTTGTGCAACTTTTATATGCAAAAAATGGAGCAGGGTACAGGTACGAACCACACTTAATAACTATCCCAAGTGCCATGTTTTTTGCATGCTTTTTCTCTATCATCTGGAGAGGTTAAGGCAAAGATCAAGTTTAGATTGTTTTTTCACTGTTCCCTTAAAAAAGTAGAGAAAAAAAAAACGTTGCAAAATCTGTGAATAAATAGGAATTGGCTGAACAGTAGTAATTCATGATGAAAATAACTTGTTAAACTATTTTCATAGCACTGTTTATACAAAGACCAAAATAACCTCTTTCAAAAAAATCAGTGCTTTAAGTCTTGGGATGTATGTAAACTAATTTACTGCTTTCTTTGTACAAACAGAAGAGAGAAATTTAAAGTAACATGAAGAGATAAAAATAGAACCCATTCTTCTCACTCCTATAGCTGGGCTTTTACCATATAGTTGTTCTTCTCCCTCTCCAAATCAGTAAATTAACTGACACTAATCATCCTCAAAGCAGCAGTGCCTTTACTGCATGTGTAACACTCACTAGATGTGCATTTGGGCCTCCGCAGTCAAGAGGAAAGATTGATCCAACACAGCACTTCAAGTGTTGGGAAGAATTGGGCACCTTCTTTCCCAGCAGCTTCCCCAAAACACCAGTACAAAAAGCATCTCTAAAATGCCTGTAGTAGCAATCAGTATCCCCAGCAGAACTTCAGCACGTCTGAAGAAACTGAAGTGCATAACCAGTAGTTTGCATGGCAGTCAGCTTTTAGCTGTGAGGAGCTTCAGTTACCACATTCCCACCTTCCACGAGGCAGGAGGATACAACACATTTGTGGCAGAGTAACGTGAGTGCTCTCTCCCTCTGCATTGCATGAATGGCTGAGCCCATCATCACTCACACAGGAGTGCATGCAGCTGGGAAAGCTGAGCCTGGACATTTCAGTCCTTGGAGGCATCATGGAATGAGAAATTCTTAACGTATACAGTTCTTTTGAGGACTGGGAAACTTTTTTACTTGGGACATTTAAATCCTAGGATGTGCAGTCTATGATCTGTTGTCAGAAGGTTTGCTAGTCAATGTTTGTGTCCAGTTTCTGATACAGAAATGGGAAAACAAACATATGTATTTGTCAAAATCCTAAAAATATCAATAGCATCCATGCAATATTAAACATCTGCATAGGTGTTTATGCAATAGTGTCCAGGGTAAGATGCAGTTTATCTTTGAGTATCTATTGAATGCATCAAGACCCCAAATCCTCTGGACTAACATGACAGCTTTGAAATCATTGCTTCCTTCTTTGTTTTCACTGGCCACAGACTGAACTTTAACTTTTTATAGTGTTGAACTTTACATTTTTATAGCGTTCTTCTTTGTGCTTCAGTTTATAGTGTCTTCATCTCCCTGCCACACTACTAGGCTTCATTGTCTAGATACACTCAGCACAGTCAGCCTCACTATGCCAGCCTTCAGAGAGCTGTTATCCTTCATCTAACAAATGTGTCCCAAAAACTACACATCTGCTCCTTGACACACCTTTCTTTCAGGATGATATGATTTTTGAATGGTCTGATCTCCCAAATGTTCATACCATATATCTTTTTACAGCATCTAACCTTGAAGTTCAGCAGGCTTGGTATGATACCTTTCTAGAAACTACACAAGAACAGAACATTTCATGAAACACTTTGACTAACCTGCAAGTGACATTATCCAGGAACTAATAATTGCACCTACATGGAGTTCTGATGGTTTTTCAGATGCTGGATGCAGAAGTCACGCTGTATGCTTTCAAATGCAAGACTGAATCTTGGCTAATTGGAGAACCTTGACAAATCAGAGAAAGCACAGTGATGATTGTGTGTTATATTTCAAGTGTCCGTCAGCTTTTATAATTATTAAGGAATGTTTATCAGTCATGAACTGCAAACAGTGAAGTAGATTATACTCTACTCAGTGTGTTTACCACTTCATGCTCATGTTTCAAAATGGCTGAAATAGATTCCACCTAGACAGAACTTTCTGTCCTGCGTATTTTGTATATGCGCATGCAGCAGATACCATCCTGCTTCCTGGTATCAGCAGCTGCCACCATACTTTTTTATGAGCTGTCAGAACAAATAATTTCTTAAAAGCACAGATAATTTAAATAGCAGTATCTGAAGGTGTTAATTCTTCTGTTCTCATACCTGCTGCATACGTGAGTGTCAAATTACTTTCTATTACGTTATTTCAAAATTTCTATTAAAAATAATGCTGGTATGAATCTAGCAAGCTGAAACAAGCAAGGCACAAAACTTATGAAAATTGTAATTTTCTTATGCAAAACCTAGTAGTCTTTTGACCTAAAAACTGCATATGATGGGTATATGTATACAATCTGGGTACAGAATTGCCTACCTTGTCAACATCACGATATGCCAGAAGGTGTTTATAATTCAAATCGATAACATACCCTCTCCTTTGAAAAATCATGTCACATAAGATTGCGCACTATTACATATGGAACAATTCAGTACACTGAGATTCCCGTGCGCCTGTTTGGCTGCACTTACATGGCAGGGAGACTGGCTACTTCTGCAGCTCCGGTCCTTGGCCATCCAGACTGTGGAAGACATTGGTCTCTTTCCCTCTCTGAACAATCAAATTTCATTTTAAAGGAAAGAAGGATGTGTGAGGGCATGGTGTGCATACAGGTACCATTCCGTTATGGAGCCGTTTGTCATATAGCTGAGATGCAGGCAGTGATCTGGCTGTGAACACACTGAAGAAGACTTAAAAATGAACTCAGACTTTTCTAAACACTTTTGAGCAACTATCAGGCATCTCAACAGTGTATGACGGCCTTGTCTTCCTGTGCAGACTTGACTGAGTAATGAACGACCCCTTAGATAATAAGAATTTACCTACAGGCTCCATCGGATTCCTATATTTAGCCATAAACAACAGCAGTAGAGGAACATACTGTATTTTCCTTCTGCTCCAGTTAGTGCTAAGTGTTGTAAAAATTAACAGATACAGACCGTCATATTCCTTGCACCAAAATCTTTGTGGAATTTGACATCACCATGTGCCTTGTAACTGGTAAGACATTTTTTTCCCTATGTACTTTGTTTCTAAATAAAGCAACAACAATTTTGCCCTCCTCCCTTTGTCTCTGGTTTCTAATGCTGTGATATTAACAAGGAGTGACAAGTTTAAAGCCTTTATTTGTACCAGTGAATAATATTTTTGCAAGATATATAGTGTAGTATATAAATGCAGGACATTTTATGGTAAGGCAAGAGATTTTACGCAAGAGATTTTCCTCAAAAAATCATTAGTCAAGCCAGTAGATCATTATAGTAAATTAAGAAAGATAAATTCTTTTTGTGGACATTCAAGCAATGTAATGCACACAACTGCCCTCTACGAAAAGTGCTGTGATAAAATCTGCCTGATCTATGCACTGTTTACTCTGGCCAGCCCATAGGATTAGGCTCAGACTCAAAGTGGGAATAAGAGGAACGGAAATGGTTTCAGTCTGACAGCAACAGCTGTTATAGCGTAATGAAGAGTTGCAATGCTGCTGACTTCTTCATCTTGCCCTTCCTCGGGATTGTCTTCAATCTGAAGGTCACTAAATTCCTTAAATATTCAGTAAAGATTTCTCAAGGCCTCCCACGCACATTAGGGGCTGCTGCTTGTTACTCAGGGTCGCACAAGACCATCATGAGTTTTAGACTCTTCCTCTACAGTGCTGTGGCAGACTCTTCCCCTTTTCTTTTCTCTGTAAGACAGGTTACTTTTGAGCACTTCCCTCACTTGCTTTGACACCAAGTGATTTCTAGCAGCAGATTCCCAGTGTTCCTTTCCCCCAATCTCATCAAGTGAGAAGTTGCACAGCCAGTTTGGTGCAAGAAAAGGAACAGTCAAGTCAAGTTACTGCACAGCAAATCCAGTAACTATCCACACAGGTGATGAGTCTAGTTAGATTTGGGGTCCTGTGCTAGAAGAAACAAAACAAGTACTTTTTAGAGTGAACAGAGGAGGAGATAAAGCTATACCCCTTTCTAAAACTTGCTTTAATCTAATCTAATCTGAAGACTTGGGCTATATATTTAGCAATAAACAAATGTTGTAGCCCATAGAATGGTGAAAGAAAACCAGGCCCTGCACCTAAGAGACCTTCTACTTTGCACTTCCCAGAGTCATTCCTCAAGGACACAACTGCACCCTCAGTAACCACACTTTTTATTTAAAAATGAAGGCACACTAAAGGCCATAATCTCCATCTCATTAGTAATCATAAACTTTTAGATCATGTGGAAAAGAACATCATCATTCTCCACTGCAGAATGGAGACCAGTGTTACAAATACTGACATAAGTGGCTTTTCCGTATTTATTTTTCTTGTATTCTTTTCAGCTTTCCAAAATTGTTTTTGTAAAACTGAGTTTATGCTCATTTTTACAAATAAGATGGTTAAGAACATATGTCACTAATGGCACAATAGCTTCATACATTTACTCCTAGGATTTATGCTTATTAATAATCAGAAAGTTCTTTATTAGATCTGCTTTGGAAAATACCTCAGTGTCCTAGCATATTATGTCCTTCAGAAGTTTACATACTTACTTGAAAGATTACGCATATCTAAACATTACAAACGGCTTGTTGCTGACCAGAAACACTTGTGAGTTGCTGACTTGCTATCCTGGAGTGTTATTTTTCTTTAAAAAATCCTGACATTGTCAGCGCTGTTTAAAAACATATGGTCTTACAAAGAAGCTAAAGGCTGTGGAACAATGGAGACTTTTCCCACAACTGCTGAACAACTGGGTGAGAAAGTACCTAATGTACTATTCTGCCTTTCACCTAAGTGGTAGATGTTTCCTAGTCTAGTTCTGGAGGACAAGTGAGAGTGTCCTACTGCACAATCTCATTCCTGAATCCATTCCTAATTCTTTTTTTGAAATTAAATTTTCTTCTGCGAGTTGAAAGTGTAGCCTCTGTGTGAAATAGCCTGCACCTTTCCTACAAGTTTTTTCTTCCCTAGCTGGCATATTGAATTTGCACAGAAAAATTTGGTATTGGAGCACATGCAATTATTGAGGTTTTGTTGTTATTGTTGTTTTTCTCCAAAAGCACTTTTCCTGCCTACTAAATATCTGAATTATATTGTTTAGGAGTACACAGAGCATTTTCTTTTCACATTACACAGAAGGATCATTTGGCATGTGCTGTCTGTTAGATTGGCTTGGAAGAAGTGAATGACAAGTGATTTCATGTTTGCTTGCTGAAGTTGTGGCTGAAGTTGCCACATTTTCCAAAATACTCTGTGCAAATATTCTATGGAATGCATAGCACAATGCAATACTGTTCCTGAAACTATTGTTCAGATTTTCATAGAATCACAGAAAAATTGATTTTTTTCATTTTTTTTAGAGTGGAAATCAGACATACAATTATGACAAAGCAGTCCTGAGCTGATTTTTCCATCCATTCACTTACTTCAGCTGTTCAGTATTTTCCTACAGTATCGTATTGACACAGAAGGAAAGGAAATATATTTTCAAACCTCTTCACTCAAAGTAAGTGAAAGAATCATGCTTCTTTCCACAAGCTGAATTCATAAAGCTGGCTGTATGGAGTCTTTTCCAGGATATGAAACACCTCAATGCATTTTCAAATAATTTTGTGGCACAAGAAGAGTAATATCTGATCAAGGAACTTGGCAAACATTTCTGAAGGGATAAGTTCTGCAGGGCAAAGGCAATATAAACAGAAGACAACACTCACCTGCTTTATCATTGCTTAATGGCTCACTCCTTGTATTAAATGATAAGCTAAGACTTCCCAAAGATGTTGAGTATGCTACTTCAGACACATTTAGATACTGATTTTTAAGATATGCCTCTACCCACTGTCTGACACATGAAGAGGTTTCATTTGGGCAACAGAATCGTTAGTAATTTCTGAAAAACCTGGCCCTCCCCATGGTTAGACAGCTGCACAAGATGCCAGGATGCCATTTCCAGCAAAGCTAGTTGGCATCTTCTGATGCTGCAGTGAGATTTGTCTGGGATTTTAAGGCATCAGGAATGAATCCAGATCTAGGTTTACCATCATGTAGGATAAAACAAGAAACAAAGGGGAAGAAAATAAACATAAATGTTTACTGTGTTTCCTGTTCATAAAAAAAAAGTTTTCTGAAGACAAAAATCCTGGAGGTTCTTTTTTGTGTATCATTAGGGTATACAAAGAAGCTTGGATATTTTCTTTCTCCAAAGGATTTTGTCATTAGGAATTTTAGGAATGTGGAGTCTTTTACTCCCCTTTCTTATAGAGAGCTGAATGATACAACATTGTGTACAGGGAAAAATCTGAACGTTAAGTGAAGTGGTCAGTTATTAACAAATATCTAACAGGCATTTTAGAATAGCTCTTAGCAACAACAGAACAACATTTGAAGCACCCTTAATAAACACAATTTTCTCAGCTCTGTCTCTCTCTTACTGTTTTGTTACTGGCATTGGGAGGACCTGAATTTGTAACATGTATTTCTGTAACACCAAAAGCATGCATTATTTTCAAATTTGAAAATACAAGAGTGTAATGACAGTTTTCTCTCCTTACAATAAGTAATATTAAAAGCCTTTGTTTAAGCCCATTATTCTTTATGGAAAAGTTTAGAGAATATTGGTGACAGGAAATAAAATGAAGTTTGAGTACAGCAAGGGGAACTCAAACATACTTTTGTTTTCTCAAAATAGCACTTAGCATCTTTGCAAAAGTGGTCATCTAAAACTTAGGCAGATTAGTCTTTGCTAGGAAACAGTTGTATGCATCTTCTGGTAGTTTTTATCTAATTCCTATTTTGTACTGCAAACCAACTATTTAATTTATCTGATTAATTTTATGCATCCATCAGTTTATATGACAAAAGAAAAACCACCTATTACAAATCTTAGCATTTAAATTAATTGATAGCATTAAACTGTCAGCTAAAACCTTGACATAGGGTTTTTATGTGATTTTTACCATAGCTAATCCTACATCCTCCTAAACAAGAGAGTCTGAAATTTCACCAAAGAAAAAAAAATCTGGAATTATTTTCTTTTCACTGATTTCCCAGTTATTATCAAGCTTCTTTAAGCCCTTGTCTGGGTCTGTGCAGTTTCGAACTAGCTTGTGCAGTAATTGCTCTTCAGTCACTTAACTGCATCTGAACAATGGCTGCAGGAGGTGCTAAGGAGAGTCACCATCACAGAGGCTATCTCTTGCCATGCCTTTATGCAGTTTTCTAAACCATTGGAAAACTCTATTGTAATTTAGTGGTATCTTATACATAGTTAATGTCACTGAAGGCTCTGGGCAATGGGGACTCTGGCTGATGGTATTCTTTCATCCAAAGCACCAGGAGGAACTTGAATTACCAGAAATATTTTGGATACTTACAGAACACATTCCTGGTCTGTTTAGCAAACAAAATCTCAATACAAATGAGTTTTTTAATAAAAATCAGACAGTCTACATGAATACCCCAAAATCTCTAAGCCTCTAAATAATTACCATACAATATCAACTCTGTAGCTTTTCATCTTCTGTGCTTGTTCATCAGAAAAGAATGAAAGGAAAATGAAGCAGTATTCTTTGGGTTATTTCCCAAAGTATCTGATAATACTTGGTGAACATCAACATTTTTTTCCAACTTTCCCTGTAAGGGGGAAGGTTATAGCACCACTTATCAATGTTCTAGACAGAAGTCTATTTCTTGTAATGTTTTCTAAGTTCTTTTATTTTAATTGAAGCTATAATATTACAATTCTATTTTAGATACATTCTATAAAATGTAAAGACAGTTTAAAGACCGTTTCAGCTATATGCAGAAACAATTTGGTGAATAACCATGAAAAATACATTTTTTTTACAAATAAAATCCCAGCTGTTTGAAAATATAATTCCTATAATATCTGCTCAGGAGGTCTATATGTTGTTTGCAATCAAATTTTTAATAAGTGCTTATGTAAGGAAATGTGATTTTTTCCAAAAATATGGCTCTCCCCTTCCCTTCCCTTCCCTTCCCTTCCCTTCCC
>JAVJGG010000032.1:10430414-10503826 GCA_035590195.1 Aviceda cuculoides | reverse complement strand
TCTGTTCTATTAAACTGTTCTTATCTCAACCCACGAGTTTTACTTCTTTTCCTGATTTCCTCCCCCATCCCACTGGTGGGGGGGGAAGTGAGTGAGTGGCTGCGTGGTGCTTAGTTGCTGGCTGGGGTTAAACCACGACATTATGGAAACTTAATTTTAGAAGCATATGAATATAGAATCTGCCTATGTGAAACAACAGAGGTGAAAATCAGACCACAGCATAGTGACAGTTAAGCATTTGAATTTTCCGAATGAAATACTAGTATGATTCTTGCACATATCCAGTCCTATTAAAATTCTCCTTACTCCTCTGGAGGAAATTTCAAGGAATCCACTACTAGAAATTGTTTGCTAAGCTACTTGATATGATACTTTCAAATCCTAATAACAATTCATGATGGTTCCATATATCAACTCTGCTCAAGCTTCTAGAAATCAGCTGTGATAGCCTCATGTAAAGTTGGTGGTCAATGAATTTACAGAAACAAATAATTTTCTCAGGTGTTAGATTGTGAGTCTGGGGGGCTGGATGTGCAAGGCTCATATGAGTATTGGGATGCTGACCACTGCAGTCCTTGGTGTCTTTTTGTCTGTCCTGCTGCCTAGTGCAATTAACAATGATCTTGAAATGACTGAGAGAAAGAGAGGCAGAGAGACTGATAGGGACTAGCCAGTGTGAAATGCCAAAAAGAGAAAAGTAGACCAGGTTTTCCAAAGAGTTAATTATTTCTCCAATACAATATTCACAACCATGAACCCCCTTTCTGGTTGTCATTGCCAAAGTGACTTATCCTTTCATCCTCACCAAAAAAGGATGAAAAGGAAAGAAAAGAAGGAAATAATTCTTCTGCCTTTTTTTCCTGAAGAGTCAGTAGTTAGAATATAGTTTATCGGCATGAAAGTATTGCTCAAAGCAGCCAGTGCAATCTGGGCATTCAGACCAGACAACTACTAGCAACTCCTTTCAACTACCAATTACGCTGACTCTACAGGCAAGGCAGGTAGGAGAGAGCCAACTTAGACAGCAGCTGAGTAGGTCCTTAGTGAATGCAAGCTGCAGTTGAATATTGGACCCTGACAACTAAGGGGCATGCAGACATCTAACGCCATCACTTCTTAATGCTAAACAGCAGAGACTTCTTCCACCAAGTAGAAACAGTGGAATTTACCAGCATAGGTTGGATCAAATCCAAGGAGAATGGCTTTTTGAGCAAAAAACTTCAGTAAGACTAGAAAAAGTTACTTTGTCACTGTAAGTCATGCTGTAGTTGCTCCCCTTTACAAATGCAATATTCATTGAATTCTCTGTGATAGCAAGACTTTCTATGGCAGGTAAATTTTTGCTTTTCCTATCACTTTTCCTTTACAAAGCAACATTTTAGATTGTGGCCTCTGTGAAAAAATGTACTCTGTCACCAATAAAAAAATTACATTTATTAAGTCATAAAGTATTACATTTTCCCACCTACTGAAAACAGGAAATAACTCTACTGTTAACAGAAGTGTTAACTGTCTTTACGTAGGTGTAAACAAATGTACAAATAAAAGCTCCTACATTTACTGTGCTATCTTGCATGTGTGACTCTTCCTAGACTAACACTGATATTCTAACTTCAGACAGGTAGCCTGGTGGGAGCACTGATTCCAGTCCTAGCTCATGTTCCAGTCATTCAGTGGAGGTCTTATAGTCAGATATTTCCCCCCTGCCTAGAATTTGGGTTGCTTCTGTTTGTCCCTGGACTCAAACCAAAAGATGGCCACTCTATGGTAAGTAGGAGCTCGGGCATCTGGAGGGTGAGAACTTGTTCTAAGAGCCAGCGTGCTTGTAGCTTCCCTATGCACAAGCAGTGCCAGCTTTATGAACCATCAACAGATGCAGTAGTGAGCTCTAGAACAGAGCAGCAGAAAGTTAGCCAGGTATAGGTAGCGTATGGCTCATATAAACTGGGAAAGTTGAGAAACTGACTTCTCAGAGCTGACACCATCTTCAGAGAGGAGGTAACACCAGACAGCTCAGTCTCCTTGGAGAGGCTGCACCCTGCCTGTGTATGCATTTGTTCTTCACTCTGCTTTACCACGGGGTGGAAGCTTACTTTCTAAAGAGATGCCAAACAGAGAAGAGGTGCCTGCAGAGGCAGATGCACGTCCCCACGGAGAGAGAGCTCTTTTTTCCTTTGTTCTCATGTATGCCAAGCAGACGGCTTAAGCTAACCTCCTTGACTTTGAAATGGAAGGGAACATGAGAACTTCATGCTTGTGTAGTTAGCATCAGTCTCACTCAGGAAGGTGTAATCATGTAATGAGAGACAAGGCTTTCTCCTAGCTGTAAGCTGTGCTCTCTGTGCCCAGACATGAGTTTTTCCAGGCCAGATTCTGAAAGGAAGACCTAAATAATGTACTGTGGACAATGTAGGTTTTTAGCAAAGAAGAAAAAGAACAAGGAATGACATCGATATTATGTTTTTATGGTATGTCTAACAAAGTTTTGAGAATGCCCAAAGTATATGACTTATTCAGAGGCAGTTCTAACAGTTTCTAGATTAAAAAAAAGAGGAAAGAAAAAATTAAAAATCTGTAGTTAACAGTTAGTTCCTGTTTTTATCAGCAAGGGACAGTATTTATAACCTAGTTATACGAAACATGTTTTCAGAAATAATTTTCTGTTTAACATTCAGAACTAGTTTCAATCATTTTTATTTTCATATGTAAGCTACACAGGCAGGTGGATTATGCTTACAAAAAGGTAACTTCCCTCCTGGAAACATGAACATAAAGGTTTGAAATCATTCAGCACAAAACTAGGACTTTGAAAGTCATACTTCCCTTTCATACAAATACCAATTTTATAGGTGGTGGTATTATTATTATTATTATTATTATTATTATTATTATTTACCTTTAAGTACATCATACCTTTTTTCTTTTGTGATGTGGTATACCAAACTCTTCAGTACTTCAGTACTTACCAGAAATACCAGGACAGCAGGTATAATGAAAACCCAACCAGTAAGAAGTAGCTGAACATGACTATCATAAAAAAAGCAGGAAACAGAAATTAGTTCTCAGCTCACATCAAATGTTTTAATTAACAAATGGCAAAATATAATATGAATAAGCTAACTGATGCCTTGAGATAATCATTTTGAGAAAGAATAGTCTTACAAAACATTTCTAATCTTCTCCAAATGTATTTTCATCTAAAACAGAAATGTAAGGGCCTTTCACCAACTAATAGGAAAAAACCCCTAGTTTCTTTGCAGCAGATGTATAATAATGTATCTTCACCTTCATTATCTGATAACTGGTCATTTAAATTGTAAGGGCTATGGCAGAAGCTAAGATACAAATGGCACTACAAAGCTGTTGCAAAGCTGCAAAAGAAAATCTTTCTAATTGCACTGATGATAAGAAATAAACATTTTCTCATGACAAGGTTTTATTTCATTTGAATTTTTCTTTTTCTTGCTGGAGTGAAATATGTAAGTCCCTACTTACATTTAAAAAAAAAAATGTTATTTGTCATTAGCACGCTCTCTCTGAGTCTTCCATTCCCATATGTGTTTATAGTGCAGGCTGAGTATTGACCTTTAAGTTTGCAACTGCCCATTTGCCCATCCTGAAAAGGAAGTTGAAGTTGCTACCAGTATGTGCCAGTTCAGTCCAGTTTTAACAAGTATGGGCAATGTGTTCTTGCTTTCTGGGATTGTCCCTAAGTCAACAAAGTTTAGTTGTTGTTTTTCTTATCCAAAATAGGTCTCACTTTCTTCTTATCTCTCCATCTGCACTGTACAGGTCACATTTGAGTCAACATAAGGTTAACCAGTTATTCTCTTACATTCCTGTCTATTCCAACACTCCATTTTCTCCTGTCTTAGTAATTAGATCTTAAATTCCTTCAAAGAGACTCAGTTTCAACCTAGATTTCAAAAAACAGCCAGGTACTCTCTGTCATTTCCTTACAATTATAATGCCTTACCTAGTTTCAACTGAATTTGATGTATCATAAATTGCAGAATGGTTTGGGTTGGAAGGGACCTTTAAGGATCATCTAGTCCAATCCCCCTGCCATGGGCAGGGACATCTTTCACTAGATCAGGTTCCTCAGAGCAACCACAAGTGACACACAAGTAAGTGGTATAAAATTCTAGTGATTGCTGGGGTTTTTAGTAAAGATTTTAATTGATTGGAGAGCTTTGCAATCTTCATATTATTTCAGGAAAGTCCTCTAAATTTTTTGAGAACATTAACAGTCCTATGAAAACAGACTATTTACTACCTTTCATCTCCTTCATGTGCATCCAGGTGAAAGTTCTCTTTCACCTTCTTCATCTCCTTCTGTCTGTACATTTTGTATCTTAAAAAGAGCCTTCACATCCTCTGGGAAGAAAACAAACCTCTTGTAGCAGAACATAATAGCACATCATCTACTATGTCCTGATAGAGTGTATCTACTATGTCCATTCAGCATTAAGAAGAAAGCCTCAATCAGGTAGCTAGGTCTCATCAAACACTAATGAAATATAAACATTAAATAAACAGATTATGAATTGATGGATTGTATCAGGAAACCCTGTCGATGGTGTTGAGAACATCTACTAACAACTAGGAACTCGGTTCAATTTTTTTGGTGTGGTATATGTGCTGCAATTAAGACACAATACTAGTTTCAGTGCTTAAGCAGTCAGCTGAACTTTCACACATATGTAATGCTATCTCTGGGATTATCAACTTTACAATAAAACTGAAAGACGGCTATCTTAGAAATGGAATTATTGTGAGTGAAGATCCCTTTGCACATGCATGTAGTGCTGATAGCTGAGACATATTGGAACAAAACCTGCCAGGCTGCTTTGAAGCCTTGTTTCTACCAGTAGAAATGGGAAGCCACGAGGATCAAGTGGGAAGCCACAAGGATCACTAACAATGACCAAATGAATGACCAGAATGACCAAACCTGCTGCTTTTTGGCAGTTACAGTCCTAAATGCTGTGTGTGTGGTTTTTGTGGGTTAATCCCTGTAGGCAGCACAGCCCCACAGCCACTCTCTCACTCTTTCCCAGTGGGATGGGGGAGAGAATCGGAAGGGTAGAAGTGAGAAAGTTTGTGCATTGAGATAAAGACAGTTTAACAAGGAAAGCAAAACCTGGGTGTACAAGCAAAGTAAAATAAGAATTCACTCACCACTTCCCATGGGCAGGCAGGTGTTCAGCCATCTCCAGGAAAGCAGGGCTCCGTCACACGTAACCGTCACTTGGGAAGACAAACACCGTAACTCTGAACATCTCTCCCTTCCTTCTTCTTTCCCTCAGGTTTTATAGTTGAGCATGGTGTTGTACAACATGGAATATCCCTTTGGTCAGTTGGGTCAGCTGTCCCAAACTGGAACTTAAGGGGAACAAAACTATCGAAGAAACAGACTTATCTGAGCAGAGCCTACAGCATTTTTCATGTTTATAATCAGTCATAATGTCAGTATGCATAATACTGCACTTAAATTTTCTCATATTTGAAAGTACATACAATTCTATTGTCAAAATATTCTTTTTTAAATCTGTCCAGAATCAACCAAATATATCCTTTGTCCAGGGACTGCTTCCCCTCAATCCACCACAGTTTTAAAACTATCTTGAGAATAAGCAGGACAATATAAACACAAATCAATGCTTAGGCAGGAAGCACAAATGAAGTAAGGGGCGGCGGTGGCAGTTAGGTAATAATTCATGCTACTACTGTATGGGAAATTACAGGACCTTTGATCTTATGCACCCCACAGCTAATGATAAGGAATGCAAGGATCAAAACTAACTTACTAAGTCATCTTTGTTTTAACCTAATACTTTTGGAGCATATCCATTTTGGTTAGAAAAGAGGCATCTTTTACACTATTCTAAACTGATCTGATCCCTCAACTGCTACCAGATTTTGTTATAAGCTTGTGAACTTTGCTGAGTTTATTTCAAGGGAGAAATTGAATGGTAAAGTGGCAAAGAAAACCTATGCATTTTGTCTGTATTTGGTTACCAGAGCACCAAAGAAAGAAGACTGAAGCTAACAATTATGATGGAGAGTCCAAAAATGCATAGGGAAACAAAAGTACTGGAAGTGACCAAAGGTCACTGATACTAGGTACTGAGTGGCATCAGAACGGACTTGCATTCTTGATTTTGATGGTGTGAAGACCAGAAAAGACAGAGGTTTTTTTGTTTTGTTTTGTTTTTGTTTGTTACTGTATGTTATTATTATGGAATCTCCTGACTATGTGCTTTGATTTTCCTAGAAAAGATGAGCATAATTAACATGTGAATGCGCTCAAGTGATAAGATGTATATTATCCTTCCACCTACAGACAATACTGTGAATCAGCTTATGTTTTCTTCAGCTCTAGAAGCGTGTTCACCCAGAAGTATTCTACCATACAAAAGCAATTGGGAATTATATGCCGTTCCATATCAAAACAGGGGATGTAAACAGAATATGGACTCCTTGTAAGTCACTGAATAAACAGTAATTCAGATGGCCTTGCTGTCCAAATGAAAAAAGATAAAGCAGCTTACTTTATTAGCGCTTAGATGTTAAAAATCAGACAAATATAGTGTAATTTCCTGTTTTGAGCTTCCCTGATGAGTCACTTTGCCTTCTTTCTTCATTCTATATTACTGATGGATTTAATTTGATTGCAATGGTAACTTTGATTTGATAAGGGCATTGTTCAATTTTGTTCAGCATGATTTAAGTAACAGAAGCTAAATTGGGATATTCATAGATTTTAAATCTGACTATTTAGTTACTTGTAATCAAAGTCCTAGAAGCATATAGGTCTGATTTTTCTATTAAACTTTTGGTGAGAGTATCCAACTTCACAAGGATAAAATGTTATCCCAGATGATAAATCTGTAAGCTAATAAAATGGCTTCTAAACCTTTGTGTAATTTCTTCAAAGAATATATTATCATCATCATTCTTTGTCATAAGAAGGTAAATTGCACTTAAAAACTTTGCAAGGGAGATTTAGGTTGTATTCACATTGGCAAAGTTCTCTCTGCTATACATCCCTTTATCTTACAAATAAGAAATACTCTCTTTGTTTAAACTGTGTTTGTATTACATTTGCTTATGCTGCTGCATGAAATTAAACACAAAGGTCTCTCTCATGTTTCACCAAGTTTCATGGTATAAGTTGAGGTATTTTACTTCATAATACTAAATATAAATACGTCATAGTGGGTTGTAGACCTCTTATCCCCAGGAATTCTTAATGTATATTAGCTCTTCAAGCTTGACTGCTGCTTCTTTTTGTACCTCTGGACCAAGGTAACAGGTCATTAAGTTAGTTTCATGATCTGTAAATACCCACTGTAATTTGGCAGCTAGAGTAGGTTTTAATAAAAACTACTTTTTTGGAACCTAGCACAACTGAAATGTGCACCTACCTTGAGATTACTAATAGTCAGAATAAGCAGCTTAGAAAGCAGGCAGTAAACAAACTCTGTAATTGGAAACACCATGTGTTCTTTGGGAAGAAAATGTGATTTTAACAATTACTTCAGTCTTATTGAATAGATTTCACTCCACAGGCTACATAATACCTTTGCAGAACAAGTGCTGTAGTAGATCAGTGACAGTAGAAGATGCTGTCAAGTTGTACCCAGAAAAGTTTCAGGACAGAGACAAATTCTGCTGTGTGCAATGGTTCTGATTCCCAAGAATAGTCAGTATGATTATACACCCAAGATAAGGTTAAACACTGACACAGTTTTTTGCAGAACCGGGCCAAATATGATGCATAAAATAAAGATGGTATTTGTATAATCAGGTAATTTACTAAAAATAGCTACAATAGACCTTTGTTCTCACTATTTTATAGTAGTATAACTGAGCTGCTGTTTCATTCAAGCAAAAAGACAAGTTTTGAGGTTTTTTGTTTTGTTTTGTTCTGGGGTTTGTTTTTTGTTTGTTTGTTTGTTTTTTGTTGGGTTTGTTTGTTTGTTTGTTTAAATTAAGATACTAGAGCATCTTTTATTATTTGGTTTTGTTCAATATTTCATCCCCAGTGCTTTCCAGCTCTACTGGAGATATATCAACTTACATGTCAGAATTTGACACTAACTTCAGAGATTTATTTTATTACTCCTGGGCTTACAATCTTTATTTTGTTTCACATTGGCTCTCCCCCAAGCACAGCTTGAAATGGATTAAAATTGAATAGCATTACTTGTGACAAATCCCCTGCTAAACATGCAAAAGAGCAATACACTGGAGATGTCTGAGTTTATTTCTAATAATAAAATTATGGCTAAAGTGGCTTCTGAAAATAACATTCACTGACTTAAAACTTTTGGACAGAATTATATTAATGGGCTTAATTTACCACCAGTCCCTCTTGATGAATGCTAATGACATTACATTGGAATAAACCAGGGGCTGGGGGATGTTGCATGAACTTTCAGAGTTTGTTTTGGTAAGATACTGATAAAGTTCGATTTGTAATATTTTAGGCACCTAACAAAGATCTTTAAATTAGAAAGCTGTTGTCTCTAGGATTCTTTTAAAGACAGTAGAAAGCAAGACTTCTATTCTGAATTCTCTTTTGGAGGACTCAGAGCCTTTGCTCCAGCTGCACTGTGGGACAGGCAGAGTCTGGTCCCTTCGCTATCAAAACCAGTGCAAGGCTGGAGTGCAAGATTTCCAGCTTTTAGGTTCCCTCTCCACGGAGTCCAGACATGGCCCAGTCACACGTTTTAACCTGAGCTAGACAATCCTCGCACTGGTTTCACATGACCTCTGTTTCCTGCTCAAGATGGTAACCTCACAAACAGCCTGACTTAACCACCACTTTTCCACCTTTTATTATACATTTTTTTTGCACTTGGCAAAAATGGATTCATGAAATGGATGCAGGCCTTTGCAGGAAAAAGTTAAAATTGTTCTAGAGTGTGATGGCATTGGCTAGCAAAGACTGTGAGTGTTTGGAAGACCACTGTTGTCAGTGGTTGTCCCATATCACCACAGTATGCACTGTTGCCTTAATGACCTTTTTTCCAAAAGACCAAAAGGAAGTAATGATTTGTATGTTAATTTTGCAGGACTTGTGCTGGTATAGATGTAAGATATTAGACTAATAATGAATTAATCCAGAACTATTAAATCATTTATAAGGCTTTAAAAACAGAGTCCCCAGTAAATTGTCATTGCTAAGTTTCTGAAGGCCATGTATGATATATACTACACAGTATATAACATGTAGGAGAAAGTTTTCTTCTATATATTTTGAACAATTATTGTTTACATAGAAAATCTTTTCTTTCCTCTCCAAATCACCATTTATTCTGTTGGTAAGGAAGGTTTTCTTTAGACTAGAATTGTAATTATATAAGAAATCAACAAATACTGTTGTGTTTCTGAAAGCTCTGATAAATGACCTAGCAATTTCATAGAGATGTGGTACATGGCTGATGGTGGAATAGCTGTAGTATCATTTTTTCCTTTCTCATAAAGGTAAAAGGACTAAACATTTCCATAAATAAAGGAAGTATGATTTATTTTAAAATTACCACATAGTTTTCTAATTTAAATCCTAAGAAAGTGTAACATTTTTCAAAAGCACTAAAGCCCCAGTATCCTTTCCAGAAGTTACTATTACAGTGGGGGCTGTATCAACAAAAAGATGTAAGTATCTAATGTAGCTGCTTAAATGCTTCCTGCCAAACTTGACGTACTAAATTGAGATGCAGAAATTTTCATGTTCTCTTATTTCTGCCACAGGGCTTGCCTCAGTTAAACTAATCTTTGCCAAACATAAGTAATGGCAGCTATAACTCTCATCTAACCTCTTATGGCATTCATTGGTGAGATGTATAGTCCATTTCATCTGTGGAACTTGAAGTCGTCAGCATTTCTGAGAATCATCTGTCCAGTGTGAAAGAGAAGGACACCCTTTTACCCAGAGCTTAATGGTCAGCATATGTACAGGGATGTGGAAATTCCAGCTTAATATTTTTTTTTTTTTCTCTAGCTTGGGGAGGGTTGCTTCCACATAAACCTACAACCAGAATAGTGACTTTTCTGCCAGGCTAGAAAAATCTAAAAGAACACAATCTCTCTTGGTTAAAGACTTTCCATTTTGTACAAAACAAGCATCACTGACACAGGTACTGAAACCCAGGTATGAAAGTGCTACCAGTCTGCTGGGGCTCTAAGGTGACAAGAACCTCCTTGTAGTGCTTTCTCCATGGATAACCAAAAGGGATTGTAAATGAAAAATTTTCATCATAGAATATAAATTAGAGTTTTTAACATTTTAAACAGAGAAAAATGCAACATGACTAGGCCAAAAGGGAAAGCAATTGAAAGAAGATCCAGGTTCGATTCCAGAAAACTCACGGGCTTCCCAGGTTGCAGCAAACTCTGTACAGTCCTTGCTGGTCTCGGAGGGAGTTCCTCCTCCCTCAGCTCTGCCCAGTCTTCTCCCTGCTCCTCCCAGTGGCAGTAAGATCTCCTCTTGGCCTTCATTTCTCCAGGTTGGACAAGCCCAGTTCCTGTGACCTGCCCATGATGTGGTCCAGCCCCCACCACCTTGCTACCATCTGCTGCACTTGCTCCGGCACATCAGCATCTGTACTTATCCCGAGGAGCCCCGAACTGGACATGGCACTTCTGGTGCAATCTCCTAAGTGTCAAACAGAAGCAGAGGAACATTTCCCCAGACCTGCTGGCCGTACTCATGCCTGATTGATAGGCAGGGTTTTTTTGCTACATTAGTACATCATTGACTAGTGTTCATCTTGTCATCCCTCAAGACCCCTAGGCTCTTTTCTGCAAAGCTGCGTACTAGCTGGTCGGGCTCCAGCCTGCACTGTTGCATGGGCTTATTCTCCCCCCCCCAGCATTTTGCACTTGCCTCTGCTGAACTTCATGAGGTTTCTGCCGGCTCATTTCTCCATTCTCTTGACAGCCCTGTGAATGGCCCTACCCAGCAGTATATCGCAGTTGTCCACTGATTTGGTATGATCTGCAAAGAAGACAGGGTTTATTTATTTACTTGTCTAAGAAGAAGTTGTATTCATTCTGGATAAAAAAAAGGAAGTGTCAAAGTAGCTCAAGAGACAGTCCGAGAACTCCTGTTCATTACATATTCCTTCTGTCCCTCACACTCTGGGGAATGTTTTGCAACTTGGTATATTCATACTGATATCGGACCTGCATTTTGGGAGACTGTAAATGGGCTTCCACTCTGAGAATATAACAAAGCTACTGATGCACAAGAGGGCAGTGTGTCACTGGAAAATCTCACACTGGAGTTACAAACTACACTGCTGCTGTTTCTGGCATAAAAATGATTTGGGGCTGATATATCAGCTCAGTTATTTTAAATCCAGTCGTTGAGCCAATTTAATGAGCCCAGGGAATGGAGAAAATTAAACATGTTTTCCTACATTTTTCCAGCCTTTACATCTTTATTGACTATACAGGCTTTGTATATACTATTTCATACTAATGCATATAGGGAATTCTGCCAAGAGTGACAATATTACAACATTGCTGCAAGCTGCAGCCAAAGCATGATAATGGCAACAATTGACTCGGCAGCGAGCGCTGGCTCTGATACCTCAAGGTCACCTTTCAGTAGCAGCAGTCGAACTTCCAAAAGCTGCTGTTTCGCCACCCTAAGGAACTTGGAATTGATTTTTTCCTCCTGTGTAATTTCGGAAAATGTAAGAAAGATTTGTGATGATCATTCAGACAGAGTATTTTAACTTACCTGACCGTGAAATAAATTTGCATTGTGCCTAGGATTCAATATGACAAATTAATTTAGGCCTTACTGCTTTTTTAAGCCTCCTAAGACACCAAACCATGCAATTATCACCATGTAGTCTATGCAGTGCTCTGTTTTACATACTGTGAACATCTCTGTGGTATGGTAATGACATTCTTAATATGTCTACTTTTATGGTGTAAAATAGCTAGGACTTACAATGAATGTGTTTGTGCTGCAGGTCTGGAGAGCAGTATTTGAACACTGTCACAGTTCATTATTTTAAAGTCCCTTGTAAATTCTTTTGCCACAGCATAAATCAGCAAAGTACACCGAAGTTCCTCATGATGTCTGGAAGTCTCTTCTGCTGAGGCCAGTGACTGCGGTACTATAGGTCAATATACAGGTGGCATCAAAACAGCAGTGAGAGAAAACCTCTATAGTATCTTCCCAAAATATCTGGCTCACACTAATATTGTTATTCAATGTACACTGAACTTACACCTGGCTTAAAAATAAAGGAATACGTGTGCAAAGTGAACAAGCAGCCAGTGCTATATATTAGAAAAACTTTTAAGGAACCGATATTACAGAAGTGTAGAACATTGACATGCTGGGGAAAAAAAGACAAAAAAATATCCTATGAAATGTCATTAATTTACTTTTAAAGTACTTTCTTCCCCAGGCTTCTTCCTTCATTGCATTTGTAATTCTGAGAAAAATAATGTTCTTAGTGTTGTGCAAGCCATTCATTATTTTGTAATCTTCAGTTCAAATTTTCCCTTAGCAAAAGAATATTGTGCCAGACTTCCAGCAGAGAGAAGAGCAAGGAGGAGGGGGAAGGAAAAGCAAAGTCCAAATGTGTTCTGCTGTGTCTCAGCCCTTTGAGTCTATAATCCCTCTTTCAAAACCAGGATGGATACAGTACAGCCACATGACACCCTCAGCAACCTCAGTAAGGGTATCTTGTGGAACACTAATTTGAAAATACGTTTGAAAACATATTTGAAAATATGTTCTTCAACAAGAACAATCATTGGCATTACAATCTTCCTTTCCACGCAATCCTTTCCAGAGGATAAATCCTCCACATTGGTAAAGTAATTTTGCCAGATGCAGTCACTCAAATGAATATTGTTCATTTCATATCATAGCATCTGCAAAACATAAAGAATAAACCATCCAGCAAGTAGATATGCTTACAATGAGAATTAGCTTGCATTCTTAGGCACCATAAAGCTGAAAAGCTACTCTTAAATTTCCTACTTCAGTAGTGCCAGTGGAATTATCTTCTTTTTGCACACATACATTGTAAAGCACCTATTGTTAGACAACTAAAACATCTCACTTCTAGTGAACTTTTAAAATCTTTTCAAAAACACTTTGAAACATCTATTATTTTAATTGAGTAAGTAATATTGGAAAGCACATTTTTTCAGTGTCATTTTTTATTGCAGGACTAAAAAAATCTTCTGACATTAAATATTTCAGAAACACTGACATACTCCTACTGCCCAGCTCCTAGGTTCCACTTACAGTCCTCCTCTTCACAATGATCTGTGTTGATAGCCCCAAGGCATTAGCCCAATGCTGGTCTCAAAATCTTGAAAAGTGTGGGGGTGGTAGGATCTCTGAAGAGTTTCAGAGCCCAGGCATTTGCTGAGCTCATCCCAGCAGCCCACCTGTGAGGAGTTTGAGTCAGTGTCAGATGAAGCCAACACAGCTCTGTAGACTGGTTTTGTTTTGTGGAGGTTCCTGATGGAGTTGCATCGAAACTTTCAGTTGCCATTAGCTACCTGTGCCTTTTGGATATGAACATTTTCCAGGCCAGCTGTAGCTCAGTCAGTGCACTCATATCAGTTGTAACAGATTGTCTCCCTGGGTAGCCAAAGCAGCTCTTGAGTCTTGGATCTGATTTTACAGTCATGATTCTCCATTGCCTGACCTGGTTCTTGGAAGAAAACTGTGAGATACTCAGACTCGGCCCTCATTTCTTTGGAGTTTGTCAGTCATGTCACTATGGCTGCTATGGTCTGAGTTTTCTGAATGATCCTTTGATTTTGTGTTGGGCTCAGTCAAAAGTTTTGATTAAGCATCTTGAAAGTATTTTAATGCATATACATTGCATAGATGTACACACAAAAATCTTGTCATTTCCTTTTCCAGAATCTCATCTTTTTACACATAACGATCTTTTCCTGCTTAAGAGTACTACTTTGAGGCAATTTTCTTTAGTTTATGACTATACTCAATTTATCCCTTGTTCCAGACATCTTCAACTTAACCAATTCCCCCACCACCCACAAGTTTTTTTCAAAAGTAGTCAATATTCTATTCACTGCAAGAAGTTAACCAGGAAAACAGTAAAATTATTCCAAATTTGTATTTACAATCTGTGTTCTACAAAAGGCGGAATGGCTCTGGTTAATACTGGTGTGTCCAAAACTGGTATTTCAGTGCATCTGCACAGATTGCCTTGCCCTGTGAACAATGGGAAAAAAACAGCTAAAGAGATGCAGAATATTCCCTGTTTCATTCTCCAAACTGAGTGGTTCCTGGTGAACTTCTCTAGAGTTAGGGCTGGGGCAGGACTAGTAGGAAAGCTTTGTAAAGTTCACTTACATTCAACCTTCGTCTATTTGCAAAGCAATACAATGTTGGCTGTTTGCATTACTTTGTTGCTGGGGCCTGCGTATTCAGAATTGACAAGCAGAAAATGCCTCAATCACATGGCACGGGCAGTTCACTAACGTAGAGTTTAACAAAAAGCTTGCTTAGCCTGCACAACCACCTTGACAAGTGTTTCCTCGATCGCCAGCAGTCCACGAAAACTGAGAAGTCTATGAATTTTTCAGTAAGGTTTCCACAGAGCAATGGAAATCTCTCTGCTCTGGACATCATTCTTCAAAGCTGCTTGGATATGGGAGACTGTAAGAAACTGTTTTTTTTCTTCCTCGAAAAGAGCGGTTTAACATAGGCCAACACATAGTGAAGTGTGAAAATCGACTGGGTGAAAGATTAACTTCTGCTACCAATACATGTCAAGGTCATGGTCACTTCTGATTCTCATTCTTATCTTAACGTTGGAAGATTCTGCACTTTACTTTTTGATTCAGTCAGTACCTCATCTACAGGACTGGGCCTTGACTGTAGTACTACCATATACATTGAAAGAGAAAATAAAATATGTTAATGGCAGTGCTGGTAAAAAAAAAGAAAACTTCAATCACTTTTTCCTGTGGAAAAGACTGAAAAGCACAAAAAAAAAATTGGTTTGAAAATAAATTTACACCAATTGTTTGGTTTTTACAACAATTTTTTATCCAACAGAAAAAAACCCATGTATTTTTCAACCTTTTCCAGCCTTATTCTTTTAAATAGGATAGTTGTTGATATAAAATAAAAAAAAAAACTCTAAGATTTATAAAAAACCCAATTCAATTAATATTCAGATACCAGGTGTTTCAGATTTTGTAACTTCTTCTGGTACAGTATTGTCTCATTGGTGCAAAATTTGCACTTTTAGAAGAGCAACTCCCCCTTTGGAACTGGCAGAGTTGGTAGGGATATCTCTTCAGATGCTCTTTTTTTAGGGATTTCCATCTTTAAAGTGCTTCTGTAATTTTCTTATGTTTCCCTGTCAATATTTCAAAACCCTGCCCCATTGCTCATTTTCTTTTTCTTTGATGTTTTATGGCTATGCTTATTTAATGTTGGGTTACAGAGAACTGGGCAATTCCTGTAGTTTCTCCCACAATTTTGACATCTCTCTATTTATTCAGACTTTAAGTGAAACTGAAAAATCTAGTGTGAGACTAAAGACAGTCAACTGTGGCAATGAAAAAAGAAATCAGGACATGTTGCACTGAAGCTCATCATGTTACTTTTTATCCTAACAACTCTTTAAACGATTCTGGCTTTTGTTCTCTATGTACCCTGCTACAGATGCCTTTTGTAGCCATTATATAAAAGATTAGTGCAGTTTATTAGCATTAGTACTAATTTCCACAAATATGCGTTATTGTCTTTTACAAAGATCATCAAGTTATCAAGAAGGATTTTGCAATGAGTCAAAACCAAAGAATTCATATGTCAACATACAATGAATTCCATCCAATGCCTAGAGTATATTCTGTTATCTACATTGCCCTGCACAGCTGAAAGGAATAATTTCTTTTCTGACTTTGTCTCCTAACAATGTAAGTAACATAGGATATGCATAGGATAAAAAGCATTTTGGTAGTGTCCACAAAATGTCAATGTAAAACTCAGCCCTATAGTTAGAAAGGTCCAATAAATTATCTTGGCAATTATTGCTGTCCATACATCTTTCTCCCAAGTCCAGAAAAACTCCCCAGTGTGAAAACCAGATGGGATTTATCAGAAGAGATGCTCAGACACTGGAATGGGACTGAACAAAAAGGCACACCTTTGTTCATCATCATATATTCATAATCAGGTACAATTCCTGTGTCTAGTCTGAGCACAGACAAATACTTTGTCACTGGAACATATCGTGGAGCAGGATAATTTGCTATAAGAAAAACCAACAAAAAAATCAGCTAACTGAAAGCTGATGAAAAGAATGCACTTCGCATATGCCCCAAGATTTCAGCTGGAAATGCATTGAATGAAAAAAGAATTGTGGCTAAGGAAGAAGACCATAATTCACATGTGCTTGTTTTACCTTGTATTTATATATATATTTTATTTTTACTGTTGGCTTTACATTTTAAAAGATGTGGTAATGTGCTTTCAGAAGAAGAAAAAGACAGTTAAATCTTCTGAATATTTATGGTAGCAAACAAAACGAAAAACTGGGCAGAGGATGGCTCATGAATTTCAAAAAGAGCTCATGAATTTGCAAATATGCCTGCTTAGTACAGATAGTAGCAACACCTCCTCAGACATCATGCTCTATAATGCACTTCGACATGGTTACTTGAGAGGTAGTAAATGAACTGCAGTCCTTGTCCGGAATGTTTGATCAAAAGGGAACAGTCACAATTGTGCCAGGCTTAATTCACAAAAAAAGGCATGGAGGAAATTAATGCAAGCGTATCCACTCTCTAAAAGGATTCCATGAACCCTTCTAAGACAGCAGCTTTTGCATAGCAAATAATCCAGAGGCTGGAAACCAATTTAAGAAAATAGGAAGCATCTATCTTTTGCACCAGCTGGGCTGCGGTGTGCTGGCACAAGAAAATTTTCAATTTGAACAGCTATTAGCAGGATGTCAAAGTAGACTTTATTTCAGAACCTTCAGGACTTATGACTGTATTTTATAATAAAAAGTACAGTTAGCAGTTGACTCTTTCTTCATACAGAAAAATATTAATAGCCCTATTCAGCTAGCCTTTTGCTTTACTCATTATATTGGGATTAAGTATTAAAATATAGAGCAGTATCTCAAGAGTTTCTGAACTATAGCTCCAAAGCAGAACAGAGAAATCTCAGATGTGTCTCCCACCAGCTTCGGTGAGAGGCAAATGCTGCCTTTCCTATTATAATGTTGGACTTTTAAGGTCACCACTTTTTCTTTTTTATTTCTGAGCTCTGATTTCTTTTAAAAAACCACATTTCTTTCTTTTTAAAACAGGTTATCCAGACTGCAGGCCAAGCAATTCAATGTTTTCAGAATTTTGAGACCAAAACAATGTATTTACATGTAAATGTAAATAAAAAAATAAATTAGAATTACTCTGAATATTTTTTTTACTTTGGCCACTGTGAGAACTTCTGGAATTACTTATAAAAGCAAAATGAACACAATACATAACATTTTTAATACTTACTGTCACAGACCTATCTTAGTTGGTCTGCTAACTAATAACACAATAATGATACAGATGTTAGCCTGTATGCAGGAATGCTTTGTAGGTCCTGCAAGTTGATCCACATGAAAGTCACAAGAGTTGCACATGTATACAGGTGTTTTTCAGAATCCAGCTGTGCTGTCCAGGTTTGACAACACCAGTTTTCCATAAAATGTATAATGGAAGTCTATTTTTATTTTTTTGGGTGGGGGGGAGAAGTGTCATTAATTCTTGTAATAACATTACTGGTTTCAAGGTACTTGATACATCTCTTAAAATTCCAGCTGCTGGAGACTTGTGGTTATGAAAGGCTTTCAGCTTTCCTTGAGGAACATGCTTTTCTTAACAGCCATGGTTGAAGAAAAGCTTGTATATATGACCTGATTGTATGCTGACAGTTCAAAACCTGTCTGAAAAAAATAAGTCAAATATATTATTTTTAGCTTCTTGACCATATTATACTGAACTCTCAAACTATTGTCCTTAATTTCATTTCAAACACTTGGCATCATTGAGCAGTGTGACAATCAGAAAGCCCTAATCTTAACTTATTAATAGTACAGTAAAAAAAAAAAGAGAGAATATTTAAACTCCTTTTTTCCATAATACTCTGTTAAATGGAGTGGTAGTTAAGTTACCTGCCTTATGGGCTGGTACTGGGTTCATACTTCAGCATCTCAGTCATTTATTCTGTCCTGCAACATGGGATATTCAATACCTTCTGGAAACCTAGACAAGAAAATGAAATTAAAAATAAGAGATGGGGCAGGGGAAAGAAGAAAGGGAGAATGCATCTTCTGAGAAAAACTAACTTCTTATCAGTCATTGGGATGAAGATTAAAAGGATTATAAATGAATAAAAAAAGATATTGATTTAATTTCATCAATGGAAACTAAAAGAAAAATAAAACCAGCCAAGCTACTTTTTGCTATGAAACTTTGCCAGAAACCACGTTACTGCAAGAAGCATTTCCTTGCAGTTCTTTGGTATTCTATACTTTCAATAATGCACATTTACTATTTGGCATTTAGTTGAGTGTAAGGGAGCAATAAAAGAGCAATCTTACTTTTGTTTTCAACTCAGTGTTTAGGCTGTCAGCCCATACCTTGTATGTGATCCATCATCCAAACACTATTCTGAACAGTGAGTGATGAGTTTGGCTACAAGTTCTCTGTGGTGTTTATCCCCGTATAAAGTCCAAGCCCTTCACAAATAGTTAGTATTGATTTTCACAATACTTATGTATTGTGTGGTGTGAAACATTATTTCCCACTTTAAAGGTAGACTAAAAAAAAACATTATTCATTTTATGTTCACGAATTGGAACATTCATTGGAGCTGAATTTTTGAGCAGCCAAACATTTTCTAACACCTACTGTTGATGAAGCACAGCTGTATCTGTACATACTTGGAAAAGTGCAACTCAGGGCATCAGAAAGGAACACATCAGATGAAACAGGGACAGAATCCCACTCCCCAAGGAAACACTTACCTGCCTGAGCCCTACAGCCATCTTCTCTCCTTCTCCAGCCACTATAACCAAAAGGGCAATAAGATGAAAGCAAGTTCCACAGGGTTGTTACCGCTGCAATACTATCATGCCTGGTATTAAGCCAGAGATCTGTGGAGAAAAAAAATGTTGGTGACATGACTGGAAAATACTGAGTCATGAGCCTAAGAGAGTCAGTTTCAAGTTGATAGTGCATAAACATACTGGCCCTTCCTAACTCTTAAATGCCTGATCTTGAAAATTTAGTGTATACATGTGTATGTATGTAGATACAGACATGTATGCATTATCTACATACATATATATCAAACTTGCACAACCATAAAAGCATCTCAAACTTAAAAATACAGACCCAAAGGTTTTAACATAATTACATTTTTTATTGGTGTAAGCATCTTTTATATAGTTTAAGACAGGTGATAAAGAATATCACATCCAATTAAAATTGCAAAGATAATTTTGTCAGAGAGAATATGACTGTAGATTATGATCCAGCCTGTTGAAGATGACAGTCTTGCTTTTACAAAACGCACACTAGGATCCTAAATAAAAAGTGGTCAGAATCTAGCTTGAACCTCCTGCCTAAGTGCTATACATCTCACCATTAATATCTAGGACTACAGTGAAGTTATTCAAGTAATTGAATGGGAAAATCCTAAAAGAAACTGAGGGAGCAAGATAAATTGTCATATTGTTTATGCTTAACATTTGAACTATATCTTAAGGGGATATATCCTTTCATTTCTGACAGAATTTACTTCTTGGTCTATAACATATAAATTGCAATTTTATATAGTATACAACTGTGGAGCTTTCTTCTGCTTCTGCACACTCAGCCAGCCAGGAGGATGAAGTCAGTTAATCAAGATTTCTTAAGCCAAATTCTCCCCTCATGTACATTAGTGCAAACACAGTCACTCCACCACCGAGGATGATATGGAAGTGGTTTCAATGATGAACACAGTTAATTAAAAAGTGTGGGCTTAGTCCTATAAATACAGAGGTGATTTACGCCTTCAGATTTGAATTACCACCTTCTCCTAAAAAGCAGGATCTGCTTTCTGAAAACAGCAGGTTATCACTGACAAGTGAAAATCCAGAATCCATGAACTCGATAAACATTATTTGACAAAAACCACCCACCATCAGCTACAGAGGTGTATCAGGTAGAAATGTAACCCCTTAAGCATATTTCCAAAAATAGCTTTAAAGTGTTATCCTGTTAAATTTGAACCCCATTGGTAGAAAGGACATTTTTTTTTTTTAATCCTGTTTCTCTTTGATACATTCTAACAGAAAAAGGAAAAATAGATTTCAGCAAATGTACCCACTGTTCCAATCACTTGCAAAACAGTAGGAGTTATTTTAATGGACATGATTTAAAGTAGACCTTTACCAAATGTGACCTTCTATTTAAAACTGCAAAATATAATGAAGTGATTCTTATGTTAAAATACAGCTAAGTAAAATGAAGAAAATAAAAGCATAGAGTTCAAATATTTAAACTTAAGAGTAATTGTTTAACGCAGTATTTTTTCAGGCAATTAATCATGTTTCACTCAAAGTGAAAAAAAAAATCACAACCGCTAAATCAGCAATTTCTGAACAATTGTTTTTGTAAAATAAAGCTAACAGTAATTGGATAAATGTTTTGAATTTAATCTTTTGACATTCACTAACAACTCCCCTTAATTCCATTTAGGGAAGTTAAAGATATGGCGTATTTGATCACTGTTTAGAACCACGTGTTTCACTGCAGGGTTAATCTGTTTTAAACAGAAGTATAACTGGATCTAAATCTATAACTAGATCTAAAGTTTGATAGACAACACTGTAGAAAATAAATGTACAAGATGTAGATCGATGGCTTCAGGACTGAATTAAAATAATCAACAAATAATTACTCAGTAAAAATTATATATGTGATTCAAGCAGTCTGAAACATAGTAAAAAAAAAGAAAGAAAGAATCCTAGTACTGATTAGAATGTAAACAAGTAATTTTAAATTACTATTTCATACACCTCACAGAAACTATGGTATAAAAGCCTCAAATGCCTGTTAAACTTGCAGTTTCTTTTGTAAATTTACTTTAAACAGTGCCTAGGGCTGATCATAGGGTATCAGATGTTCAGAAAGAAGTTAGTTTCTTTGGCTAAGGAGCAGATACATGATAAGCAATAGCAAGGGAAGATTTTCTAATCTGTCCTGTACCTCAGCTTCTGATGGCCTGTCAGTATTAACAAGATCTTCACCTTACCCAAGTTAGTTGACATAATGTGGTCTCATATTGTCAGGACAAAATATGGCTGGGAGTGGGACAATCCCTGGATCAGATGCCAAGATACTCCTTACCCTTACTGGCTTCTGAAAAAATTGTCATCAGAAGAACTTGTGGACCAAAATGGCTAGCTCACTACTTTCAGCCCACTAGGCAACACCAGACACTGATCTGCACAAATTACATGTGAAACATCTAGTTCAAACCAGAGTCCTTAGAGCCATGGAATGTATTCCACTGCACATAGTTAAAGGTATTTAATATAAATGTATAAACTTCACTCTTACCTCTGTCTTCTGCTCTTGATGTTTTCAGATATAACCCAAAATATTAATTTATCAAAACCTTCTACAGGTAGCGTAGAAAAAAGCAGTCTAACAATTCCTTTCTGGGAATTTTTACATTTGTTTTTACATTCATATTTACTATTCAGTGTGAACAAAATAAGAAAGGAAACCAGAGAAAAATAACATACTAACACTGCTAGGCACAAAGTCATATCCGTGGAGTTTTTGGTTTCTGTGTAGCTACATGATGCTATTGGTCTTGTACTTTTGCAACACAGCTGTTCAGTTACACTCACAAAGACCTTATCAAGTTTTGATTAAAGGCAACTGTGAACTTCAGACCCTACTTACAATGTTCATCGACATAGTCCAAGATTATTCAGAAGTGTGACAAGCCAGTCAATTTTACTTTTTTTTTCTCCTCATCTTTGATCTTTTTACTTTTCATTCCTCCTAATTTCCAGGGATCCTTAGAATTTCTCTGCAGAGAGAGGAATACATTTCAGAGCAACCACAATATATTTTTCCACTGTGACATGTACTGATCTGACACTTTAAAGCAGTCCTCAAGGAAAGGTCACTTACAATCTAATTTAATTCATGATGTAATGAGTACATTTGGGGAGCTGGTACAAGGATAATGATGATGTGAAATCAAGTTTGATTGAGTCTATTTAAGTGAACAGCTAATAGAAAAGAGATCAGAAGTCACAGAACCACTAATGATATGGATGAAAAGGATATTGAGGTTACCTGCCCCAAGAGAAGATAAATCATAGCTCCATCACTTCTGGTCTTCAGAACTCTCAGTGATGCCCATTCAAGCATATTTACACCATTAAGAAACATTTTCTATTGTCTAGCTTATATCTGCTTTTCTGCAATTGTAATACCATTGCTTCTTAAGCTATCTATTATAAAACACTTTAACCCTCTTTAATCCTTTGTTTTTCATATTATCTTTTTATACATTAGAAAGTCATCATCATGTGTTCTCTGTTTTTCTTTGCTACGCTGAATGACTTGAATGTGTTCAGACTTTCCTCATGGCTTACACTTTGCAGATCATTTCTGTTGCCCTTCAGTTCCAGGCTACTCTCTGCTCAAGTCAGGCTTCTCTCTGTGGAAGGGTCAACAAGAATGCAAGCAATATTGAAATGCATCACTTGTTCATAACAGAAGTAGTAAAAAGGGTTTGGGACTTTGTGAACAATATTTTTTTGTCTGGAAAGGCAAAGAATAGAAAAAAAAATAATTATAGGATCTTTACAGTTTGTTTTGCAGTGAAAGAGAAATGAGGAAGAGGAGACTGCTGGGGAAAGAAGGATGTCAAAACTATATTGAGAAAAAGAGAAGGGAACAAGGATAGGGTAGCAGCACACTCTGGCATTGATGGTTTGAATGTTGCATACATCTGGGTGTAAGAAACTCTTCAAGAAAAAATGAATTATTGCCAGAGAGAGGAAGTCGATCAACTAAGATATGAGAAAAAGGAACAAGCAAAGCAGGTCAAAACCTAGCCAACAGAATTAATTTGAGAGAAAATGGTATTTATCAGAAGAAATTTGGTGCCTTGTGCGGAAAAAAATCTATTTTTGTTTGAATGTAAGAAATAACCCAAATGGTTTTTATTTCAGATTTGTTTCCATGCTGAGGCTTTAGCTGCAGTGCTTCCTAGCCATGTTTTCTTCTGCTGGTCAAATACTTGAAGCAGTTTTTTAAAATACAAAGCTCAGTTTTGCTTCATTAAACCCAAACTTTTATGGCAAGCTCAAGAAAAAAACATTTGACAAAGACAAGATAGCTGTTTGGATGAGTGCTAGAAAGGTGTTAGTTGAGGGGTTGATATGCTTCCAACATCTTGAGCAAAATTCCCTGTTCAGTGTCCCAGGTCCTTCCATATGGCTACTATCAAAAATGCGACTGATGAACAACTTCACTAGCCACTCTGTTGTTTTGGCTTACCAGCCATGTTGTTTTGGCATGCATGTGGAGGCTTCTTGGATCAAGATAACAGTTATCGCAGCAATATTCCTACTGCCTCTGTATGTTCACCAAGTTGCTGCACTTCGTATTTGCTGACATAGGAGAATAACCTTTCCCAGTGTACAACGCCAGATGGTAATTGGCTTCTAATAATAGAACTAACCACAGAGGCTTCCTGCTGCTTAGCCTTGCTTTAATAGGTGACAGCAGAAAGTTAGCCACCTAATAAATGCTGTAAATAGGGTAAGAGTTAAAAAAAAATAACGCAGGCCATAAGGGTATGATTGTCTATACTCTAACATAGTGTTGAGGTTTCTTCAGTCACAGTTGACAATGATGATGATGCCAAGGCAAAAATATCCCTGCAACTAACCCATGGAGCAGTTCTCAGTTTGCACCTTGGTTACTTTAATCAGATGTGTTTTCTGCAGCATACAAGAACTTAGATTCATTTCTAAGAAGCCAGTGAAAAAACATCAAGATCTATATGTAAAGAACTTCAGTTGCAGTACACATGTTTCTTGGAATCAGAGCTGAAATTCGAAGACCTCTAAACATCAGGCATGTATCAGCTAGTGCAGCATATACTTCCAGACATCAAAGAAGTAAGGAAACAACTATTATTTTTTTAAATCAACAAGGAAGTGGTCACCACTTAATTTCCCACATCGTTACTTGTACATTTCCAGTTATCTCTTCCCACCTCTAACAGTATACTCTGAGCCTCACTTTTGAGCCTGTCTGATGTAGATACCCATCTGAGGATATCTACATCTCTCATGTAGATACCAATGCCAAAGCTACCCAGTATTTACTAGTCAGATACAGTAAATATGGCCACGAGTGGTTCTTTCCTGGCATCAACAAGAGTTCTCTAATGAATTCTTCCAGCTTTAAAATGATGCCAGATGTCCTTGAAGAGGAGAAGAACCAGAATAGAGGAAAGGTAACTTCCTCATCTACAGGAGTTCTTCCTTTCTCTTGTGACTAGTGTAGTCATCTAGTGTAGAAAAATTATCTGAATTTTCTTACAAATCTATATGGACAGCACAGGACAGGAAAAAAAGAGACCACCTCTTTCTTCCCTTAAAGCAAGTTGGGGAGCTACAGCTGAGAATGACACCTTAGCTGGAGTCAGTTTCAGCCCAGAGGCACAATGTGCTGCTGAATGTTAGACACTGCTCCCTTCCAAAGGACAGGGGGAAAAATTACAGTAGGTGTTACTGTTCTCATCGTAACACCATTTATTCTGTAGTCCACAACACTGAAAGCAACAATAATTAGCATTGATGTAAAAACAATGGCATCTAATATTGCCACTTAAATAGATTCAAGTGACCGGCATGCTTAGGTTTATATATAACAAGAAGAGCCAGCATAACCTCAGGACACGGTCAGCCAACATCCAGGTCTTGCTTGCCAATATCCTGTCTCTTGCTCACAACTAGGTCTCAGCAATCACAGAATTGGTGTCTGAACCTTTTTTTTCCTCTATTGTTTGCTATGCTAGCACTTGTTGGAAGTTAAATACTATTACCATGCCTCTCTCTTCATGAAAATGATAAAAAAATCTCTGAACCTCTCTGAACTTGCAATGTCAAAGTAGAAATTCTGAGCACACCAGCCCTAACATTTTGAAATCTTTAGAGGTCTAGGATACAAGCACATCATATTGTAAGCAGGAAAACAGCTCAAGGACTTCTGGTTAAATTCTTGGTCCTTCTCTATGGATCTTGCATTATTTCAATAACAGCAAGTCTAGCAAAACATACAACGGCAGAGTTTTTTATCTTTTTTTTTTTCTTCTTCCGTTTTACTTTTCCTTTCTCATATCTTCAGTCTTGGTGGGGTGCTGTAAGCACCCGTTATCCTCCAATTTACAGACCCAGATGAGAACATATCACCACATCCAAGAGGGTCCTCCTCTTTTTTCCATACAGAAGCATCAGGTGTCCAACCATTATCACTCTGTGCTATTTCATGATGCATATAACACAACATTGATACAATGATGCTTTCTAAATGACAGTACAAACAATCCTCTTCAAGGTTTTCTTCCTCAGTCCGACATACAGATCAAAGACACTTCCAAGATATTTTCAGGACACAGGTAACTAACCTACTTCCAATCACTTATTGCTCTTTCTCAGTGACCACATTTTCATGGCACATAAGGGTTGGCTGACAACTGTCAAGTTAAATATCTCTATGTACATTCTCATTTTCTTTTGTGAGATATTCAGATATCATTGAGCTCAATAAATACTACACTCGGCTTGAGTGTTTTTTCTGTTAGATTATTCAAGTTCTGCCCTTTATTTTTGTTACTTAGAATGTGTCATTAAAGTCTTTTTTTTGGTTGGGATTTTTTAACCCGTTTCACTCTCAAATAAAATCTTAATATCTGTGTTTTTGAACACAAGGTTATTTTGAGATTTTTTATACCGAACATTCTTCCAAGAGACAATATCAACTCTATTCTCCTTTTTACTACTTTGTGTAAGTCAGATGCCTTGTTTGCCAGAGGTACAACACTGTCAAATCAAGATCATTATAACCTTGCTGATCTTTTGCATTCTATTTCTATATTATTTCTAGCAACCGCATTTTTCAAAAGAAGTTAAAATGCAAAGTTTCAAAATTCAGGCTTGTGGTTTTTTGGCTTTTTTTTTTTTTTTTTTTTTTTTTTTCCTGGCCAGGAATAATTAATACTTCTTTGTGTAACTTTGCTCAGCATATATCTATGGAAACTTACACAAATGCCATATATATCTATTTCTAAAGCTAGAGAAGATATCAATGCAATGACTTGGGTAATTAAAGAACACACTTCACAGAGAAGCCTGGATTGGCTTCTCAGTTGAAGGTCAGAGCTGTCATCCTCTTCAGCTGCATTCTGCACGTCCTGATCAATCTGTCACAACTCCTGTATGCACCCGTCAGTGCTGAACAGAAGCAGAATTTATCAGAGAGCAGGTAATCAATAGTAGTTATGTACCGCAGCAAGGTGAGAAGACAAACTATTTGTGTAGGATGTTTAGGGAAAAATAACTAATTATCTCCTATGTAGCCTGACCAACTACCTCAGTTTAAAGAACAATTAGTACAACATTGTAGGTCAGATATATCTGAAAGAGGAAATTAAATTCTGGTGGAGAAACTGTTCTGTTTTTTTCTACCTCTTTTTCTGTTATTAGTAATGCATTAACTGTATTTTAGTATTTCATATATTGTACTTAAAGAGTAAGACAATTTATTCAAAAGTATTTAAGGATTTTAGAGCTTTTTTTCAATTAAACTTTATATCACTATAACAGGCAAACAAAGATTATTTAGTAGATGAGGACATCAATAGCATAGGCCACTGTTTGACAGATGGAATTAACTAGCAAGAAAAGTCCCAGATTCCTTATGTTTCTTGACAAAAGAGCACTTCTTCATGTTTAAAAAGAAACCATTGCAACAGAGAAAAAATAAAAAACCCAGTCCTAGTATAATCTGCAGAATGTTATCAGAAGAACTGTGGAAAACAAGCCCTGTTATTTGGAGAAGATGGCAGAGCACAGGCTAAAACAGAAGTGATATTATAAGGAATTGTATCTGAAGCAGAACAACCATGAAATAAGAGGTGATAGCTACAACAGTAAAGTTAGCTGGTAGGATCATTAAAATTGGAAACTGTTTAAATTTTCCTTCTTTTTTGCTACTAGTGACTTTCCTAATAGTTTGCAAATTAAATATGGGACTCAAGAGAGAAACTGCTTTTTCAGAAATGTATAATGGATAGTATAACTGTTTAACATAGTTTTGGTGATTTTTAAAAGGCCAAGATAATTATCACTGATAGCACAGTGTAGCTGTTTATCAGTTTTAATTGCTTCAAGTGACAACTGTAATGCTCCAAGAACTATACATATAAATTCACATATACACTGATTTAGGAAAAATAAAAAAGGATGCTACAGCCATATTACTTTTGCTTTTTCACTTGGATGATTGATGAGGACACATCTCTCCTTCAGACTGAATAGTCATGCTTGAATTCATGACAGAAAAGCACTATGAAGAAAAATGCCATGAACTGTTTTTTTTTTTTCTTTTCTGTAAATTCAGTATAATTATCATATTACTAACAACATACTTCAAAGACTACAGAATCATGATCGCTGCTCTGCAGCTCCAGATATAATTGGTACTGCGCAGGAACAAGAATTAGTTGACAAAGACTCTTTGAGTCACCACTTCTCAGCCTAATTCTCAACTACTTAATTACTGATATTTACAACTAGAAGTGACTTCTAGAAATCTCTTTCCCCTGATGATAAAAAAAAAAAAAAAAAGAAAAAGAAAAAGCTAGACTGATATGGTTGGAGAACTATAGAAGGGAAAAAATGCACCCATTCAATCTCACCTCATCACTCAGTTCTAAGCAGGGGAAAAATACATTTTCTAACACCACCTGTGGTAGCATGTTCTTTACATCTTGCTTCAGGAAATAGTGGAATCTGAACTAATGGTTCATCTCATGATAGTTAAGGATATATTATCAAGTAGACAAATACCCTCATGTTTCAGAAATAAGTTTCTAAGAAAATCTTTTATTTTTTGACAGTTATCTAGTTCAGGTGATCTCATCTTTCATCTTACTGAGATACAAATAAACTGGATACAGGATACAAAACTCCTTAGAAAATGGAGGATTTTTATGTGAAAAATGAGTCACATATATTACAAATTAGAAATATGATGCACTGGGGGTATGTTTTGAGTGTTGCATGTGTACATCTAATACAATTTCTACATATTCATTTAGTGCATCTGTGAATTGTTTTCCTTTCCATACAAAGCCATGAAGAAATACAAGCTGGGTGTGAATGAGACTTGTATAAGTTCACAGTCAATTCCAAACCCCAGGGACAGCACTTGAGAGAGAAATGTTTACATAAAAACCAGTTGTTATTTTCATAGAAAACTGTGAATACACAACCAGGGAGATGGGGATAAAAACCTGTCTAACACAGCACAACACAAAACAACACAAAGGCTCCCTCATGCCGGTGTCATTGCAGCATTGTTTTGTTTGCAAATCAATAAAGACATAATTTATTGTAAACTGAAACTGACTCCAGTGACTGGAGGGATTAACGATCATGACAAATTGACCCAGTGCACGCATTGCCTTGTCCAACTCCACTGTGACCCAAAGTTTTGTTGACCAACAAATTTGAATTTTTAATTCCCCTGATTTTAAGTTGACATTGGAATTCTAGCTTTAACAACCATTACAATTAAGAAATTACATTTCTTCATGTCTCTTCCTCAAATGTTCAAGAAAACCTGGGGAGTCCCTTTTTCTCTTACAACAATTACACTGTGGTAAGCCCTCATCTTTCAAATCTTAATCCTAGACCAGAAAGACATATTCTTTTATTACTTCTTGCATTCCTTGCCTACAGTTGGTAAGCCATTCTACGGTGCTCACAGAAGTAATCTATTTCCCAGGTCCTACTTGCTGTAATTCACACTTTGAGACATAAAGAATATTAACTTTTCAACCTTTTCAAAGAAGCTCTAAATGACTTGATTTATCATGTTGGGCAGGGGAGTCTTAATCTCTTTGGTCTGTCAAGACCGAAGGAAAATGTTCTGTGCCACAAATCCCACCTTCTCCTTTCCTCAGTTATCTCAAAAGGGATTGAAAGTGTGTGGCTCACTTCCATCCTACATGGCCAGGTTTCATCTTTCAGAGGGAAACAGGGGGAAAGCAAAAGAGAAGGGAAGCTTGTTATCTAAAACAAAGAATATATCCAAGTTAATGTTCCTCTACAGGAACTGAAATCTCAGATCCAGAGGTGACCAAGGGCATCCTTGACTATAAGTTAATTCTAAGTATCAGGCTAAGAACACCTACAATGATAATAAATTTCACCAGGGAATCTGTACTGTAATTTACAACACTTAAGAGGCCAAATTAATAAATGGAAAGTTAAGTTTCTATATCATTGAATGTAACTTGCAACATTACGTAAAGGACCATCACAAAATTCCATGTCCTTTAGCAAAATAGTTCTTCAAGGCAGACCTAGTGTGAAATTCAGCACTTATTTATGTCTTAATAATTAAGACATATACAGAAGATTGACAAAATATGCCTAATACACAGAGAACAGTAGCAGCAAAAATACAATTGAGCACATAGTGTAATAAATGAAAGCATTTCAGAGAATTTCTCTTACAACAAGCATGACTGCTGAACACAAGTGCCTATGGTAGCAGCGGCAATGAGATTAGGATGCTCCTTTTCAAAGAGTTTGAAAATATTTGATAATGTGTGTTTGTTGGAGAGGAAGACAACTTGTACCAATTCTGACACACATATGCTTGATGGTATATATTGTTACATGACAAATATTGGGATGATAAATTAGTAACATGAAGAAGAGTGACACCGTTATCTTAATACAAGTAAAAATGGTAGTAGGAATGTATAAAGTTTCTTAACACTGTGAAGTTCTTCCCTTTCCCTGATACTTCATAAAGGAAATAATAATTTCTTTAGCAATTCCTCTCACATGAAAGAATTGTATTCTAGCATGCAGCTGGCTCAATGAACTTTTAACCTCTGATAAATCATAAACTTCTAAAACATCCCTCCCGCACTCTCAGAAGTTATAGTTGCCCATCCTTTCAATACCAGTACCTGAAGGATTAATTTTTTCCGTACACAACAGTTCACATAGGACATTAAAAGTCACTGTGGCAGTATGCTCTACATTTTCAAGTCAAGAGATTTAAATTCTTTTCCGACTGTCCCCTAGGATCCCATTGCCTACACAATAGACAAGAAACATGGCACATAATCATTATTGCTCTTATTAATCTGCATGACAGAATTAACAAGAATTGTAAGAAACGGTATTTTCATTTTAGCTTTTGTAAATAGGCTAATTAACTCAGTAAGTGCCTTTTGACAGTAGAAATGGTTTCTCCTCATATTATTCTTTCTTTGTTTTCAGTTCACCAAACTTTCTGTACAGAACATTATTCATGTCATTCTTCAAAACCTTTCTGAGAGTATCTTGAAAAATCCACACAAATATCAGGCTTATGTGACCAAATACAGTTTACTGCAGCAAAACCAGCTAACTAAGTGTTTGTTTTGATTACATTTGTGGTACTAATGTCTAGAAAGAATATACATAACTCTGGAAATCTGTTATCTGCACTTACAGAGAACAGAGATGCTGTATTGAGGGGAAATTCAGAAAAGGGAGAAAAAGGATGATAATGCATGCTATAATTGCAGTAACTAAAATGACAAGCATTAAGTTATGGCTATGTGACTTCTGCCATACCGCGTCAAGCAAGCTTACCTCCCTAGTCAAGCTATAAAAACTGGCAATGTAGATTCTCTTAGACTTCCTATTTGCAAAATAAACCATGCTTGCTTAAAACACAAAGGCTGAGTATCCAAAAAAAGTGGTTTTAAGCAAGTTTGCTTTATTGGCTAAGTCTGAACCCAGTTAGTTGTCAGAACATAACCGCAGAACTCATTAAACCCTTGTATCTGAATTGCTTCTGATGATGTGCATATAATATTTTTCTAGGGATCAGCTACAGCTGATAGGATGAAAGCTATTGGACTTGCATCTTCCTACGGGAAGATGTTCTTCTGTTTCATTTGAACATATGATTACATTTTTACGATGAGTAGTTATTCCCTGGGTATGTCTAGCAAATAAGTATTTTCATATACTAATGTGATTTTGCTAACTTGCTCCATTAAATATGCTTTTAATACTTGACTCTACGTATGTTCTAGTAGTCATGAAAAGACATGGTGTACTTGCACATTTTCTTTGTTTTAGAGGTATCATATGAAACCTTTGAAGGTTTTCCTGACAGTATGCAGGGTTTCTGTACCTCCCATTCAGAAGTACCTTAATGCACTGTGCTGAAACTCACAAAAATCTCAGAGCTGACACTGAGGCACAAAAGTTGTCTAGAGAGTCTATGATTATACAAACAAGCCTACATCTTGGCTTATACAAAACAACCCTTTACCATCATCACCTCCTAGAAAGCCTCCGCTCTGTGCTCTCTAGGGATTCCAGCCAGCCTTTCTCTTCACTCCTTTCAATTTAAAAAAAATCAAATACCTTATTATTACCATTCCCTAAGCCTTTCCATCATTGTTTTACATTGACTTTCTTAGCAAGAAAAATCCTGAAGCTATTTTATTTGGAGAGATTTCTAGATTCCCCTGACGCAAGTAGCTGCACTTGCAGTCTGATTTGGGGAATCACTGCCTCTGTGGCAAAATGCTACTATATTGCTTTACAATCCTTGCAGTGTCAAAAAGTATGACAGATTTTAATAAAATTTCTAGTAAGACAGGAATTAGTATTTACCAATATGAAGAATTTGATTGGAACTTTGTAACACTGCACTGGTTTGGCAAGTCATTGCAGCTCACAGCATGAGCTGTCAGCCACTAATCCCACTACGATATGTTTCAGATAAAAACCATACTGTAAAATAACAAAATTGAGATAAAGGCTCTGTATCATTTTAGTAGTAACATTTTTACAAGTCTCAGAACTGAAAAATCCCAGATTTGAAGACAGCAGATACTGGAAGTTTTCACTTAACCCCACTACAGGACAAGGAATCTTAACAGAGCCGGTGAAATATTTAAACTACCAACACCACAAAGATATTTTTGTATGGAAGGGATGGACAAAAAAACCCATTTCTTGTATTTTTTGACCCGTTAGAATGAAAATTAGGACACTCGTTTACCTTTCATTTGGGTTAAAATAAGCCCTCTGATAATATATTAGCATTTGATTAGGAATGAGGACGTTGCTTACAGCTTAGGACATTAAACTTGAAAATGGTTGAATTAAAGTCATCACGAGCATACCTTAAAATGAAACCCTATGCAGTTCATTAGAGAGCGCTAAACTATTTGATGATAAAAAACAAAGTCTGCCTAGTTTTCTATTTGTAAATTCTCTCCATGATCTTATGAAATTTAACTCTGTGTGACTGCCTTGCTTAGCTTATTTCTTGCGTGATAACCACAATCACATCCTTTCCACAGACAATCACTTCTCCCCTGAAATGCCAAATTCCGTTGTCCTTTGAGGGTCACATTTGTCCAGTCTCTCCTCATTTCTTTACTGAGCCTTTCTGGTCTTTCTGTGCCTCCTGTGTTCACTGCATGACTCCCCTACTGGGTGTCATCTATGGGTAGCGGTAGGCCTTCTTTTTAAAAGTACTCATCTTATTCCATGTTGTTCTTTTGTAACACAGTCTCTTTCACTTCAACTGACAATCCCAGTGCTCAATTTCTAAATTCCAAAAGACTTTGAAGAGCTTTTTAATTTCATTCAGCCAAGTTAAGAAAACAGCTCAAGTTAGGCTGCCTGAAATACCGTTTGCAGTATGAATCCCTATAGCAAATACCATTGCAGAATATGAGTATTTCTGATGCTTTATTAGGATTTATCTTCTTTTCCTTGAATTACTTCTTCCATGCTTTTAGAAGGGAGGGTTCATGTGTTTCCAAAGGGCAGTTTAATGAAAGCCGACACTGACAAGGCGCTCTGTGTGGCTCTGACACAGAGATGCTTTTGTTCCTTGCACTAAAGCAGAGAATGTCAGAAAACTGTTTGAACACAAGGCAACAGACATTTTTTCCTCACAGTTGCTGAAGCCTGTGACAAAAGACATACATACACAGCATTCCCCCAAATACCTTAAACTGGGTTCTTTCATTGCATTTACACAAATGCATTCAGGCTGAAAGCTGACAGCTTCTTCCAGTGCTTGTAAAATCCAAGTAGAGAAGCAATGAGATTTTATTGCCGCCTTTGCCCAGCTTTCCTCTGGTGTGTCTTTCTCCAGAAACGTTTTGCAATGACAGATTGTGCTCTGCAGGCAGTGTACACTGCACACCATGAAAGATATTGTATTGCTGGAGCAGGAAGGGGGGCGGGGGGGAAGTATGTTAGAAGCCTACTTTTGTTTCTGGTGCTTTTAACAAAACAAGGAATTAAAAATGTTTCCATTATAGTCCTGACATTTTCTACTAGGAATAAAGAGATCTGGGGTTTATATTCTCAGAGCGCCATTCTATTCCTGCCCATTCATTTTTTGTAAATTACTTCCAGGCCTTAGTTTATACCTGTATGAAAGAAATGTTTTATTTTTCCTTGAATTCTTGTTACAGAAGGATGACAAATACTACATTCAAAATAAATACCTTGTACTGTTACAGCTTCAGCATGGACTTTGGAGAAAAACCTTTAGCAAGGTTAAGGAAGAAACACCTAGGTTGGTGTTCCATCTAGCACTATGAATTTCTGACTATTAAATCTTATCCTAAATCCTTTCAGTCATGCTGAAACACCTTCACTGCAACTTTGCCGATGTGAACTATCCTCATTTTATGCGCAGTGCACGTCTACATCTTCATCTACAAACCGTAACAAACTGCAGCCAATAAATAATGCAATAGGAGCTGTTCAAACCCCAAAGGGCGAGGGCTAAAGATGTACTTCGTGTTGACCTTAAAAATCCCGAGAGTTTAGCTGTGGAGCCACCTCTTAGGATGAGGGACTTGTGAGTAATAAGGGAAAAAACATGATATTGAATATGGAAATACCATACAAAAGTAGGAACTAGGAAAGACAGTCAGGGTAGTAACAGAAGCCATAAATAACCTTGCTCGTTTACTGTGCCAGACAGCAACAGAGGAATGGATTCTATGAAGCATACCCAGTCAATGAACATGAACACATAACTTCTTCCTTCCTACCTACTTTTCCTCTTTCCATGCCATTGCAGAGATTGCCATATAGAATAGAGACTTCAGAAAAAAAGCAGTTTAATCTAACATTTACTATGTTGAGGCAATTAGCAATAGCTAACAGTTAATGACACTTTCCTCATGAACGGATGCTAAGAGTTATGAAACCTTGCCTGGCAGATAAATGGTACCTTTCTCAGCCATCTGTCTTACAGATGATCCTATATGTACAGCTATTATTTCAGTCAGACACCAGCAGCTCTGCAATTGTTCATGGCCTCAGTGAAGAATAGTACCTGTCATGCAGTTTGAGGGCTCTGACTTTTAACAGACCTGTTTTCAGCTTGTCTGCAATGCTGAACAACTGAACAACCGCAAGATAAAACCCAAGGGTAATCACACTTCTCTATACAGAGGCTTAAAACCCCTCAGGACCATCCTGAAGACATTTTGCTAGAACTCACTGCTAGAATTGCAGATGGTTCTCTACCCACTTGTGAGAAAACACTAATGGCAAGCCCTTCCACCACTGCTGTCCCCTTCCCTGGGAGCTGCATCCCCATAGGGCCCTCTTGGCAGTTCCTTCATCACCGCTTCCGACTTGCCCACATGGTGACCCAGAAGTCTCCAACCCTTCCCTCACCCTGCCCACCTCACCTCCGAATTTAGCTGCTGTTGATTTGCAGCACGAACAGTGCTTACAGTTCCTTATCCCTAAAGACCAACATTGGGATGCTTCCAATTGAGCTAAGCTCTCATAAGCCTCAAACGAATGTAGCGATCTATTACTAAAGCTAAACGCCTTTTATTAGAGTGCCAACCACACCTACAATGCTAGGGATCTCACAGCTGCCATCAAATGTTTCCGGATACTGTATTTAATAAAACTGGTAAAGGTTTTGCAAAGAAGGATTCTCGTTAAAATCTTACTACTTCCCACAAGTAAATGCACTTTTTGTAGAAATCCTTATTTTCTGACCATGCTAATCCAAAGAAAGCTTCGCTGTATCTCTTCTTTCTGAAATACAAAGAAAACCTGACTGATTTGCCTGCAAACCAGCTTGTTGATTAATGTTAGCTGCATATGTTGAAGACTTCCTTTTTGATACAGTATGAAATACCATATTTTTATCACATTTCCTTTCTGTTCTATACAGAAGAGAATGCTTAAGACATAAGAAAACTTTGTCCTCCCATCTTTAGCAGAAACAGAATTTCAACATAATACAGGCTCAAACTGTAGTTCCTCTGCAAAAGTTATCACCATTTTAGCTACCAGAGACCTGTGAAATTGTTTAAAATATCAATTCGAATTTTGTTAGATGTCTATTCTCTACACTTCTAAAGCCATCTGACTTCCCTAGCTAACAAGCTTACTTTTATACCCTGAACACTTGGCTTTAACACTGCAGATTTGCCATACTACTACGCCTCATGTAACAGTATGTTTACACTCAGTTTAGAGTTGCTCAGTCATTGTGAAAATAAATACTAAATTACCTTTTTTGCCTGTAGTTAACCCTTGCCAAAGCTAGCCACCATCACATTAATTATCTATTAAAACCTGTTACCACAATTTGGATTGCATGACATGACAACAGACAAAAAGATAGTAACAACTCAAAAAAAAAGTATAATTGAAACAAATATATAATACCATATATGCTTCCAGATGATGCATAAAACAAGCTGCAATGATGTGCTATGATGTGGATGCTGAGGTTTCAGAATCATTGGACAAATTAGTGTTTCTGTAAGTTCATGTCATTACCCCACTGGTAGCTGACAACCTCCATGAGGTTTTTGAAAAAAATTAAAGCAATTTTTAATCTGAGACATTGCAATCCTTAGCGAGTACTGGACAGCTCTACTAGTCTGCTCACTACTTGAAGTAGTGCATTATGTTCATTGATATTGTGACCTGCAGCTGAAGGTGATAAGCATCTTAGTTTGATTTTCTGTCAAATAATGTGCCTTCAGGAGTATGGCAGCAACAATATTCTCCAACACACCAGCATGTCTTTTACTTGGAAATCCTAATATATTGAATCAGTAAACATTCATGTTTGAGTCTCTTCCATGACTCAAACATAACAAACAAAACCCCATCATCTTTAGCATAAATTATACACAGCAGTAGATTAGGCTGATGATTCATGAAAATCGTAAGATCAAGAAAAAAAATGCCAACATGGTGAAATAGATCTAAAAAACACCTAGAAAATGAACCAAACGTTTTCTTTTTCTATTCTTATAGGATAAATGTACAATAACGATGGAAAAGAACTGCCAAATTGTTATGTGTAAGCTACAACAAAATGCTGTTCTGAGCAATGTGCTTCTGATCCACCAGAGAGAGATCTATTTCTTTTAGTAAAAGTTTCATACAGTTTGGGCATTGGGCATGTATGGCATTCAACATCAGATGGATGACATTCACTCTAGCAAAGTTTACCTAGTAACTAAAGTAATGTAATCAGTTGTCAATATTTGCCAACAGGACATTTTTGAGATTAGTATCTTAGGGACCACGTTTAAGCCTGAAAAAAGGAAATGTCAGCAAAGTCAGTTCATATTTGATAAAGTCTTCTGCGAGTTGCCCTCATTCAAATATATAGGATTGCTTCTGTGTAGAATTCTACTTTTGTAGTTTTATTCCCATAGAGCAATTAAAATTGCTTTTGTTTTGATAAAAACTTATCAATAAAATTAGATGGCCAAAAGAAGACAGTAACAATTTGAGAATAAGCATTTTATAGCAAATTGAAAGCAAATTAACACAGAAGTTTCTTAACCTGTACAGCCTTTAGGTACGATGCTAATTTAAACCTGTGTTAACCATTGTCTGGAATCTGCTTGGACATGAAATCCATTAAGCTAGTTCCCATTATTTCTTTTTCAATGACAATATTCTTTCTAGACAAAGTTTTCATCGTTACAGCAGAAACTAACTTCTATTCAGTTTTGCTAGAGTGAAATAAAATTCTGCTAGAGTGAAATACAAAAATGACATTTACAAATCATATTTTGAATAGGTAACTCAAATAATCCAAGGACAATTTTTTTTTTGGTCACAGTTACAGTATTTAATGACAAAATCAGGGTTTCCAGTAATGACTCAAGAGAGCAGGTCCCACTTTTTTTTTCCCCCAGAATGGCACAATATAATTTCTACATCTTTGAGAACTTTCAAGGAATTGGTTACAATAGATACCAGCAAGTATTACAATTCTGGCATATCATAGCAAAACCTACCTACCTTTAAGATCACTTTTTAGAGAGCACATTTTTTTTAATTAATATTTCACATAATGCACAACTTTTGCTAGACACAAAAGGAGCCTTTTAAGACAGAGTTTGCAGTACAGTACTCAAGTCTAACAATACATTATTTTTATTCTTTGCAGAACTTTAAAAAGATAAAGAAACTATTGATATTGTTACAATTTACAAATACATTCTTTCATATGAAACACTAACCTGCATTATAGTATATGTTATGTACATGACTATCTAATAATACTAGGCTGTACACACTAAAAGCTAAGTTCCAGAACGAAATTGCAATGCTGTAAGATTTACCTTTGGATAGACATTTATACACCTCTGTTATTTTACTTTTTTTTTTTTTCCTAAGAACTACCTAATCTTGTAGTTAATGAACAGGAAGAACAAAGTAAACACACAGACAAACCACTTTTCCTTCATTCAATAACACTAGGTTACTCAGAATTCCCATAGTAAATGGCTTTTGATGGTTGGATAGAAGTCCTGAGTTATGCTACATAACACAATACACTTAACTGGAGAATATAAAAAAAAAAAATGCTGAAAAACTGTCTGTGGGACTGAAGTAATGATTTAGAACAGTTCAACTCACAAAAGGTCTGGAACTTAGCAGTGCAACTGTGACCTTGTCCTGTCCAGCCGATATTCATGTAAACACCTGAAAACCATGTCTTTTATCTGAATTTAAACAACTAATTCTTTTCAGGTTTATCTCATCTGGGGTTTAGACATTTCTTCTAAATAATTGACAAGCTTAGAAGCCCAGCTAGATGGCAGCAGTTCAAAACCTATTCCTTCTTTCTCTCAAGAGAAAGACTTGTGAGGTTAGCAGCAGAATATAGTTAAAGTGAGAGTGGAAAAGATGACAACAGAAGATAGCTATGTGGTCAAAAACGTACTCGCTGACTAACTTCTAATGCAGCTATTTTTAAAGAACAGCCTAACATTTTGTCTCTAGCAGGGGTTTAATTTCTAATGAGGGACTGTTTTCCTGGTTAATTTGCAGAAAATACCCATAGTCATTACAGCAGTGCTCAGAAAGCTACTGGCACTTCCAGGGCAAGCATTAATTGTACGTAGCTCAATGGAGTGTTCAGAACTCATGTTGTTAATGAGCCTGTTCTGACTTATAACAGATGTGGCCAAATTCCTTTTCAGTTGATGGTGTTGGATGTAGTAACTGTTTACAGCTGATGCTAAATAGATCTAAATGATCGTATGGTACTACACAGATGACAAATTTACCCCTTCTCTCAATTCCCAGTGTGAAAATAAATAAAAAGCTTCATACAAAACAGTTTAAATTACAGTAAAAAAGCACAAAGAACCAAACCAGATGTAAACTTTGAATGCAATCAGTTAACTAGACAGTGTCCTTAGTTCAAATGAGCATGTTTTCCTGAAACCAAGCATCTCTTTACAAAATGGGTATTTCCAAGAGATTTTCAGTTACTTCAGCTTGCAGTAACTAAAATATTCTCAATTACTACAGAAGCTTTTATCTCTCTTACAAGCACTGCTCTGAGGATTTTAGACTGTTTAAAGTGTCATCAATAATGCAAAAATCTTATTCTACATTGAAAATGAAAACTACAGTACATTCATATAATGCCAGCTTTCTGGCTCTCCGGTAAGATGAGGACAGAAATGAAGAGCAGGCATCTTCAGAAGATGGAGGCTGAAACTTCTGCTAGGATTTCTGTTTCTAGATTACCATTTTGTTTGTTTTCTTTTTTTTAAAAAAGCAGCATCTTTTTTTTCTTTTTTTTTTCCTTCATTCTAGAAGCATATTAGAACATCTAAAAAATGTTAAGAAAACAGCTGTGAAGGAAAAGAGTAACCTACTTATTTTTGTAAGAGAATACAGTGCATATATTGCATATAGTGAATACAGAGTGAAGTAGGGAGTCACCCTTCCAGTAATAATATATATTGAAAACTGAGACCCAAACTAGGAGTTATGATTCTATGTACCAAGACATGCTTTTTGAAAGCCTCTATTTTAAAAATCAGACGACTAACTAACACAAAAGTCATTCTAATCAGACAAATTTCTGAAGTGTTCCAAAAAAATTCTTAATATAGAATTTATGAAAAAGAGGTGACTTGGAAAATGATGCATTCTCATTTTCCCAGGCCTTTGCATTGTCATTTACACAGACCTTTAGCCACAGAATCACAGGTAAAAAGAAAATGAAATGTTATTTTATACCAGATTGCTAAATTCTAGACTGTGTTTGAGGCACAGCTATGTGTGTACAGATGTAAAAATTACTTTTTTTCCTCTATTTTGAAACCTCAAGCATACATTCTGTAGGTTTCATTATACTATTCAAATAATCAATCCTGAAGGGAAAATAGAAATACTCAAAATGCAGCACTGGTAACAGATTTCCCTATGAAATTCAGATATGCACTTCTGAATGCTGGTGATGGCACATGCAAAACTTCCTACACTGGGTAGAAGAAACACGTTTTTGTGTTTCCCAGGACAAGGCAGTCTATTCTCCACTATAGTTACAACCCCAGGTGTTTAATTCCAACATTCCCACCCTGCTGATGCTACATAAAATGAAAAAAAGTATATCCCTTCTTTGGATTTTATTTCCACACATACACCCATAACCAGTTAAATAACTTTCTGTACAAATGGGGAAGAACACTACTATTTTAATCCTGATCAACTTGTCATTTGGTCCAGTTCCCCTGTTTGCTTTCACTCCTGTAACAACTGAAATACAGGTAGAAAGTACTGCAGGACTGTGTAGCAATATTACAAAAGAGGAACAAAAGTCAAAAAAGGTAGAAATGCAACACTTTTTCCTGCACAGAAACTGAAAGAATGCATCTCCACTGAACTGGAAGAAAAAAGCACACAGAAGTCTGGATCTCCTGTAAAAACTGCTGAACATAGCCTTTCCAGTTTCTCTCAGGAAGGTTTCAGCTTTGGGCAGTATCTCAGCATTTGTGCTTCATGGCAAGCTGAAAAATAAAGAAAAAACAAATTAAAGAGAGATCACATGTAACGATAGCTGTATCAAGCTAATGTGGCTAGTCTGGATGAGAAAAGCTTGTAAATCAAATTCTCCAAAAGATGCCTGAAATCCATAACTTCTTTGCACACAGATATGCAGAGTCGTTCTGTTTGCTTGGCCATAAAGCAACCAAAATGGGAACTCTGCTTTGCTGCACAAAGCGTTCACAAGCCCTAGTAAGTTGAAATTGGTGCCTTCCTCTTCTCTGTTGCTGTTTTGCCAGAAAGTTACATTTTTGCCATTTGAGCAACGCTCAACTGGACCTTGCTTTTCTGGTTTCACTGGAGTAGTATGTTTTATTTTCTGTACAAACAACATCTAAGGTCCAAGTAGCAGCTGCCCCTCAAAGACTTAACCAGAAGAATATTAGCAATAAGCAATACTGTACTTATTCCTAAATGCTCCAACAAAACCCCAACAAAACTTTCTTGAAAACCAAAGCACGTCACCATAAAGAAGTGTGTCTCTAACCTAATACATTCTTGGGTGGCTGCCCTCTGCATTTTTGTGAGATAAGAGTAAAGGAATTGCAGGACTACAGAACCTCTAAGATACAATTCAAGACCTGGGGCACCAATACAGAAAAACTTGCAAGAAAAAGTGTTGTAAACCCCATTTTACTAAAATATCCTTATGATCACTGAGGTGATAAGCATTTATGGTCCTCTAAGAACTAAACTATATTTTGTTTTCTTCAAATACAAAGACGCTATTTTTTTGTTAAAAAGACAAAACCCAAGCATTTATTACAAATCCTTAACTATCATCCACTGAAAGACTGTCACACTCCTGTTTTAGGCAGCTGGTAATTGGGATAGCTTCAGCAGCACACAGCCCTTCACACTCACGTAAGGAAGACTGGTAATCTGTAGAACTGGACTGGCAGAAAGGTTTCATAAATCTCAGTCCAGCACACAGTCTGAATTAGAGATTACCCTTTTCTATTCTGCATCACAAAAAAAAAAAAAAACCCAAACAAACAAACAGCATTGTGGATGTTTTTAGCTTCTCCACTGTTCCTGCTGTTTCCCCCCTGATTTTTGTTTTGAATTATTATTATTATTTTGTAAACATTTATTTCTAAATATGGTACAGCATAGGCTATCAAGGATGGTATTTTTATTACAATACTGCATACTTTAATCTGGAGAGTTTCTTAAAATAAGATTTTCCTAACACAACCTGTTTGAAAAGATTTCTTTCTGTTCACAGCATGGCTTCATCTGTGGAACTGCTGTTCTGCACATGTGGAAGATGAAAGGGTAACACACACTAATGAAACCTATTCAAATCTTAATCAAGATTCACAGCGGCCCAACTATCAGAGGCATTTTTCATTTTTTAACTCCTTACCAAGCAGCACTCTATGCTTTACTCTAAAGCACCAAACCTGTTGCCCCCTACCCTAGAAGGGGTGGTACCTGCTGTATAAGGTTGGTTTTCCGAGTTGGTGTAGTTATTGTCACTGGGGGAGGGGGGGAAGAAGGTGGTGTTAGATGGAAGAGTCCAAGAGCAGACTCGTACCATACTCATGCTACTAAGCTGAACCACGCTAATCCAAATGGACCACAAAGTAGAGGATTATCGTGGTAAAAATTAAAATAAGTTGGCTTGTGACATTTTAAAGACTACATAAGACAGAGGCTTGCATAGAACTGCAAGTTATCAACCCAGGATTTCTAGTGCTAATGCAGTAGGCAGGCACTGTTTGGCATAAGTGTGACAAAGCCTAATGCATGTCCTAAGCAGCAAATCTATCACACTTACATGCTAAAATGGTTGCTCATGTGCAGAAAACTTTCTGTCAGCAAATTAAATGCTGTGGATGCCTAGAATTTCTGTCACAGAGATGGAAGCTCAGCACCATTATGCACATGCAGAAGCAACAGGCATAGTACTATCAATACCTTACACCAAGAATAGAGAATGTCCATACATTCCTGAGACTGAACAATTCCTCAAAATCCTCATAACTAACATTTCCAGACAAAAAAAGATACCTCTTCAGAAACAGTCACCGACCTATGACTGCTTATCAGAGGAGATTAACAACAATTTCACTATACTGCTGCATGAAGTATGGGGAACAGTTCCAAGCAGCAGTGGGAAGATGGATTTGAAATATGCTTCAGGAAGGTGAAGATAGGTAGTTTCAATTCAAGTGACAATGTAGCAAACTTCAGACCTATGCACTGAAGTTATAAAACAGAAAACTGCCAAGTGACGAAGAACATCAAGGAAAACAGCAAGCTGTTTGTAAACAGTGACTGACTGCAATTCTTTCTAGAGTTTCCTCCCCTCACAAGGAATGTGTGACTCTGACCTACTCAAAGCCTGGTACCACCAAAATCTTACCTTGTGTGCAGTTTCTGCAAACTGCTGAGCACTGTTTTTCAGCTCCTCTGTCTTCTCTTCTGCTCGACCTAGCCTTTCACCGCGCTCATTTAAAGCCTGACTTGCCTTCTGTACTGCACTTGTCACACTGTCCGCTGCTGAATGGAGTATGCTGTTTCCTGCAATATCAAAAGAAACTATTATAACACCCAAATATATATATGCTTTGTATTAAATACAATTATTTTAATTTATAATGTTCTAGAGCTGATGTGTTATCTGCTAGTTTATCATCTAGTTGCATTTTGGATAATGGGATAAGTTACTGTTTTCTCACGCAAACCATATTATTAGCAAATTATAAACAAGTACCGTGTTGCAATGTAATACTTGGGGAATACAAGGAAGCCATGGACATAACTTAGCTATGTATTACTTTTTAAGTCTTATGCTCACACATCATTTCAGGAAGCTATTCTACTAAATAAATTAAACTGTTCACAAGTGCACACAGCTTCTTCACAACACTATCATGTTAATATAGATTAACTTTCTTTGGAAGTTACACTGTTTCCCTAAAGAATAAATAATTGACTCTGCAGATGTCTGTATGAATTCACCATTTTTTTTTCTATATTATAATTATTATAATAATATTTCATTTACAAATGCACCCAAAACACTATTACTACAGTATTTTATGCTGCTCTGATCTATCTAACTTTGACCCTTCTCCACACGGAGCACTGGCCATGTTTCATGTGACAACATACTTTATTTAAACCTTGGTATTTAAAGTCCCAGCAAGGCTCAGTATCTCCTAAACCTAGTGCTTTACCATCCAAATCAACTTAGCAGTTTCTCTGTTTCTTCTCTGGCACGCAATGTATAGTTTTTTCAAGTTTTCAACAGAACTGCATCCCCTTCAAATGATCAATCTTTTCAGTACGCCCTTCTATACTGCTTCTCAACTGAAGGGATTATCCTCTTTCTGGAATGAGCTGCTGATCAGTGTTTATACTATGAACCACAGTACAAACTGAAAACTCTGAAGAGGAAGCTGCATGTTATCAGTATGAACTGATATATGTATTAAAATACATATTTTGTCCTATCCCTTTAACCTTTTCAGCCAAAGGACTAGTAAAAATTCAGCTTTTCACAATACAGTAGTCCTTTGGTGTTTTCCACAAGCTTTAAAACTTAATCTACTTTACAGGGTTTTTGTTATCTAGCAATTTGTTGCCTAGACATATACAAAGGCACTGTGAGAGCCAGAAAGCCAATACAGACAGAATATTAACTACTAGGCTCGCTGTTGCTGCCAGTTTTCTAGATTGCCCCAAATATTGCAATCCATCAGAGCCTTTTTTTTCACAGCATTAAATCCAAATATATAAGTAACGCTTCTAAATGAATTATGCTGCTAAAGGTATGAAACTAGTTCAAGACATGAAGCTGAACTGAGCACTACAGCAAATTTGCTGTTACAACAAAGTCTGTTGTTCTTACATACAAGTGGAAATAAACACAAACCTACTGCCTTTATTGTCAGTCTGAAAAGTGTATCTACTTAAAAAAACATTGCCAGGTTAAAAAATAAAACCCAAGCATTAATTTGAAGGGCTATTTTGCTATTAGTTTCATAAGGAAAAAGAACAAAAGACCCATGCAGACTCATTTTCGAGATAATACTCCTTTCCTTAGAAACAGCAAACAAACAATGAAGAGTGAAACTGAAGGTTGCCCCACGTAGCCTGGGGATCAACAGTACAAAGCTGCACATGCAGGAACTCTTCAGATAAAAAACTGTCTTAAAATTTTATTAAACTAAAACACAACTAGTATCAAACTATGGAGGCGGGGGAGGGACCCAAGAACCTACGCACAGTGACTCACACATGATGAGTCAATATGAGAAATATCAAGCAAAGAGCACCCTAGCCTCCTGTATAACCAATATTGTTACATTTTTCACATCAGTAAAAAAAAAAACCCAAACAAACAAACAGGTGTATAGGACGTATAGGAACAGCTACAGGTTTGGTTTTGTCTATTGTTGCATGGAACAAAAAGGCTGCATTTACAGAAGGAAAATAAGGATTGGCATTAATGTTAAAGAGATGAATATCTGAGAATATCGTGAGCTGGAATTTGCAGAGACAGAAATGAAACTTTATCTTTTCAAGTGGTCTCTCTTCAGACACTGAAGAGTCTGATAATAAAACCGAACAACTTGAAATATTGTACACTTTTTCACTTCAAGATTTTTCAGTTAATTGTTATTTTGTTTATAATTTGCTCATTTAAAGCCAGTTCTTAGGGGATTATTTTGGTGTCAGTTCAGGTAACTTTTCCAATAAACACATGTACTGGGCAACACCACACTGGAAATAAGTTTCCCTTTTTCAGTGGCGTGATCTACAGGCTTTAACCTCTTGTATATATCAGTGCTACTTTTCCAAGATAAGAGTTTTAAAAGCTCTCAACACTGGATTAATTCTGTTGTTACTTCACAGGATCACAAACCTTCTCCTGAATTCAAGGGAAGCAGGGTACATAGAGAGGTTTATAAAACTAAGCATCTTCTGAAGTCTTAACGTGTGTTCAGGAGTAGAAGTTAACACAGATTGCTGACCTTCTGTCAGTGTCAATAGGAAACTGAAGAATGAAAACATTCTGTATTTTCTATATTCCTAAAAATACCAGGATTTGTGGCCAAAGATCAGTATCTATTTCTCTACATTGTTTTCAGCAGAGAAGAAAGAACTTGGAAGTTTGGCACAATAATAATAATTGTTTTTCTTTCTAGATAATACAGTATCATGTTCTCTCCAGGTAAGATCTGCTGTATTTTTCTATGGGCAGTGACTTTCAGAAGCTGCTATTCTGAGGCTGTTTCGGAGAACTAGTTTTGGATAATCTTTTCCAATGGAACATCAGTAAAATAATACACCCCACCCCAATCTATGAGCAGCACAGAAACCCATGTGTCAGTAGTCTATTCACTGGTATATATCTAGAGCATGTGTAGGTGGTTTTTGGTATGACTGACTATGCCTTGTCCTTATATTAGTATCACCGCAAGAATAGCAACACTTGTACTGGATGTATTGGAGAATCATTCCTATGAACAAATTACCTACAACCTGCAAATTTTTTAAGCTGTTCTTCAGGACATAACTACTACAATTCAAGATCTCCAGAGAAATTTGTTCCATGACTGAACAACAAAACTGCCTGAACTGTACCCACTTAGGTGTAAACATGCCAACCACCTGCGCTGAGCCACTTAAGAAAAACTCAAAGAAATGTGACAGTTAACATCTCTTTCCTAGAGTCTGGAAATCCTGTTTTCCATCTTTGCTTAGTTTTTACCAAAGACGTGACAACTGTTCTTAACCACCTTGTTTTGGTGGTGGGTGGGGGTTTTTTTGGGGGGGGGTTGGTCCCCCCCCCCCCTTCTTTCTCAATAAAAAGTTTGAGAAATTTCAGGACTTCTCATCTACTAGGTGAGAAACCCAAGCTCCTCAATGGAAGACTTTCAACAGCTTTTCACATACTTCTCAGAAAGAGATTTTATAACACTTGCAAGATGAGATAAACACCACCAAAATATAGGAATGGGTCAGCTGATGTTCTGAATTGTTTTTAGTAGGAAAGCACTTGCATTATTCCCAAGATGTCCAGCTCCAAGGGTCTGTGATCTCAAATTTTGCATGGCTACAGTCTTCACAGAACAGAGTCACATGCTTGTGTTGCTGCTTTTTCTAAGGTATACAGGGATCTGCCCATTTTTGGAGTGTCTATATCTTTCTATAGCTTTGTAGAACAGATCCCAGCAGTTGAGGCTACAGACTTTTCTCTTTCAAATTAACATGAAAGGAAAATAGAAAAAGTTTACATATTTTGTCATTTTATTAAACAGCTTTTTTTTGAAGTCTCTATTAAGGGCAAGCACATAGCTTTTCACTATCTAACAGTATTTGCAGATTCATTAAGTGGAGCAAATACTGCCAGATCACATGGGGAAAAGATGTATTTATACTGAGTTTAATATAAAGTATTAGGTTAATATTAATTTATAGTATCAGCAGAACATGTATATTTAGGCCAACTTCAGTTTGAAACTAAACAAATCAAGCTTAATTCAGTGAGTTTCTTCAGTTTAATTTTGCTATATATAAAAGCAAGAAACATACTGGTGATTTATTTTCAGTTACTCAAGTGGCTTAATAAGGTCGCTTCTAATACAGCTTTTTCTTCTATAATACTTTTTGTCATCTTATTTGAAGTTGTCTACCCAGAGGAAAGGAACATGCATTTCCAAATCAATCCATAGCTACACAGCTTAGTAATCCAATTTGCTAAGCAAAATATACATCTTATTTTGAATTTGCTGTAGCAAAATATAAACCATTGGAATTAAACTCCTTTCCCCCTTTAGAAAATTCAGTTAGTGACTTGTATAATTACAGATAATGTTACTAGGACCCAAAGGTGCAGAAATAGCAGAAGGGCAGCAGCCCCCGTGTGAGTGTTTCAGACTGGTGAACCTGGAAGTATTACCTGCTTATGGACATAAACACTGAAGAAATAGCACTTTGCAGGAAGCACCGCAGCTCCTCTCAGACCTATTTTTAAATTTCTGGTTCTTATGATCACAAACTATATCAGAGGGTTTTGCAGCCCATGAAATCAGGTGACATTGCTTTATGCCTTTTATCATGCACAAGAGAAAAGTACATCCTTAACCTGACAGTACATGAAAGATATAGAGATACTATCATCAATCAGCATGGGAACTGGTCTGTTTGTTGAAGAAACTAGTCGGTCTACAGAGATACCATTATTTAGTCTTCATGTTTTGTTTTAACACACATTCATAAAAGGTTCATCGTATTCTCTATTAGGCGTATCAAATGTATTTCAGTTCAGTGCAGGGATTTATCTGTATGTTAGTGATAAGACTTTACAATGAGCATTTACTTTTTATTTGTATATGCATTAACACAGCATTTAGCAACTACCTTCTTCTGAGAAGGAAATAAATGCAATTAGCAACAATAATTAAGAAGTTCCATCTATCACATGAACAACCTTTTTATTTAAAGAAAACAGGTATTAATGGTACCCATTCGACTGCATAAAACTGGACCTTTGTCACTGAATAAAGGTTAAAAGCATAATGACAATCAGTTCATTAAAAAGACCACCTCTATCACAACATAATTATTCCATATGCCTACACATAGTATTTACACTCAGATACGCTGGTGCAACTAGAATTTCAACAAAATTTTGGAAACACTGATTGTAAATACAAAGAATGGCTTTTTTCTCCTTCACTTCCTTTGTGTTTTGTTAACTGCTTGGGCACTCATCACTTAAGAACCAAAAGCACTGAACAATTAAAATATCAATAAAAAACTAAAGGACTCTAAGGAGAAAAGAAAGGTGCTGAACAATTAAGAATGAACATATCCTTGTGAAAGAAGGGAGCATCACACATTCCTTTTGTAAGTGGGAAAGTGGTCTGAAGAAGGGAAGCAGCTATATAATAAATAAGCATTATTTCTATTCCCAAGTTACTTCAAAAGTCTTACTGAAAAAACAGTTTAAACTGACAATAGGCAAATATAAAAAACACTAAGAGGGGAAGGATTAACATGAATTCTGGGTTTTCTGAAAGAATAGTGAAAGAAGCCTTAAGACTGTATTTCTAATTATAGCTAGGAATTAAGATTACTTTCCAGTTTATCTCATCACTCCTTAATAATGGAGGTGACAAAGACAGACTGTAGCTTCAAAAGATAATTTTGAAAATAAATCACCTTTTTAATGTCCACCTAAAATTAAAGATGATCCTTTTGACTTATATAACAGACCAGCTTTAAATTCTTTGCTTAGCTATAGCAGGTTTCTAACCCTTCATACCAATGATTAATATTAGACTCCATATACATACATAAAATTTGATTAAATTATAAAGAAAATTACAAAAGAAAAAAAAACCAATTTGCTAATATTTTGACCTTGTGTTCGCATGTTCCAAATCTCTTACTGGCAAGTTACCTAAGCATGGGAAAAACGCTCAAGATAAACAGTAATTTCAGGTTAAGTATTTCTGTAATTTTTAAACATAATACATCTATTTCTAAATGAACTTCAGAAATATAATAAAGTTAAATTTTTCCCTTAAAGAACCACAATTAATTTCTTAGGTCTCTCTTAGCATGTCATCCAGGCTCTTAATGTTAAATAGCATGGGCCTTGGTGCTGACTTAAAAGGAATGCCAATAGTAACTGGTTCCCATTTAGACTTTGAACTGCTGACCATTACCCTTGGTATCCACCCACCTTGTTGCCCACCTATCCAGTCTGTATTTCCCCAGCTTTGCTATGACAATGCTAGAGGAGACAGTGTTGAATGCCTTGCTGAAGTAAAGGGAAGAAAAAAAAAAAAAAAAAAAAAAAGAAGATATCTGCTGCTCTCCCTTCATCCACTGAGCCAGTCACTTCATCACAGAAGACAAGCTGGTTGGGAACAATTTGCTTTTAACAAATCTCTGGTGCCAGCACTCCTTGCCCTCTGTATGTCTACAAAAGTCTTTCAGAAGGATTTGCTCAATAGCCTTACAAAGATAAAAAATGTATTTCAAGTTAACTAGCAATTGAAGTTTTCAGCACAGAACTACTACCTGGTTCAAATAATTGTTAAATACCAAAGCTTCTCTATGCATGCAAATAGAATTCAAACTCATGAAAACCTCATTTAATCTTCAGACCTACCCATAAGATGGCTATTGACATCGGATGTTGTCTTAGTTGTCTGTGTCAAGCATTAATTGTCAAATTCCAGGCTTGATAAAAATTACTACAGTCATTTACATGTCAAAGTAGAAGTGGTTTGGGTTTTGGGGGGGAATTTTGTTTCTTTTTTTCCTTTTTGAATTGTCAAATCTTTTTTATCCACCCCATCTTGGCTTTCGTAAAAAGTTTTGAAAAACACCTACCCATAATTAATGCACAGTGAAGATAAACAGTACTTCCTTGATACTAACTTATTCACTACTTCTTTAAAAAGTTTTAATCGACTGGAGAAAACCTTATCAAATCTATCAGCATGACAGCTCATTCCAGTCACAAGGAGACTTTTTTTTTTTTTTTACCTAATGTCCTTTTGTATCTTTTTGTCAGTGAATGGCTGCTATTTTAGCATTCTGTTTCTGGCAGGTTATCCCTCTGGCAGAGATAATGTTTGTTATGCTAAACCTGGAGGTAATGTGGCTCAAGCAGCAGGAAACTGAGGGGGAACAAATCCTCCCGTGTGGGCTGCTGTGTGGGAATTTGTACTTGCTCCAGCTAAATGTCTCCCCTGGCAGTGCTGATCAACAGCTTTCGAGTAACCATGCTCTGCAGTCCAAGAACACCCCTGACACAGGCTCCCCTAAATCTCCCCTAAATCTACTAGGGTACAAGCAGCTCCACTGCAAAACTCCTCTCCATGTTGTTCAAGGATGAGAGCTGGGATTTGTTCCACAGGAAAACTAACCGTTTCTGAACATAGCAGAAATTGGATGACTCCCATAATATTGCTTTAGATGCACACCAGCTAGAACAAGTCACAGAAAGTCTCAATCCTGAGTTACAGTTAGTAGCGTCCGTCAATAGTAACATGTATTATGCTCATATTATTATCTAATTTTACTTTCATTTTAATCAATCTAGCTACAGGTAGGAACTGTACTAAAGCCAGCTATTTGATCTCCTTCAGACAAACATGCTTTAACCTGTTTAAATGCTTTAAACCTTCGCTTTAGGATGTGTATTCTCCCATCTCCCCAAAAGCATTGCAAATTGGTAACTTTGGCAAATAATGAATTAAGGAGATCACTGCTATCAAAGACAAAATACTAGGCTAACCAGATTTTAGTATGATCTGGCTTGAATGTTCATTATGTTCCAAGAAAACTCCTTAAGATTTTGTTAAACAAAAATTGATGGACATATAAGAAAATTACAAGAATCAGCAGATGCTTTCAAAAAAGTTTTAAAGCAAGGTAAATACAGTGATACTTATCTAGTATATTTTCCAAGTCTCCAACTATGTGTGGCTTTGGGGATTTCATGAGACAGAGTATCTTTGTGCACATCATCTTGATTGAATTCTTTTCATAAACTTCTCTAAGAAAAGAACCAATCCCACTTTTAGCTGACCAAATAATATTATCTCCGAACATACCAAATAAATGCATCTGGATGATTTCTCCTGTTTAACTCACCTATTTCAATATAACCTAACGAGAACCACACAAATTAAAGAAAGTCAGGTAGCATGAAACACAGCAGACCATTAGCTGACCAAAACCTGAAAGCAGCACGTCAAAAGAATGACTTCTGCAGAGCACAGGGAATAAAATTTAATGAAGTGGAGAAGATGAGGTCTTTAACAAAAAAATAAAATAAAAAAAAAAGCACCTTAAGGGTTCAACAGTTCAGTATTTTTACTTCTAACAAGGAAGGTGTATCCCAATTTCTCAATGAGGCTTGCAAAATCTCAGATTTAGAAAGAGATGTATTGCAAAAACCCACCCCTTTTTATGATTCTGCAAGGGACTACAAAAATCCCTTCCACGGACAGTTGAGTAGGATGAGCTTTCTTGCCACAGTCAGAAGAAAATAGAAAAATTCTCTGATGCTAGCACCCTTTTATTTTAAATAGTGACATTAAACAACATAGGGGCCATAAGAGTAAAAAAAATAAACTTGCAAGCTTTGCTGCTTTTGACCAGCTGAGTGGTAAAATCACTGGAAATGGGATAAATTCCATGTGGATTTTTACTGACATTGATGTCATCCTGTAAAGACAAAGTATGCATTTTTTGGTTGAAACCTTTCAGCAATTTCTACCAGTAGGTGAAATGCGGTATTTCCTGCATTTCTTCATGACCACAAGGTGAAATATCCAGTCGAATTCTATTCAAAATCAAAATATTTTTCTGTAAGGAATATCCAGAAAGAGGAAACATTTCATATAGGATAAAAAGATGGTAACTACTATAAAGAGTTATATTTAATATGAAAAAAACCCCTATTTTGAATGAAAGCCTGTGATGGGTTGACTCTGTTAGCAGATAAGCTCCCACCCAGTTGTTTGCTTACTTCCACCCAGTGGGATGAGGGAAGAGAATCAGGAGGGAAAAAGTAAGAAGACTCAAAGATTGAGATAAAAATAGTTTAGTAAGTGAAGGGGAAAAAAGCCCCCAAACAACCCACAACAAAAAACAAGCGATGCAAAAACAATCGCTTACCACCAGCAGCCCAATGTCCACTCAGTCCCGGAGTAGCGGCTACCTTGGGAAAAGAGGGCCCCCCCCCGGTTCTTATTGCTCAGCATGCTGTTACATGGCATGGAGTATCACCCTGGTCAATTTGGGTCAGCTTTCCTGGTTGTGCTCCCCTCCCAGCCTATTTGCTGGGGGCAGGCAGAATGAGAAACCCAGCGTAAGCACTGCTCACCTAAAATGGTGGTATGTTACCAACACAGTTTTGGTCACAAATCTAAAATACAGCACTATACTGGCTGCTATGAAGAAAGTGATCACCATCCCAGCCAAAAACAATACAAAGTCTAATTGACCTTTTCCCTGCCAAGTAATCCAAAGGGTTTACACATCTCCAGACACATTTGTTTTGTTTTGTTTCAAATTCAATTCACCAAGGTATTGACATTTCTTTTAGGGTGTGCAGAAGAATCAGGTTGCAAAAGACAAAACTGAAGACAAAACACAGGATTCTTCTAAACAAAGGTCCTGCTTATAGTCTCTGTGTCAATACTACTGATTGATCTTCTGATTAAGTAGTGTTAATTATTATTGAGAAACATAATGCACTAACGTGCTACAATGGAGGCATGGAACAGCATATTTGTCAACAGATTCACACCACTAAATCAAGTAGGTGACTTTGAAAATTCCACATCTGCTACAAATTCAATCTGTGTTTTTACAAAAAAACTATTTAAGTAGCATATTCAAAATTACCATCTCCTGTTACCATATAGGCTGAAATAAAGTTGTAGTTCATTAGTAAGAATGAAAAAGAACTGGTCAATGTCAGGATGGAGTCAGTCAAGAGCAATGGTTTGAACAAAGCAAACCAAAAAATGTAGTGTCTGGCCTGAGACTGACTGGCTGTGCAAGAGCAGCTGCCCTCAGGGAGAATGTGGTCTGGTAACCTAGGAACTATACATTTAAGGGCCATCTTTTCACAACATCCCAGTCACCCAGGACTGGTGTGACTATGTTTATATCTGAATGTTTTCTCTGCTAATTGTGCACATTGCTCCCATCTGTTTTGACCAGCTACTGTCAGTAATAAAAATCAACTTGAATGTAGCTTGTATCTGATTAGTCACTCCTTTTAGAGAGCACTTCACAAAAGCTGCCACCTCCTCCACCCTCCAAACTGTACTTAACCACTGAAAACAACACTTCAGAAAGAAGAAAACGACCACAGGAAGCTCAAGTTCTTTACCTGGCATTTGTTCAGACAGGAATTCAACTGCCTAAAAAGATTTTTTTTCCCAAGGAAAAGGCAAGAGAGGAAGTTACAAATTTCTCTAGTCTGAAAGTTTCCCGTATGCTGTCAAGGCTCAGGTGACTCCCACATATTAGCCAGATTCAGCAATCAAAACAATAAATTTTGTTAGGAGAAAGAATTATGCCATTAAAAAAAAATAATTAACAGTTGTTCATTACTGCAACACAGCACTGAAGACATGAAGGCAAATCTCTTCCTCCACTAAAATTGTCACAGAAACTGTTCACAACAAGGAACAGATGTGTCTGGAATGACCCACCAGAAAGACCACAATAGTAATGAAGGACTAAGTGAACTCTAGGCTTCTAACACAGGAAGCTTAGGTATTTCAAAATCAAAATATTTAGACTGATAAAGTTCCAACTGATAGTGGCACTTCACACTTCCATATGCTGCCTCTCCTTACTGAGCACATTTGTTTTGTTAAAATCACCACTACCAGAGAGTTACAGTTCCTAGACTACCATTAGCCCAAGGCTTTCCATCACTACTGTAACGTAACAGCTGATCATGAAGGTCGACAGGACGAACGTGTTCTTCCCCTCCTTTTTCATCCCTCTCACCTCCCTGCCAAGTGACTGTTGCACATCCTTTCACGTGTATTGGTGCTGTGCTGACAGCCTCCTTTAGGAGTTCTTTTGAATAAAAGAGGAAACTGCTGCTAAAAAGAACCAAACAGATAAAAGTTTTCTGACCTCTCAAATAGCCACATGAAAGCCTTATTAAACAGCTCAAGTTATTAAGTAGATTACAGAAACAGTACTTCTGTGATTGTAATCCTATAAGATAATTCCCTCTTACAACTTAATGAATGCCCATATCACATGAATGGAATGTTCTCTAGGTAATTTCAATACTTAAATTATCAGCCAGAAAGGATGGCTAAGTGATCTGAAAGACAGAACATTCATAGAAAGTATTATCTTTACTGGGTTTATTAATTTAATTGTAACTTTGAAATACTTGAAACCTGAAGTTAAATCTGAACATCAATTTCTCAATTTATCTTTCAAGGATAATGTACTTCCCAGCTTAAATTTGAGCCTTAAAAATCTGGAAGTCTCCTAGCTCAGCCTGGACAGGAGGAATTCCATGGACTCCACCTACTCCGAAAGTAAATAAAACACTTCTGTAGGTCTTTGCACCTGAATCTGGAAAGTTTATGACCTTCAAAAGAAGCATGAGTTACCAAAGCTTGGTAACTGTTGTGATATAAGTGGTATATATTCTGCACTTAATTTAGCTTTTACTAATCACACAGCATTAAGAGTCACTCTACTCTCAACTCATGGATCAATGTTCCACTTTCGTAAAAATCTGATTCTGCCCAGGAAAGTAACGGATGTTTCAGAGTAAAAAGTGATCTCAAATGAAGACTAGTGATTACACTAGTTTCCCTTGTTTTGATGTGGGGTAGGCAATTTCTTCTGACACAAATGAATCTTTTAATAGCCATTAACACCAACAGTGGCCAAGAACAGCTGCTAATAGAAAAATTCAGGCAAATATTGCATATGATTTTGAAACAGAGAGAATTTCAGATTAAAAATCCATCTAATTTTGTATTTCGACCAAAACACAAGACAGAAAGAAAAAAGTAACAGTGGATTATAAGCACTCTATAAACCTCTTAAAACATGACCCCATACTTTTGAGTCTTCCTGACTTGCAAGGAAGCCTATAATATTAATTCTAGTAATTTAGAATATTTTATACTGTAACAACATGTTCTAATATAACCCTAGTTTGTCACTTCATTGCTTCTGAATCTTATTTACATCTGCATACAATTTCTTTTCATGTATCTGTAATATTGTACTTTTAAGGCCAAAAAAAGCCAAGTTTCATATACCTCAGTTTTCACATGAGGAAACGGCATATTATACTCCTGCTGCTAGTTAAGTAGTATCTATACCCTGGGAATTAAACAGATGCTTCCAAGTTATTTCTAACAATAACAAAAAAGACCTTGTGAATCATAACATCATACTTTTAAAAAGGTCATACTGCTTATAAAGATTGTAGGAGGAAAAATGATAATCCTAACTGTTCTGCTGCAAAACCTTCATCAGCAAACAACAAAACAAGACAAGCTTTAATGGCAATTGAGATCAGTTTCTTCCTCTGCTCTCATTAGCCATGTCAGCTCTTTAGATTTGCTAGGTACATTTTAAGAAGGGAAAAAAAAAAAAAGAAAAAAGAAAAAAATCAAATCAGTCTAGTGGGTAACATCCCACTTATTTTAGCCCTGGGTAAAAGCTAAAAAAGAAAGCTACGTGCTCTTTCTGGATTGACTGACTGAATGAAGAATGTGTCTATATTTCAGATTCCTGCAGTGACTGCAGCCTACAACAGCCATTCCAGATCTGGACTGCTAGCTATCCAGGGTCTTGCAGGTAATATTGTCACAGCTGCAGAAAGCTCAGAAGAGACCAGAAGGTCCACCTGAGGACTTGAGTAAATGCTCTGATTTCAAGATTGCTATAACTAGACTACTGATAGTACTCTACTTACTAGTAGAATTATGCTCTACTCATCTGCATGAGTTTTTTTTATCATAGCTTTGTGGAAATGTTCTAAATGAGACACTGATGGAATAAAGTTTCTTCACTTTTGCACCACTATTAAGCATGAACCATGTAGAACAATCACAGTGTCCAGGTGCTCAGTGTCTACGTAACTCAGAGCTGAAGTTCACAGTGAATGAAGAGGAGCCTGCTATGGTTCCTAAAGAGGCTTAAGAGAAGCCTGAAAGATACTACCAAAGTTAATTTGGCAGGAATGGAAGGATATGCTACTAAAAACCTGTCCAGGTCAGAACAGCAATGACTTTACTAACTGCAAGCTTAAGTCAACACTTGAGAGAACTTTACCTTCCTTACTCTCCTGTCCAAATCCATAACTGGCCTTAAAGCATCATTTCAGTGCTAGCCCTTTAGAAATGGGGAGGGGAGAAGGAAAGATAAGAAAGAATATTGTTTTGTAAGTGTACAAACTGAGGGTATGCACTGGCAAGCAGAAACAGCAATCAGCCAAGGTATTCATTTTATACTTTTGTCAAATGTAAATAAAAACAAAGAGGGAAAGAAATCATTTGATGTTTTATCTTGTTAGTGATCTGGCAGTGGAGAGAGAACAGAAAATACTACATAGATCCATCAAATATATATTATTTTAGTGAAGAAAAATTTCTAACAGAATGACGAGATGAGACAAACATCTTTACAGAATTTGTTTGTAGCCTGATAGCAGCACAGGATCTATCATGGTCAACCAGTGTAACTGGTCTTTCACTAGCTTGGGTCAGCTTCTAACCTTCAATAATGGGAAAGTTAAGTGATTTTAGGGATTGTCAATTCAGATTTGATTCCACCCCTGGGAATCAAAACAGTGGCGTCCATACCAAGCCTCTTGTCCTCTCAAGATGTCCTACAGCTGCACAGATGTAATGCAATGCTTTAATGTCTACAGTGAGTGAAGGTGATGTAGATCCAATCTGTTTTGCATTTTATGAGTGCATTTAATACTGTGAAGAGAAAGACAGACAGAAAATCAATAAGTTATATACTTAGAAAATTACTGTCATGCCACAGCAGGCATTCTGAAACAATCCTTTTGTAAGTAATTCTGAACAGCAAAAAACCCAACACTTTCGTCTAAGACATCATCAAGACTATATACAGTGTTCTATTTCTTAATGTTTTATATTAAACAATAATGCTAATCCATGAAAAGGAATCATAAAAATATCAAGTCATTGCAACTAAATTTTATGGGTTATTTTTCAAATGGCTTCAGTAGCCTGGAAGACATTTTCCTATTTATCTGCTACCTAGACTGATGGTCTACAACTCTGTGTTTTAAATATACCTCTTCCAGGTTAGAAATCTAAACAGTTTAGAAACCTAGGTTAGGAGAAAGTTTTCATATGTATGTTCATTTGGAGACAAGATGAAATATGCTATAACACCCAGAAAGTAGCTTTTTCTTCTAAGCCAAAGAAGAACAGGGACTGACATTCTATTGAGATGTGGACACTAGATATATATAATTAAGCTAGGATGGAATAGCTGTTAAAATCAGGGGGTGGAGAGTGGATAACAGAATTACAATAGGCTATTTTATCAAACAGCATTGCCATCAGATTTTTTTTTTTTAAAAGTTACGTACACAGAATTGTAATAGGGAAGAGAGATGAAAACATGGAGGGAACATTGTTCAGCAATAAAATAATTAACAGTATTTCTTTGTTCTAGATTTAGTTTTGCTGAATACAAAATTAACTACGCATTAACACATACAGAAGCCATTTTAGTTGTTCTATTCCTTTATTCCTCTCACCTGCTTCCTGACTCTGGAAGTTCCACTCCAGGTGACCAGGAAAGGATAATGTTTTATTACCATGTGGAACAAAAGGGATCACCTCCCAACATTCCAGCTGCTGAATAACTCTCTTTATCCTCCTTCCCCTCAATTCCTAGGAAGTCTGGAGATGGAGAAGGTAGTTTAACTGGTATCATTTGCCTCATCTCCACATAGATTTAGCATGGACTTTTCCAACATTTAAATACTATATTTCAATTCATTTTTTGGAAGCCCTGAACCTGGGAAGGTCAGCCATATTCAAAGGCAGTTAGAACTGCAAGAACGTAAGTCAGAGGGAAAACAATTCTGTTTTTTTTCTGCTGTAGTGACATATTCTGAGTTCCATGTTTTCGAATACCGGGTTTACAAGAAGGTAAAAACACAATCAAAACCACAATACAACCCTACCCCCCCCCCCCGACACAAACAAACGAAAAACAACAAAAAAATGCATCCCATATATTATAGTTATTACAAATTAAAATGCAGCTATCAACATTGCATCTGAACAATGAGAAAGAAAAATGAAATGTTAGTAAGTAAGACTATCCAAACAAGATCTTCTACTAATTCTTATGTCAATATGCGAACTGTGAAAAGTTAAGGAGATGCTAAAATCCTTCAGAAGCAAAATGACCTATGCTATCAAAGTAGAAAGAGAGCTATTGCTGTGAAACCACATGGTGGGATATATATACTGAACTGTTCCTATCCGTGTTAACAGGAGAAGTATAGAAGACTGAAAATGTCAACACTAATGAATTTCTGCTAGTTATGAAGGACTACACTGTCCTAAATTTAGAACGATTTTTGGAATGGAAGCAATGCTGGACAATAAGTACAAGATGATTTACACTTCCTATTTATTTCATTCAAATGTATAGCAATGTCATTGCCTCATGACTGTGAAAGGGACTGATTATGAAAAATATGGCAATATAGGCTTTTTACTCAGAAGACCAATAAGTGACTCTTGAGACAGATCAAGCCCTATCCTTTCTGACTTGAAACTGGAAAGAATCAAAATTTAAAAAGATAACAGAAAGATACTCTGAAAAAAATATGTATCAATTCATTAAGCACCAGATGGTTCTAAGCAATGCATTCCAAATGAGGTAGTGGTTTACAAACAAGGTGAGGTCAAATGGTTGGAGAACTGTCATCTTAAGAAACACTGTTATTTAATGCTTCATTTGAGATTTCTTGTCTCAAGCAACCTAAGAATTTATGCAAAATTCATTCTTAAGAACTTAAGAAACTCACAGATATTAAGAAATGGATTTGGGTTCACACATAAGTGTGTCCCATAGAGGTATTTTCAGTAGTTTATTTCCAGTTATTACTATCGATGCACCACTTACATTCTCCTTCCTGACTGGGAAAAATGGCTGCATTAAATGAAGTAACAGTGGGTTAAAGAACAAACATAAATACTGGGTTAAGCTCAAGTAATCCTTGAGGTGGGTTTACAGGACTGACAAACTGAATATGTAATAACTCAGCTGTGCTAAGACCAATCAACCAGTAAAGAAGAAAAAACATTAACTTTTCTTCAGCTTACTTATCAGCAATTTTCTTTATGGAAGCACAGCAATTGTCAGTTGCCCGCAGCCAACATTTCAAAGATGTTGCAAACTTCTTAGCAATGTTATCATTTGTTTAGGAGTCCAGGCAGTTGCATTTCATTTGAAATATAGCAACTTTCTTTATAGCTGGACAATGTGATCTCTAGTGTTTACTTTAATGCAACATGGGACCCACAAAAGCTTTTTCTTGTCATAGGTAGCACTGTGACACTGTGCTTTCTCCTGGAATCAGATTCATGGCATGACTGACGTGCAGAAACTTACTACTGTATCAAGTTTATTTTTACAGGCTGTTCACTTTCTCCCACAAAAGCACTTTTTCAAGCAGAACTCTAATGCACCAAAACCAGCAGTGCAGTAACTTGCAAGCCACAATAAACAATACATTCAGTTTAAATTCAATTTCCTAGGAAAATATTTACCAAGGCACAGACACACAGTGAAACTACATACAAACATATGGCTCAAAGGTGCTGGAATGCACTACAGATATGACAGCAGTTCAGTAGAACTGCATTATAAACAAACTGTATTTTATTTATAGAGGAGAGAAGTAAATAGGACTGCCACAGTGGATCAGACTAGTGGTCTGTCTAGCTGTCTGCATTACTATCTTCTCAAAGGGATGTAATTCTGCAGTAGGCAAACTGGAGTAACTACACAACAGTCATCCCCTAAGCCTCAATAATTACTAGTTTGCTTGATAAGAACATGAGCATAATAGTTTACTTCCAAATCTATAGATAGGTAATCTTTTAAATGTTTTTACATAGGCAGCACATTAAAGCAAGGATTTTCATAAGCTAAGTGGTTTATTAATTTTCTTTCTACCTTTGATCTTTTTGTCTTGATCTGGTTTAGTGCTAATAAATGTTCCATTGAAAAATTATAGATATCTTACCCTTTTTTTAAGTTAATTACATTCACACACTTTGGTTTCTTCTAGGGTTCAACATCACCCCATAGTTTTGATGTCCCCTCTTTCCCACCTCCAAAATACACTACTGAAGTGTAAAGTTTAGTGAAAATTACAGAAATTAGAAATTAATAACTAAAGTCTAGAGAATATATAGCACAGTGATCAAGAGCCAAATTGACAGGTCACAATTGTCCTGCAGAAAAACTTATCTTCTCTATTTCAAACGTACTTCTCCCATTGACGTTTTTAAATAATGGCATCGATGCCAGGACAGGGCGTTATTGTGTATTGCCAATTGGCCATAAATTAAGGAAATATCTAATTAGGATCAATTTCATATTACCGCAACCTTTACCCTCTTCCAAACTGAGAAATTTATTTAAAAACTTGAAAACTTTAAATTTTAACTTAATACATTTATAAAAATCAATACACCTTAGCTAGTTTTATTTTCAATACTAACTAATATTTATACTTAATGACAGTCTAACCAACCAGGAACTTCGAGAATCAGTAATTAGTACTGAAGCACAGAACTCCATTCTGGCTCTGTAAACACCAAAATCTGATAAATTGACACAAAAAAATTTCCCATTTCTATGAAAAATAGTAATATTCTGCATCTTGAAGATAACACCTCACTTAGAGGTTCATTCTTCAGAAAAGGGAAGAAAATACATTGCTTAATGGTTTCTATATATCTCGCCTCAGAGTTGTACAGATCAAAAAGGAACCAACCTTTACACCGATAAATGTCCCTTCTCATTTTATGTAGCCCTAAAGATTTTAGAAGAACATAATGTACTTTTTTTTCCCCCAAGATTCCCATTTTAGAAAGTTAATTTAGAGCTCTGATTATATGCAATATTTCTATGGAACTATCACTCAACTGTTCTTATCAATTCTGATCAACACATGGCTTTTATGCTTAAGACAACTGAAATTCACCCAGTTAAAAAAAAAAAATGGTAAAGCAGAATTAATCTTGATATGAACATGCAGGGCATAAAAACAAGGACCTGAAATGGTCTTCGGTAGCAGAAAATTTATTTCTAATATTTCAATCTCTAGACTGACAGTGGCCTTTATTTTCCCCAAAGAAAGCAACTATTTGGTATACATTGGCAAGAAATATCTTAATCAAATGCAACAAATGTTGTCGTTTCTGTACAGAAACATTTCTAAGATTCATCCAATTGGTAATTTCAAAACAGCAAAACACAGCCAAAATCACATGATAGAAACTTCGTCCTTTTTTTTTTTTTGTTCGAATTCATTTGCATCAGAATTAATGTACAAGTGAAAGTCTGTAAGAATAATACATTCAATTACACACTTTCTTCAATGGCAAATCAGGTAAGAATTGAAACCAACAACTACCAGTTATTTGACAGGAAGAAGGGCAACAACTGTCCTTCTTCCCATCCTGATCCCTAATAGCAAGTTTTCATTCCTCCCCTTTAGTCAGTCATTAATCTTGCATAGTATGGTAAACACCACTATATGCTTCCCAGGGCTTAAATGTGGTAAGCTAAGACGAGTCAATAGCATATGCAAAAAAAAAAAAAAAAAGTACTCATTACCATTCTCACACTGGCAATAAATTCTTGGAGAAGGAAAACAATGATCCATTAATAACTCCTGCCAGCTGTCCTAGAGAAAAGGTTACAGAGGCAAAGATGTCATTACTTTGGGCTTCTAAGAATATTTTAATTAATTCAGCAGAATGACTGTTAAAACCAAAGCATATAGGTAGGACAAAGCTTGAAACAAAAAAAAAACCCCAAAACAAAACCACAAGATCATCATCTTCCTTCAACCTGAGGTCTTACTCCTTTCCAAGGATTATGCATTTCTAATACATATCTAAAGGTGGCAGCAACTGTTTACTCTTATAGGCCCAGAAATAATCTTTGAAGAGCATCAAATGCTGTATCACAGGCTTCTATCCAGAAACGAATCAAACTCATCCTCACTATCAGCCTAATGTTATGTCAAGAATTAAGCTGTTCTAACAAACACAACCTGTAGATGCCAAAATTTCTGCACATCGCTCATCTCCAACTTTGTTTTTTACATTACTGAGGTAAAAGCAATACAATCTGCTCAACTTGGCCACCGAATAACGATTAACACAAAGATACTCCAAATTAGACATATTCCACTATCAGAACCTGTATGTTAGAAATATACAAAAGTGGAAAATATTTCCTACCTCAATCAAAAACCCCTCTACCCCCAAATGCCTGCCTTTCCTTTCCTCTCCAAAATAACATCCAGAACACACATAAGCTATGGAGAGGGCTCTTCAAAATTCTAAACAAAAGACAAACTTGAAATATTTAGTACAAGATACTAGTGGGAAGACTCTTGCTACAGTCTTCCTAAATTTGAATTTGTTCTCAGAATTAGCACCCACACCTTTAATCAGTTCTCATTATATCTGTAATTACTAATGTCATTAATCAAGTTACAGAAAACAGTCTAACCTATTTAACTCTACAGACTATATCCTTACATGATACTCAAATGAAAATAAAGCAAAAAAGAGTTCTGGAGAAGAAGAATCAGGGCCAGGACTCTGGCCCGTAGGAGGAAGCGTGTGTGAGGAGGTAAAAGGAGGAAGGCAATGAGGAGGGTCTGCAGTTCCACAGGGACACCCATATTTACTTACAGCTAAGCTCCTAAGCACTTCCTACAGAGACAGGAGCAGCATGAATTTCACTTTCTTCACTCCTATCCTTTAGGAAGAAATAAGGCTCAACACAATAAGTAAGCTTGTAAACAAGCCCTTCTATTTCTTTCATCTTCAGTTCCACTTGGGAGGAAGTGTTCTTTGGTGGCATTTCTTTTTTCCCCCCAAAATATGCATTAGCTACCAGATACACATTACATATATGATATGCATATCTGTATATGACACACATAAGCACATGGGTGCATGCATACCTATATTCTAATAATTTATTTAAAAAATACTTGTAGGGTATGAGAAATTAAACTGACTAACCATCCAAAAAGAGTATTACTTTTCATAGCCCCCCGAAAGTTCAAAAGAATATCACTTAAAATACAAATGGTAACTTGGTAGAGGGGATGAAGTGACATGCTTCATCTGAAGTCTGACCAAATGACTTGAATATACTGCCTTGGCTAATTAGCAAAATACCCCAAGAAAACAGTAACAACAAAACAACCAAGGTGCAAATTCTGAACTGAATTTAATTTCAGGCTGTATCCTCAAGTATATGTTCTTTGGTTTGCTTGGCTACAGTTGGACCTTACTTTTTCCAGTCAGGATGAATTTAACTGTATTTTCCATAAAAACCTCTGATACTGCAGGTTTCAGACTAAACGTGTTTTGATACACAGCTGGCCCATCCCTGGGCTTCAAAGGAGGACTAGCAGAACTGCAGGTATCTCCCCAGTGTCTGCACCTGCCAACTACCAACTCGCTTCTGAAGTCAATCAATAGTGCTGCTTCCAGTCACTTAATGACTCCATTTGTCTCAAAGTAACAGACTAACTAACATAACCCAGTGACTGAACTAACTTCACAGTATTACATATTACCAAGGAGACCTGCCTTTAATTAAGAGATATTTCAAAGCTGCTATGACAGTTATTTATTTTTAATCAGTGGAAGAAGCATGGCTCTACTAGATAAATACAATTAAATATAAAGTAATGCAAAAGCTTTTGAAGATGATGGAAAGATTTGTGAAATATATTCCCATGTATACTAGAACATTAGGAAAAATGCTAAACAACATAGCAGAAAAAATAATTTTTCTACAACTAAAACAATTTCGTTTGAAAAGCTAATTTCATCTATTTTTTCATAATTAACTATCTATATTTTCAGGAAATACCAGCATAGGTGCTAGGACAATGCTTTGGAGCTGAGTACGAATTTATCTCTATGCATGAACACACAAATAAAGCGTGTAATTATAGTATAGATACAGTATTTCTGTAGAAAACTTAGCATTGCATTAAGAATACCAAACCAAATATTGAAAGGAACAGCAGACATTTAAACACACTATTGCACCTTACGTATTACAACACAATTTCCAATATGATTGCAGTGCCTTTTATAATTATTGATACCAATTATTTGCTAATAAGGACTTTTTTTTTCTTTTTTTTAATTTTTTGCTCAGTGAGGCTGACACACAGAAAGTCACTGGAATTTAGGATCAACTGGTACTTAGTTTACAGTTATTACAGTTTCTGTTGAATTTAAGCTTATCCACAGGGAATCTGTAACCCACTGTGAAGAAAAAGTTGACCGTGTGAAGAACAACAGAAGCACTGTATCCATGATGAGACTTATTACTCCCTGGCCCTGTCCCACATCCATAGTCTGTACTCTGTACCAAGTGTGTACACACAGACTGTCTGTGCAGTCAGAGTGACAGGCAAGGAATATGGAAACAGTCACCACGTGGTATCGGAGGATGGCTGAATAAGCTCATTTTAGTTATGAAGTTGTAATAGAGAGAATGTGGGTATGCTTCATGGGACACAGTAAGGTCTAATGTGTGTTAAAAAAGTAGAAGTCAAGCAGAAGTTTACAGACCTCAGTGGCAAATTTTTTTTTCCCACACTGTGATGACACTTGATTAGGATAAAGATTAATATTTGGGTCAGTTGAATCAGGAACTGAATTTTGGGCAGGTCAAGCTTGTGAGAATAAAATAATTTCAAAGGCTGAAATGTGTAGTGGTGTATTAATACTGACTTATTAGCAGGAAGGATGGAAGTGAGCATCATTAGCAAACAGATGACAAACAAAGGCATGATAGGAGATTTCTTCCATATGAAATGGAAAAATTGTAGCGGATACCTTCTCCCATTAGTGCAGAAACTGCTCCTCCCTTCCCCCCACAACACCAAAAAGAAAACAAAGGAAATCCTATTAATGTGGAAGCGGAAAAAATGAGAGAGGAAGTTTACAAGAAATTTTGTGCCTTTTTTCTTAGTTTGAGAAGACACTAAAAGCATGATTGACAGAACAGTCCTGACTTATTACCACAAAGTTAGATGTAACCTCAGTGTCAGTAGCTAAAATATAAGCACCAAACTGGAGATGATTTGCCCCTTCCTCAAGTTTACCTTTAGTGTTTTAGAGGAAAGGGACACAAAACAAAATAACAGCCAGAAAAAAAGAACATATAAAGGTGGCTGCACAAAATATAGTTCTGATAATAATGTACAGAACGTGTTGTAGATTTATGAGAGAGGAGAATTACCAGAAATAACTGAATAAGACTCTCCATATTTATAACTGATGTCTACTGGGGGGGAAGAACCAACAACTAAACAAAACCCCAAGTCAGCTTGCACTTCTCTTCCACAGTTTGGAGACTCACTGAGAAAAACGTTTTTTTTTTTATTCCAGCTTTGAAGAACATGGGAAGTGTAAGGGTTTTTAGAAGTGTTCTGTTTTAGAGCAGACAAAAAGGAGACTCTTTTCAGAAATTTCAGTCTAAGGGAACAACTAAAAGAGTTTATTTTCCTGAAGAATACTTTCTGAAATACATAAAAATCCGCCCCCCAAAATAGTCTTTGTTGCTCGGGAAGTGCATGGAAAATATCAATTTCACATATTGACCAGGCTTTTTCTACCTAACCAGACTTTTTTTAGTCTAATCCTGGAAACTCACCTTAAGATATGTGACTCATGAAACAACAAAACTCTAATCTAACCAATTTCTGTCAAGATCAAAGTAAATTCCAAAAAACCCATGGGAAGTTTAGTAATAACCACTTTTTCACAGACTTGTGAGGAAATGGCAATGCAGAACGGGCTTTTAGTAGAAGTATTTCAGGCCACCCAGAGATGTTTCTGGATGAACAAAAGTAGAGAGACAAATTGAAATCAAGGTTGCTAAAAAGAGGGATGAGAATGACTTCTCCAAAGGTGGGTAGGGGATGTTGCCTCTAGAACTGAAGACTGGGGAAACAAAGATAGTGGAAGAGTGTGAAGTGGTGCTTCATGGAGAAATGCTAAAGCCTAGAAGTTTACTACTGTGAAGTTAACATATTCAGACCCATGATTTCAAGATGCAATTAAGCTGCAAGCTCATTTGAAAACAGAATAACTCATGTGCAAATCATTTCATGTCCAACCGCACAAAGTACTCCAGCTTCAATAAACTTACCTCCCATAATTTTAGACTGGCAGTTGATAAATTCTGGCTTCTTGTCTGTAAGGTATCGCTGACAAGTGTGATGTAGGACCTGAAAGAATGTACATTTTTCTGAAGCTGTGCTTGCTACCCACTGGTCAAAAGCATTTTCAAATAGTAAATCAAATTCTGGGGAATCCTAGAAGAAAAAAAAAAAAAACAACACACTACTATTACTCCAGTTTTATAAATGATTTGGAGAAAGATATAGAGCTATTATTTTTGAAAAGGAATTATGCTGGAAAAAGCAGAATGGTCATGCAACTCAAGACTATCCTAGGATTATTTTTCCCTCACATATTTTTGGATGCAAAAACCAAAACAGGCAAGAAGGTTTTTTTTTCTTGCAGGTATTTTTAATGCGAAATATTCAGCTATGACAAAAATACCTGAAAACAAAAGTACTTTAGACCAAAAAATTAAAAGCTAGAACCTCATAAGAAATCCTTATTATCTATAGATATATAATTAGTTGTGTCTTCTATATTATGCAAGGATTTGTGCCTCTCAGCACAAAATCTACTTTTACACTACATTATGGAAGATGTGGTTCTGCTCTCAATGCTCAGCCAAAGAAGGAAAACAAACAGCAAGTCCTCGCTCTTGTATTTAATGTATTATCATAAAGTGTCGCATAGGTCTCAGGATAATATGAACAAGAGTACTCCCAGAACAAATGAAAGCCCAGCTCTATACCATGCATCAACTGCCAAAATAAATTGATTTTATGCAAGAAATATTGCTATATATTTAGCAATTTTTGCTAAATATAGTTTTTTAGTCTAATCTAGTAAATGCTTTTTTTGAATCAATGACACTAGGAAGTCACAGGAAGACAAGTTTGAAAGGAACATGTCTAAGCTTAAGAACTTGATAGGACTTTCAATCTAAGAGTATCCCAAGTATCTGTTGTTTACATAGCTGCATAGAAGATGCTGGGAAAGGGCCTAAAATTCCTATCCCTTACCTACTTGTCATTGCTCTCATTTTCATTGTCCCTTTACCCAGAGAAAATGTAATTCCAGTCCCTGCATTCCACAGGGCAGGGGCCACAGGGCTGCTTTTTTGTACAAAAGACTGTACTGGGTAGTAACAGAATTTGGTGTACCATTGTTATGATGCTTAGGTGCCTGATCAGAGCACAGCTTTGAATAAACCAAGGGGGTCAAGTCACAAACATATTTTCCTGTACGACGAACACAGTAAGTCACTTTGTGATCACATAGTATGAGCCACATTCCTAACTTCTTATTCTGCTGTTTTACTACTGAAGATTTGTATTCATAAGCTTATTACATATTAGTACGACTTTGTCTTGAGACAGCTCAAGGCAGGCTGTATATTCCACATTAAAGGAATAATTCCAAAACAATTGGGGGGGGGGGGGGGGTTGGTTGGTTTGTTTTATTTTTGTTGGCATTTTTTTTGTTTGTTTAAATCAACGTTCTTGTGCCATTGGCAACTAAACCACACCACCACGCTTTGTAGAAAAAGAAATGCAGAAGGACCCAAGGAGAGGAATGTCCTAGAAAAAAACCTGCAAAGTTCACAATATTTCACAAACTTGAACCTCAGTAACCTCTCCTTGTCCTTGCTTCTACTTACTGCTCTATCTTACAACACAGCTGCATGCCAAAATGGACCCCAAGAGGCTTATAGCTGAAGACAAGGCAAACAAGGCTCTTGTTTTTCTCTTTACAAAGAAGAGAGAGAGTAGGAAAAGTAGGGAAAGACAGGAAGAAAAAAAACCCATATGAGCTTTGGGTTCCTCCCATCTTTCCCATTAAAATCTATTTCACATATTCCATTGAGTTATTTCTTTTGAAATTGAGAATTTTGAGAATTTGCACTTAAACCTGTATCTTATCTTTCCAGATGCCTTTTGAATAGTGAAAGAATGTCTGATTCACAAACCAGTTATAAAAGAGCTCAATTTTCATTTTCTAGAACTGTTCCAACTCACCCGATTAGGGTCTATACCGTTGACCTGGCGAAGCTGCTCGAGCATCCACTGTGTTCTCCTGACAAAAGATGTTGAGCCTTCAAATTGCTTCACCTTCGTAATAGATGCTTGAGCTGGTTTCTTGTTCGTTACTGAACATATAAAAGAAAAAACATATAACTGAAAAGGGCTTAATGTTTCAGGAATGCGCTGTTTAGTTCACTGTATCAGTAGATGGTTTGCTGGTGTATTTTCTACAACGTCCCACAAAGTTAACACACGTCACTGATTCTGACAGTAGAATGCATTCCCCTTCCTGGATATCATGCTGAAAAGCACATTTCTTATTGTCAGTATGATGGTACGATGCCAAACAAGCATTATACTGCTCAAAATTGGATATATTTTAACCATTATCAGCTTAAATTGTCAACACCCTATGAAAAACAGAACTAAAATGAAGGCCTTTCCATCTGCATTCTTACAATCACCTCACTGTTCTCTTTTCCCCCATGCTAATTAGCTGATGTTTCTCATACCCAACCTCTTATTCATTTCTTTCTCTTCTTGTCATTTTAGACAAGAGAAGACAAAGGGGGGGGAGGGAGACATCTCCATGTAAGTATAAGTCCATTTATGTACTTTTTTAAAACAACTTGTTACATTACAGTGACTTTCATGTTGGTGATCGACTGAAAAAAAAAAATAGGTTTCTCCAGTCCTTTCACAACATGTCACATGTTGGTGGTGTTATACAAGCATGACCTACATCTATGACATTCAATTCCCAATTTCCAGTCAACGGATATAAGTATATGCACTTACTGCATTGAGAAAGTAAACCCACCAAATGAGACAATAGTCTGTGAAAAGTATAGTTATAAGAATTAAGGAACTAAAGATTGCTCAACTCCCCCCCACAACTATTAGGTACCACAAATAAAGACCGTAAATAAGAATTATCTTACTTGTTATAAACAAAATATATGTTAAAACCCACAAAATCAGTTATGCAAGACTGCTCTGCTTTTGAAAAAGAAAGCAATATAAACCACTCCAATTAGTGTATCCCTAACTCAGCATCAGGTTTTCAAACACTACTTAAACATTAAAGCTAACTTTTCAACAGCAGGAAAATTGGCTTCCTGTATTAGACTTTTTCTCTAAACAAACAAATTTTCTTTTCATCAGTGTATCTTTTAACCTCCATGAAAGTTTTATAAGCAGTTTTAGGCACTTTCTATAATCATACTCTGTATTTTATTTACATGTGATTTATCTGTTCCTGTATGTTAAATCACTTCCAAACATGTTTCAACTTTCAGTGAAGAAATAATTTGTAGAATCATTGTACTGCACAAACTGCTAAAGCTGGTGTGTCATTTACCTTTGTGCTTAAACTCTTTATTTCCAAAAATCCTTTTATCCACATGTCTTCCAATAATACTCTTTTGGGAGAAGTCACTTTTCTCTGCTTCTAGATGCTGGCAGTTAAAGAATGCTTTTAAAATAATCAAGACTTGACTATTAAGATTGCTTATTTTTGTGCACCCCCTTTACTCAAATAATGAGGAAAACTAACAGGCTTCCCACTCTGAAGATGCATGCTGCATGCACTTCTGCACTCAGGGGCACAGTTTACAGTAAGTAAACACTGATGTAATACCTCATAATTCTGTAAAGCTAAAAAGTTAATATTGTTTCTTTAGGATGAAAATTTACCAATGTACAGATCACTGTCTTGATGTTAAATGAAGTTTGGAATAGATTAGCAAATGCAGATTAATATGAAAAGTTCTTCTCAATATCTCAGATTTACACATTTTCAGTCCATTGCACATCTGTACATGTGAAAGTCCAAGCACCCTTATGAGAGCTTAATCTGATAAACAGAAAACTCATTTCCAAGGAAATTTTAGTAGGTAAAAAAAAATTCAGATACTAACATTCCACATGGCAGACAATTGTTTTTAAGAAGTTACTTAGGAATAGAAAGCACAGTTGGACTCAATATATTGACCAGACTATTGATAAGAATGTAATAAACAGATTGCCAAAAGTCTCTTCATAGCAGTTGAAGCACCGAGAACCAAATTGGTGCAGTATGCAATTCAGAATTGCACATCAAATAGTACAGAACAGAGAAAACCAATGTGGTATCAGACAGGTAGCAGCAAAATTAGATGAGAACAACTACTGAAATGCAAAGACTAGATACTACTGAGTGAGATTGGTATTAAAGATTCATTGATTGCTCAATGGCCTGTGCCCCCAATCCCAACAATACTAATAAAGCAGAGGTGACAGGCAACCTATCTATACTTACATAGTATGTACAGGTTCTGTTTTTATTGCAAGTTTACACAGTGAGTGTGAAAAATTCAAAAGTTATGGCAAACTCCATAGCATTGCACTATACCAAGTTTCACATATTTTCTACAAAGCAGTACTAATAGAAGGCTATCTAACAGTGGCTCAAGTTTTATGGTCTGTCGATTATTCCCTTTCTGTGCAAAACAGTCAATAATCTACTGCTGAATGAGTATTAAAAAGAAAAAATTGTGCATACCATACATAAGCCACATATAGAATTAACACTAGTAGCATTGCAAAACAAAGTGTTCAAAACTAGGAAGCACTAGACAAAACAATTATGTGATCAAATGCTATTTCTTCCGCCTCAGAATCTCATGAATAATCAACTACAAGATGTATTGCCCTAAACTTTAACACAGCAGGCTTCTCACTGCTCTAAAGGCTTCTACATGCCATACATTCCAGTGCTCTTGAAAACAGGGGTCATTAAGTATTTCAAGAATAAAATACAAAATCTTACAGACACAATAGTTAAACACTAAATGTCTAATGTCAACATCTCCATAAATTGTTTGGCTGATTTGTCATATCCAAAATCTAATTCTCCAAATTATCTGTGTAGCACTTTCAATAATCAATGAACAGCAGCTTTGTCTTCAGCTGGAGCTGTTAGTGCTCTGTACTTTGGCAAAAGATTACATTAAGTGCCTAAACTTCAGCAACTCTTAAAAATGCCTATTAGTGATCAACCATAAAAACACCTTGATTAGATGACTTTCTATATCATCCACCACACAGTAACTCTGGGAGAGGCCAGGAGGGCTCTTCTATGGAAGAGCTTAAAGGGTCTTGGATATCTCAGTCATCTTAGGTAGAAATTCAGTCTCAAGTTAGCTGATGTGTTCTTCTTGGAAAAATGGCAGTTCTCCTGTTAGGTCTCACACTCATTTGACTATTGCACAAAGCCAAACAGATCTAGTTGCACTTCACCTTTTGTATCTTGGTATTTTAAGAAAAAGCTAGCTTTTCTAGAACATTCAAAAAACCAGCTACCCATGAGCCCACCAAACATGCTTTTAAACCTTCCTTTAGTTCATGAGAGCTTGATAGTAGTATGGCAATAATTACAACTCTGTGAAACCCTTTGGCAGCTGGGAAAACCATCCTTGCTTGCTGCTCATTATGTTGCTTTGCAAACTAGAGCACTTCTACACAAGCCACTGAGTGGGTGGTACCTTGCAAACATGTAAAATTCTTTTCTTAAACCTGAAAAAATTTGAAAGCCATTACATGCTCCTAGCCACATTCCCTTTCTGACAAGTCATTCAGATGTGTTCATTAACATCTTCCGCAATCATCAACTACCTTAATAAAAGACAAATATTTAAGTTATGATTCAATTTCAGGTGGCATTTTTTGTTTGCTTTGCCTTTTGGGGGGAGGGGAGGGTGGGCAACAGAACTTAACATTATGCCTTCAAAATATGAAGCTGTACTAGTGTGGACAAAGCACATTTGTTTGGAACCCATCAATAGATGGTTGGTCCGTACAGTATTTCTGTGTGTCACCAGATGCAAATAAATAAGCTTTTTAAATTTTTATTTATTTATTTTTTAAAGAAACCTACAGTTATTGGTAAAGTAAGAAAGAATGTGTGATAAGATAGCTACAGCAATTTATGACAGAATACATTGTGAGGTTTGTTTTTGTTTTTTTTGTTGTTTTTTATAAATACTAGATTAACGTACAACCAAAAGTCACTGAGTCAGAAACAGCACTATTTCTTCCGGGATTGAAGATACTATTAACCATTTTGCATTGTAAATAAAAATAAGTTTGGTATTAAGTTTCAAAGAGGTTGTTAAAGCTTGAGAGGCACGCATTGAAGCAAAATACTGTTTCAAAAGCAGATCAAAGAATATGAGGTAGAAATAAGTCAGATCAGAATTAGCTTTAGAGAAAGCTGTGACAGTCAGAAAAGTCACTGTTCTCATCATTTGGAACACATGGAAACAAATGTATTTGAATTCCAGATCTCAGCTAGAATCCAGGACCACATCCATGTCTAGCATCTTAAGCAGCAAATCAATACAGCTCTTCACACAGAAAGCTAAGGGAGACTAAAGTCACAGTCCAAATTAATCTCATCTGCAGTCCGGAATATATTTTCTTTATTTCTTGAGTCTTGAATGGAAAAGATAAAATAATGAAAAATGGTTAATTCCTTAAATATTACCCCAAAATACCCACCCTTGAGAAACAGCCTGAAAGGTCTAAACCACTGCATCACGAACTTTATTTTATCACATTTGAAATACATATGTAAAAAGCAACGTCTATCTTCGAAGTCTTGACTGTGAATATCTGTATGTGTT
>JAVJGG010000032.1:10387787-10430314 GCA_035590195.1 Aviceda cuculoides | reverse complement strand
TTTGGATGTTCTTTAAATTTGGATCTGTGTATTTCATAACTCAAACTCTAGGTAGTTAATAATCTTATGGCAAATGGCATGATTGCCCCACAAAATTTCTAGGCATGTTGCAGTGTATTTCTAAAGTGCTGAATGACTGAAATAACTACTGAAGGGAGAAATTAAAAAGTGCAAAGTCCTGAAGCAGGCAGTGACTGCTGCAACTGTTCACATTATAATAAGATTTTTTTTTATCTGGGCACTGCACAGATTAATAAATTAAGCAGCCTTAACTTTTATTGCTGTTGTCACTACCTCTTGAGGAAAAAAAAAAAAAAAGTAAAAAATGAAGTAAGATCACTCAAAAAATTACTTTCATCTATGAAATTATTTCATTTGTGAAAGTGACAGACTAAGACTCACTCCTGAGTAGGCCTGCAGAAGTCTACTGAAGGTATTGGCTATCTGTGTAGTACAATCCAAAACTATTCATCAATTTAATGACATACAGATAGATTATGCTGATCTGACAAATCCTGTACAGTGGATACTCATCCCTCAACTCACAAAAAAACAATGATGCAAAGTTTGTCAAATTGGCTACTATTAATTAATGATGGAAAAAAATCTTTAGAATGCACTCCAGACAGTCTAAAGCCTTTTAAAAAAAGATCTTTTTGAGATGAAGAGAAAGTTGAACTCAATACCATGACAGTTTGATGTGATTTCATGGTCACTGTATCTAGAATTTAATCATTCCTACCTTCTTGTAGAAATGTGGCCCTAAAGCAAAACTCTTCTTTTCACAGTGAGACCAAGTCTAAAAACAGCCAGGAGTTTCCTAAACAGCTTTTGATTCAGTCAGAATAAAAAGAGCAAATTTAAAAGCAGCAGCACATTTTAATTAAAAATATTATTTAATATCCCATACAGATTTTATTAGGAAATAGGTAAAATTATGTATTAGTATTTGTGGTAGAAATGCATTTTTTTTCACGCTAGTTCTTAAGGAAAAGAAGTAGGTTATGAACAGACTGTGACAGAGATAATTACTGCTCTACACTTTCCAGTTCTCCAGATTTACATATTGAAAAGCTGTCTTCTCCCTCCAGACTTCTGTTTTTGCAATTACATCTAATTCTCATCCTGCAAGTCCCTTCCCTCCCACCCACCAAGGAAACAACTATTTCTTAAACTTGCAAAAAGCTCATTGACTAAAATTCTGACAGTCATGTACACAATTCTAGTAAGCTATGGCTACCAGTTAGGCTGATGTTTCTGACCATCAAAAAAAGTGACTTTTTTGTTTCTTTGTCCAATTGCTACTCAATTCTGCAACATGTTTGAGTTTTTGTATCAAGAGGACAAAGTACAAGTAACTTGTAGGAATGCCTCAGAAATTTGAGGAAACCCAAGACATTTCTTTCTTGCAAATGTCATAAAGTACAAAGGCTGAAAGAGAAGACAACACCAACAAGATATCTACAAGGACTGACCCTCATTTTCTATTCTCACCTACATCATTCCAAAGCAAAAGTCAAGAAAAGATGATTTACCTCTATTCCTCGAACATGAGGAGCTCTTCTTTCTGTCACAAGAACAACCTTACAATTGTTTTCCCCTACATTTCAAAATCTTACTCTCTGTTCTCTTCCCAGAGTGAGGAAATGGGGACTAGGCAGGGGAAAGGACACTAAGTAACACATTCCTCAATGCTTATGATAGTAGAAGCTTGTATTACTGCTGTTCTGCAATGCTCCAAGGTAGTTTGAGCTAATACTGTTCAGGCCACGTGGTCCTATAAGCAAAGTATGGTCCTGGCAAGCAGTTGCCAGAATTTCTCAAAGCAACTTTCCAAAAATCAGATAAATGAAGCTGAGGATTAAGAAAGGTGGAACAAATAGATACATTCTGACTTATTTAGGTATTAAACAATACAGACCAGATACATGAAACTGTCTCAGTATACTGTTTCAGGAAAACTATTTCCAGTCTGCTTCACATGATGGCTGTGAGCTTTGCTGTCTATCAACTCCAGCTTTGAGTTTGAACACCAAAACTTGCAGTATTTCATGTTTTCTCAGAGCAGTTTCAACTAAATGCTCATTTAATGTGGCATCTAAATTAATTCTAGAACTTCGAGCCTTCCCACTATGGTTGTCCAATTGCTACCTACTGCAACCTTCATATCTGCCATGGTTCTTAAACCTCAGCTAACCTCAGGGATGCTCTGAGAAGACAGTGCTAAGAAGAACCCAGACTTACTTTGCCACCTCCAGTATTAATTTTAGGTACAGGAAAAAAAGGGTATATTTGCAGTAGAAGACAGCTAGCTTCACTGAAAATAAACAAAAGCAGCTAAAACTGGGGCAAGTTTAAATTCTCACTTGCATGTCAATGCTTGCCAGGTGTCAAAATGTCTGATAAATTGAGGCTTGACTTCTCAGAATTGCATTTCCTACCTTTGCCCATATTTCCTCTTTCCTTCCTTTGACAGTGCTGCCTTCTCACCATCTGGGATCTAAGGAGTTGAAAGGAGGGAGAAGATGCATGGTTTCCACCTTCTCTACTTGCCAAACAGGACAAGGGGATGTCAGTGGCCCTAAATGCACAGCGGTTTAACCAAAAATTAATTCCTTCTGTTTCTTTAGGCACAGCATGTTTTGACATCAAATTGGAAAACAGAAAGAAAAGAGAAGCTTTCAGATACAACAGAGGCAAACTACTCACAAGTCTAAACACACAGTTTATCCCAGAGCCCTTCCCAACAGTTCAAATAACAAACAATTTGCATCATTTGTCTGCTTAAATCGGCATCTACTGCATCACTGTCTGTAACAAGTTGTTAACCTCACTCTCATTGCTTTTGAGATAAAGATGTATGAGATATGTATCTCTTAAGTAAGGTTTGTTCATACATTGTTCAAAATAGTTTTGTTTAAGTAGTATTTTTTCTTTCTACATACAAGTTCTCTCATCTACTGAATAATAAACCAAAACTCAAATAATAAAAAAAATCAGTTACCCTGGAAATTCAAATTAAGGTATGCAATATCTTCCCGAGATGAAAGACTAGACAAAACAGTTTTCTGGTGCCTTAAAAAAAAAAAAAAAAAATTGCTTTGGTTTGCAATGAAAAAACTTTTTTTTTCCCACGTGTAAGACACCATAAAGTGCTATAAGCCTGAAGTGAGAGCCTGTATGTTTTCCAAATATACTGAGTCCATTAGTAACAAACTGCTGCTTACAGGCAGAGTGCCTTGCCTTTCAGTTTTGCACCTAGTTTTCCATTATATTTACTTTTCACAGAACCATGTAAACACATGTCCTTAAAAATAGTTTTTATGCCTGCTTAAACATTTTAAGCTCCCATCATACCATATACATTACAGTCCTTACAGTTTCTTGACAGACTCTTTTTTCATTCCTAGGAAACTTTTAAAGCTAGAAAGATAGAAGTATTGCAGTTATAAATTAATAGCTTGCTTAAATTATTCTATATTGCTGTAGTATATGAAGTTTAAGGTATTGATACCAAAGCAACTGCTTTTCATATTGGCACAGTTACACAGACAGATGCAGTTAACACTGGAAAGAATGGCAGACTTCATTTTATAGCCAGATAAAAAGCTGCTGCTTAACTGCAAATATTTGGAAAGGAATCTTATTAAACACATATTCACTTCCAGAATGATGACTGAACTTCCAGGTTTTGTTGGAATTGCCTTTTACTATTCCATATTGCAAAGCAGCCAACTTTCAAACTTTTCCCACCTCCTTTTTCCTGCATACAGTCAGCTGCTTTTGAATACTCTTGAGATATTTCTAGTCAAATATAGCAAATTTGATTTGCGTATATGTTTTTAGTTAAAACCTAATTGAGAGGACAGGATGATGCTCTGACAGATCTACCAAGGTGTCCTGGTTGCAGCTGGGATAGAGTTAATTTTCTTCCTAGTAGCTGGCATAGTGTTATCTTTTGAGTTCAGTATGAGAAGAATGTTGATAACACACTGATGTTTTCAGTTGTTGCTAAGTACTGTTTCGACTAAGCCAAGGATTTTTCAGCTTCTCATGCCCAGCCAGCAGGAAGGCTGGAGGGGCACAAGAAGTTGGGAGGGGACACAGCCGGGACAGCTGACCCAAACTGGCCAAAGGGGTATTCCATACCGTGTGACATCATGTCCAGTATATAAACTGGGGGGAGGTGGCCTGGGGTGATCGCTGCTTGGGAACTAACCGGGCATTGGTCAGTGAGTGATAAGCAATTGCATTATGCATCACTCATTTTGTTTATTCCAGTCCTTTTATTGTAATTTTATTATTGTTAGTACGATATCATTATTAGTTTCTTCCTTTCTGTTCTGTTAAACTGTTCTTATCTCAACCCATGAGTTCTACCTTATTCCTTCTGATTCTCTCCCCCACCCCACTGGGTGGGGGGGGATTGAGTGAGCAGCTGAGTGGGGCTTAGTTGCTGGCTGGGGTCAAACAACTACACAAGACACTGTTACTGCAGAGGAAGATAATAGGTATTCCAGCCAGGTCCCAGGGAAGAGGGATGAATTCCTCACAACCCAGGAACCAAAGTCTTCATCGGGGACCTCTCAGCCAGTGCAGAGTCTCTGCTGATTCTGGCCTAGCGAATTTTGCATTAGTAGTTCACCTTGTCCTGGGACAGTAGGTATTGGTGACTGAGAATTTGAGCCCACCATAGCGTGTGCCCTTCTGTATTAGTCTGGATCATCTACAGCTTCAATCTTCTTTTCTCCCCCTTCCTTAAAAGGAAGGCAGCATCCTACACAGACTTTGCTGAACAGGATGCTTTAAATAGCCTTCTAAGCATTTACACATACTTTAGAAAATCCCACTTTAATCTAGTTTAGAAATCATGGCTCAAGATACAAACCAGAGTGAATATCTGTGTGGGTGGCTTGAGATATTCCTTTTATCACATTCTGGTCACTTCAGCACCTGCAACTATGGAGAACCAGTTGAAGTCAATACCACGAAAGTACTTCTAAACTTAATAAGTGGAATTTGGCATAATTCCCATAAAAGTTAACAGATGTGCATCCGCATGCAGAGAGTACACTAGGAATTACCTCACCAGCCTGAAAACAATGTTTGAACTTCACAGCAAGTGTCCTGAGGGGCAGGAAGCGGCTCTGGAAAACTAAAGTTTGAATTCATTACTCACTAACTCACACAAAAAGTACGATATTAAGAAATAGTTCTCCATTTCTAAGTTTGCTTAGGTAACTTGAGAGGCTTCAGGTTCTGGAACAAATCGGCCAATGACTTTTAAGATCCTACAGTCTAAGAGGACCCTGTTGTAAAAGTGTAGAGTGTTTACTGGAGCTTTTGAAGTGACTTAGAAAACTGTGCTGTTTTCTTGATTTTGTACTGAATCAGTGACCTAAAATATAGTAGATGAGACTACTACTAAAGAAAATACTTTGCGCACAGCAGATGCAAGAAAGGACTCTACTACATTTGTTCAATACAAAATCCCTAGCTTTTGCTCATACAATGGCCTAACTCAGAACAGCAGTGGGCAAATTATTCCGTATTCTTATGACTCAAACTTTCAGATGGTCAGAACTGTACAAAAACCTTCACATTCACATGTGGCGTGATAACATCCAAGTGTCGATATAAGCAACTAAAAAAGGCTGGCAGACTTTGACCACTTCGGATTACGAAGAAATTAAAAGCCAAAACACACACGCAAACCACACCAAAACAACAAAAACCCCAGAAACACATCTGTGGGGAAGTACAAGGGGTGACTAAAGGAAAGGCCAAGCAGGAAGAAAAACAAGTTAAGTGGGCCAATAGCTGCAATCCCAAGTTAACATCATACATTATTTTAACTGAAGCCCATTATTTAAATCCTGTCCATTCAACAAGAAAACCCAGTATCTCAACCTATGAAGCACTCTACCCATAGTGTATAACCCACAACACATTTACTCAGCAGAAGCCACACATCCAGCTTTTCTTACGTCTTATCGCTGGAAGTGTAGTAATTACTATGAAAGGACATTTTTACATGCTGATGTTTTTTGCTATCTGAATTATTTTCTGCAGACAACTAAACTGAGATATATCAAGCAACATGTACATTGCAGGTAGCCTGAGATGTAAAAGTAGGGGGGAAAAAAAAAAATCACCTCTAAAGTATGCACGTTCTGAATAGTCTGAACTTGATTTAAGTTCATAAGAATAAGACTACCAGTACTACTATTATTAGATCTGGAAGAATGCTCATGTTATGTGTGTCTTACACTAATACAAAGGATATTTTATATAGCAGCAGGTCCCATCTGTATCCTATGTATCCCCGTAATAGTCCAGACAGTCATTTTTTTTTTATTTCATATATATACATATATGAATGAACAGGCTTCTGAAATGCAATCTTACCCCCCCAATTTTTTAGTTGCTCTAAAAAGTGTGAATGCAGCAAATTAACTTTAAACACCAATTTTCACAAATTTACATATTAAACACTATCAAGGGAGTTTAGAGGTAAGACCAAAAACCTCCATGGGACAGAATCCTGTGCAGTATTTTATGGACAGTTCAGCAGATGGCATCCTTGTCACACTTCCAATGCCCATCATGCTTCTGGAAATCAGCTCTCTGCCCACCTGCAACCAAGGGTTTTGAATGCTTGCTCTTGCACACTGAGTTCAGCGGTCGAGTTCTCTTTTTCAATGGCATCAACCAACAACTATTCTTGACAGAACCCACAAAATAAACAGATTTTCTTAACCCTTCACAAATATTCCCTACAGCTTCAATTATCTGAAGACAGACAGTACAGTCTCTTGCCAAGATGTTCCCTATTTCCATGTGCTGTTCAACAACAGCATTTCAGGGTCAGAGGTCACCTCCACTTACTTGTATGCCAATTTGGTTTGCAAACCACTTTGAGACCATGAGATGGAAGGTAGTATGTGAGTAATATTTAAAATTTTGAAATCTTTAAGCATGTGAATAGTGATTTGAAAATCCAAGTGAAATTCAGACTCTAACAAGGCCAACTTAAGAAGTACTAAAAACATCCATTTTACAGAAATAAGTGTCTTGCTGAACTGGAACCCAACACTTAGGTTGTGTATTTACCCTCCATGCTTTTCCACTATGCTTTATCCTCCTGCTCGATTTTAAATTTGTACAATGATGGCATTTCTCAAACTGGCTTTTTTTCCTTTCAACTATTGATTTATTGCAGCTACCCACTGAGCTTGTTTCACTTCGTGAGCAAGTTGCAAGTAATTAAAGTGTCTGGAAACTGAAGTACATGTGTACTTTGCTACTTTTACTATATCAACACTTACTTACAGACTGACACATCGAAAGGCCATACCACAATAAAGCTCCTTGTGTTACAGGATTAATTACCGCTATTTCATAGGCATAATTCTTACAGGAATATACTCCAGCTAGTCCTCAGAGGCCCCAAATTTTCTGCCCAGTAACATGGAAGACTATGTTTTTCTCTTTATTCATAACTCAATTAAATGAAATTTGGCTTAAAATTTAATCTCTCAGCTCTGAAGCTATGAAAACCTAACCTGAATCTGCCCCTGGTTATTACTTAACACATAAAATTTGGAAACAGGTTTAAGACAGTTGATGACTCATGCTTAATGAGAAAAATAGATACCCTACAGACATAGAAATGTCTCAAAAAAAAAAAGAATCTAGAAATAACGCTTACAGAGTTACACTACAGAAAATAGTATCTTAAAAACCTTTTAAAGATTTACTGTGCTAACTTAGCATTAATTTTTAATTTGCAGTAACATTTTACTGCTTATGGTAGCTTTTCCTTTGTAAAAAAATTTTCCTGTGAAAATTACTCCAAAAATAATCTATACTGACATTGTTACAAAAGGAGTTTTCTTCATTAATTTATTTTAAAGCACAAAAAATAAGCCCTTATTTCTTTGCACATTATAGATCCTGACAGCAAGAGGCCTTTGCAACTGACCTTATTTTTCGATTGTACTGTACACATTGTACTGCACAGAGGGACAACATCCTTTTCATCACATTTCACAAAACCAAACAAAACCAACTGTTAATATGCCACCCCCCCAAAAGAAACTCATTACTACCGTAGATACATGTTGTTAGTTATAAATGAAAAAAACTGTTTCCAGTAATTGCAATGATCACTAGCACTGTCTTTACTAAAGATTAAGATCATAATTTCCTTTACGTTTTTATCAAACAGGATTGTTAAAACCCACATAATGTAAGTATGTTTCACTGTAATATTTTCACATTCTACATCTGACAGATTCACTGTTGCTCCTGAGCAGATTAACAGTTTGCCAGTAGTTCAGCTGGGATGTGTCTACATTTGACTTGCCTAAGGAGACAACTGTTTCCAAAGGAAAACAGAAGACAGGAAATAGCCCACTGGCAAAAGTACTAAGACCACCTAAACAGATTAAAAAAGTGTCTTATAATTTGTTATTTTACATATGATTGTCACTATGTTGTTTCCCTTTCTACTTTGTGCAAAAAACCCCAACCAACAAAAAAACCCAAACAAACAAACAAAAACAACAACAACAACAAAGAAACAACCCCAAACCCCTAACGAAACAACAATCCACAATTATTTTGTCGTCTTTAGCTTGGCTTGCAATGAAAGTACTTTCAGGTTAAGAGACACTCACTAAAGCCTTCTAAGCACTGCGGTCCTACCCAAATGGATACAGAGGAGAGAATGAAAACTAACAGACCCAAAGGCCATGAAATATTTTTTGACACATTAAGTGATACATTAAGAGGCCAGACCTAAACTCATCACTGAAATGCTAAGTGAAGCCAAAAGAGAAAATATATTTCATTTTGGGTCCCAGATCTATACTGAAGTGTTACTTAACAAGTCTGTATAGATTGCACTAATTTTGTCCATCATCTATAGATGCCAACAATTTTGATACTGTCTAGCAGATTTTACTGATATGTCATTTTTCCTGAAAGAGTAAAAACACTGACTCTCTCCCTCCTCCAATAAGATGGAACCACAAAAGTCCTTCTCCTCCTTCACAGGGCAAGAAGTTAGCCACTGTTTTCAACACTTCCAATATATAGACTAAAATACAAGACCTTGGTTTTTTTAGAGGTTGAATGATGGAATCAGGAGATAATTAGTGAAGTGTACACCTCAAGAGCTGTGAAAGAATGCATCAACATCCACATTTTATGAACTGAGTTGGGCTTTTGAAGGGTTATTAATCATCTCTACAGAGGGCCAATTGAGCTAATGACTCGGGTCCTCTCAGTTATGCTCTATGGACAGGGAATGCATACTAATGCCTGGTTTGAAACAGATCAGCAGATTAGCATTTGAATACCATTTCATCTAAGCTTGGTCTGCTGTGGCACATTTCATGGAAAAATAGAAAACACAAAATCTCTTCCTCAGAAAGTATAAAATGCACCAAAACTGTTACACATCTAGCCCATGCATCTGCTTTGCAAAACAAAACAGAAAACCCCAATGCAAACCACCACCAAACCAGAAATAAAACCATGTCTGTTAAAAGCACTATTGCTTGTTTTGTGGGGTTTTTTTAATACCATCTGAACAATAGGATTTTATCTGTCCAAGTAGATAACTATGAATTATTTGGCTTGAAGTGTGTGTTTTGCATGACTGAATTGGATCAATTTCCTACCAGAAAACAGCCAGTGAAAGTATAAATGAATTGACAGTACACAAAAGATAAGGTAAAGGAAACTGACACACAGAGGAAAGAATACTTTCTTTAAAGCACTATCCATAGACTTCCCAGACACAGTGCTACTAGTATCAGTCTTTGAGAGGGTAATACCAATTATTTTCTTTTGCCAATTGTGTATATGGAGTAATGCATTTATATTTATAGCCAAATTAAAACTGGGTGAAAGGAAAAAAAAAAATTCAGATCCTGATTTCCTCTACCTTCAAAGATTAAAACTAAAGATATTTTTAAGCAGATAAATGCAACAGTTTGAAAGACTTTGAAAGGATATTAAAAAAAACCCAACAAACCCAACCAAAGCCAAAGATAAAGAACTGATGTGAAATATGAAGTATAGATCACAGAAATCAAGAATCTTAAATACTTCAGTTTCACTACCTAGCAAAAGTTGTACAACTAGGACACTCAATGGTTAGAACTTGCGTCAGCAGGTGTGCCCCCTCAGCCTACAGTCATGCTGTGATCGCTGGTACAAGAGCCATAATGAAGTGGACTACCTGCTGTCTTGGTGGGCAGCTGTGCAGAAGACATTAGGACTACTGCAATCAAATTAAAAAAGAGTTATTCCCACAAACAGTCACATATCAGGAAAGGAAAAATACAATGCTACAATAGTGCAAAAAAGCCCTAATACACAGCAGTATCTGGAGGACAAATAATTCCCCAAACCAGAAGAAATACAGTAGGATCACTTCAAAATGGGGGGGAGAGCTAAGGACAATCTGGGTATGAAGAAATGCTGCAAAAAGCCCCCAAATCTGCATTTCACCAAATGTTTCTTTACGCAAAAACAGTGTCTGAACATAAATAGAACTGATACTACAAGCACCACTGTAACACCTTGCAGATTTGTTCCTACTGTTGTCACTATATATTCACTGTACAATGCAATGAGAGGGATTTATTTTAAAATGGATGAACTGCTTATTATGTCTCCCTGTACTTAATTCTTCTGACTGATTTTTAGCTTTTCCATGATAAGAAATGGGGTGCAAACCAGCATACGACCAGGGAAATTTGGTACCTGGCAAGACTGTCAAGATGTTAAAAACCACAACAAATTCCAGTGGGTTTTCTAAAAGCATATATTTGAAGTTATGATCTCTAAACACAACCACCTCTAAAGAGATGCACAGCCTGCAAACTGAAATCTGGCAGTGCAGCTTTCTTGTCTTGTAACATTTTATTGTCTCATGACTGATTTTTTCAGTCCTTTGCAGCGCACTAGAGGTAACAGTGTGGATAACATATACCACACTACATGTTTTAAAAGAAACACTCTAGAAACATGCTTGATGTGGAAAATGCATCTGGTTTCTTTCAGCCAGACACCACAAGAATCAAACAAGACCAGATGAAAATAATTATTCTGACTTCTTTAAAACTGGACTCACTAAATTCCCTACTTCTTGTGTCTACAGTAATCTAGCAAGAAGGCTCAGCACACTTGCTGCAGAAGTAATGAGAAAATGGGTAATTTGTGTTCACTTTCATACATCTATTGCAACACTTAACCTAAAGCAAAACACCACATTAAGTCCACCCGTTCTACACACCAAATAAAACCACGTCCAACCAAAAGTTACAGAACGAATACATAAAAGCCATCATTGAGAAGTAAAGTAAGATTCAAATATCAACTTTAATGAATACTTCATGAATTTCTTCATGAGGGAGATTAATCTGGAAAGTTAAAATCAAGTGCAATTTCCTTCACAGCACAATATTGTTACAATCTTGCCACACTTTTCTGCTAGATTTTGGAAAAGATAACCAACAAACTTAAGACCCAGCACAGGTACTTCGGCAATACTTACCAGGAGTGAGGATAAAATCAGTTCAGTTTTATCTGGATAAAAGCTCCCTTCTCTCACTAAATGTCTTGCATTTACCAGCATCCTATTTCTTATGTAATATACTTGTCTTTAAAAGCAAAGTTAATTCAGGACTAACAGACATCTCCAAACTCCATCTTCAGGGAAAAAAATGTCCGCTGGTATCAGTGACAGCCTTACGAAGCACCCAGCATGTTCATAAAGAGATTTAACCTAGATTTAATACTTTCCTCTTCCTCCAGAAAAGTTTTTTGCTTCTTCCAATGCCATTATGAAGCTTTAAAGAAGCTCCTGTTGTACACAGCACTCAGATGCCCAAAACGTTTGTGATTTCACGAGACTGGAATTACTTTGTCCAAACGTGCTAGAGTTCCTCCACTGCCTCCTGCTCATTTATACGATTCTGAATCACAGAATTGAAACTGACCTCTCAAGGTCATCTAGTCAAACCCCTGCACAAAGCAGGGCAAACGGTAACATACAGTGATACTGCTTAATGGCAAAACATAGTAAAACAAGGTGCATAACACTTTACTTCCTCATAGTGATTTTATTTTTTTTTCTTTTCCCTTTTAAACATTGGTATTTCCTCGATTGTAACTTGTCACCTTTGACTCCTAGTTTTCTACTGTACACATCTAAGAATCCAGTTCTACCTTCTATGAAACATTTAGAGAGTGGAAGGCTGCAGTAAGATCCCCCTCAGCCTTGTCTCCTCTTGATCTTTTCTAAACAAAACCAGCTTCCTCAGTCTCTCCTCCTGTCATATGCTACAGCTTCATAAATACCTTAGTTGACTTGTGCTAGACTCTCAAGTTTAACATTATGCTCCTTACACTAGGAGGCTGAAAACAGGTTTCCAGATGCAGTCCCATACACCCAGCAGAATAATCACTCCTGCTGATCTGCAGGCTACGTTCCTGCTAACGGAGCTCAACATGCAGCTCATCCTCACCGCTGCAAGGGTGGTCCACTGACCCCTGTCCAGCCTGTCCTTCCCATGAGGCTGCTCCCGACTCAACCGGCCAGCCCTCAGCCCGAGCAGTGGATTATTCCAGCCCAGGCACAGGACTTTGCATTTGTTTTGGATGAACGTCATGAAGTTCCTGTCGTCCCACTCCCCCACCTAGAGTCTGCTTATTAAAAGTCCTATCGCCCTCCCTGTGATTCGATTACTCCCCTCCAATTTGGTATCACTTGCAAACCAGAGGGAAGCACAGCACATCCCATTGTCCTGGTCCTGGACACGGAGATGAACTAGGCTCAGCACCAGGATCAGCCCCTGCACCGTGCCACCAGCCGCTGCCCAGTTAGACTCCGAACCACGGAGGAGACACAGAAGCACACCTTTGAGCCCTGGGGTCCCCCCAGCTCTTCTCCTCACCTAGCAGTCCACTTCTCCAATCCAAATTACCCTATCTGCCTGCAAGGATGGAAAGGGAGAGCATTGAAAGCTGTGTTACGCTTCTACATGACTATGTTCCCATATGATAACTGAGTGATATTAGATCTACTTGAGGATTTATAAATTCCGGTACAAGCATCAATACATTGATTTACTGCTGTAATGCAAAACAGTGAGCTACAGATCTTCCATCTTTTGATGTCAGTTTTACATAATACATAATTTTTACCCTCACTGATATTCTACTTTAGCACTACTTATTATTGAAGGCTCAGGGCCTAACACCTAAAACCAGACCAATTATATAACGCCAAACACAGCGTCTAAGGGCCTAGCACTGAGCAGATTTGCAAATGAAAGTTGATTTGCAAATTTCAATTTAAGTAATGTTTACATAAGCTTATAGTGAAAGCATGAATGGACTCTAAAAATACACAGAAATTACATACCTATTACTCAGAAATAACTCTCTTATTCAACTTAACTGCCCTCTTTCTTGGTGTCAGCATTTTCTTCTGATCAAATTCTATATCCTTAACATTTATGTCACAGTCATTTTTAGTGTGCTGACTACACTGTAAAAACTGCAAGCACTTTAAAATGAGGGGATTAAGTAAAAGAAAAACCCCACAATATTTCTACCAAATTACCCATTCCTCTACTTCTCCCTATTCAAATTTAAATTCGTATCAAGAAACAGAAGAATCTCCAAACATCAGGACTAACAACTGGAATTTCAACATATAACTAACCAACTCCTATTTTTCTTGTATGAAATTTATTACTATGCAAGTTACATACATTTTTGTATTTGTATTTGCCTTTTTAAACATTCTTCTGTCTTGGCTATGACTTTTTGGAGTTTCTTTCTTATTCTCAGCTTTACATACCCCTAAACCAGACAATTCCCATCCTGAAAGGAAAGCTCCTATGTCTAATCCCATACTGTATATATAGTAGAGCATTTGTTTGATTTTCCTGTTCTCTAATACACAGTATTAATGTACTCTATTACTCTAAGCCTCACTGCTTGTAAATTTGCTGCTAATAGCTTCTTCCCACTGCATAGTTTAGAACCAAAAATGACCATGAGTGTTGGCTTGTCTGCTGCTTAGTCTATGCAGGCTATCCTGTAATTACTCTGTTAGAGTCATCCGTAAATACTCATTGATAAAACCAGTTAAATGGTGCAGCAAAGAAGAAAATATATCTGCTGTCCTTACTGTAAATTGCTTACTTTAAATGTATCAATGTGTTTCTCAAGGGCTTGAATCTACATTAGAATTTGTTATTTAAGATGTGAAAAGAATGGCCTTGAACTTGAAAATAGAGTGGCAGTAGTAACTCCATAGCTTTTTCAGTTTCCTTAAGCCTCTACCCTATGTGAAATAAAATTCTTTCAAAGCTTGCTGAAAGTCTTAAACATATTAAACTCTTATAGTAGTAGCTAGAGAGATCAGTAATTAGCCATGTTCTCCTCAAAAGACAATAGTTTGTAAAATAAAAAAGTGCAATATAAAATTATTTTATAAAAATTAGAATAAAAATGTAGTTCCATTTGTTAAATTATTAATAGCTGTAGACAAACAAAAAAGTGTAACTGTGTACCAAGTGATGCATTTGCAAAGCTTATCAGTATCACTGCAAAACATGCACTTGTATTCAGCTTTGGCAATTCAGAAAGTAAACTGTGAACACTGATCAAAAGTTACATCAAAGCACCTCGCTAAGATATTCCCTGAAGTATTTCTGCTTATGCTACATGAATTAAGAATATATTTTGGAAGATACTTACAGATTTTACAACATTCTATGCTTCTTTGTTGTGAATCTCTATACTTGAGACATAATTGCAAGTGTACAAATGTATAAAGTTAATTATTCTGACAGTTTTTTAGACTCTTCCAACAGTCTAAAAATAGCCTTTCCAATGACAGCATCATAAAGTAGATTGTCACTACTTCACCTCCTATCAGTAACACTACATATTTTCATTGCAGATTAGGAAAGATTTCCTTGTAAATCAATTAATGAAGAAATGGAGTAACATAGCAGGAATCATCAAAGATTGTGCAGGGAAATTTTGCAATGAGAAAATAAAAATATCATTTTCCCATCTGGAGAAAGAGCACTAAACATTGGGAAGGGGGAAGGCAGGGGAGGAGTATATTATAAGTCCTAACTTCAAGAATGGCATGAAGATGATGAAAAAGGAGTTACTGTTCAGTTTTTCCTCACAATTACTCACAGTAACTACAAGGCATCAAATTAAGTTAATCAAAAAAGGAAACACATGCCATTCAAAATTGAACCATGCAACTATTGTCACAGAACACTAGAAAACCTAGATGAGTTTAAACATTGATTAGACAAGCTTGCAAAAAAGGATTATCAAAAAATTAAGTATAAAGATCCAGTATCAAGTTCAGTAAGTCTAAGATTTAGGGAGAAGCTAGAAAATATATTAGTGAGTATATTGACATGTGCTTGCCCTTTCCTTATCTTCGCTTTCCAACTACTCATTATTAGGCAATATCAAAGAAATTGCTGCTGGATGGATCCTTCTCAGTATCGCTGCTACAGACTAACCAGTCACAAACCTGTTGAATCCTAGTTTCTTTGCAAGTTACCAAATGCTTAGTTGACTTTGAGGGAAAACAAAACAAACAAACAAAAATACTGTAAGCATGATTTCTCAGCTGCCTTTTGTGAAGTCCTTAAAAGACTCAAAATGGCTAAAATAAGATGCTGAGCAGTGAAAAGAACACTGTAAAAGTCTAAAGCATACTGGTATAAGCAAGTGAAAGTCTCTTTCATTTCAAATCAAAGGTTATTTACTTTACTGGGCTCAGCTCTACACAGTTTCAGGAAATGGGGCCAGGAAATTCAGGATTGCAGCCCATATATCAGTTTCTCAATGCTCTAACTGAACCACACATTTGTATTACACGCCACGACTGTCTGCAGAGTTCAGACTTGTAACACTTCCCTTTCCTATCAGAGCCCTGCGACAGTGGCATGACAACCTTCTTAAGTCAAGATAAAAGGGGAACATGACAAGAAGGTTTGGCACAATCTATTTTCCCTTAACAGTTCTCTTCCGCACCATTTCACAGCCAGCCATCCTCAGCCATCAAGAGATAACTATATTGGAGCTCCACGTCTCTGGCTGATGTTTCAGGAGGAAAACCGTTCCAAGCCACCGTCTTACACATGTGGCCTAAGGCTAATATTTTTTGTTTGTTTGTATAAATTGAGGAAGATTTCAACCGTGCAGTGTCAAACTGTGTCCTGCTTCACTAATAATTAACTGCTTTGATTTGTTCAGCCTGGAAGAACTCACTACAGTGTATCGAGACCTATTTTATTACTGTGGTTTACAATTTGCGGTTGGTTCTCTAATGCTAGGAATCAATTTTTGTAGAAAGAATCGCTTCAATGTTTTGTTTTCCTCAGATAAGCACACATTTTGAGGAGATAGAGGTAATTCAAAGCAAGTCAAACATGCTACATCCATAGCTTGCTTCTATTTCTGTCCTCCTCTACCCACCAAGGAGGTACAGTGCGCTTCTATACCTTTCCCTTCTAGAAAAGTCAGACAGACTATTTTTTACATTCCTTTGAAATGAAGAAAGTTAGACAGAATTGTTGCTAAAGAATTTCCATTACAGGGAAATAATAATAATAAACTACTACTATTTTTCAACAGAAGCAGTTTAAAAAAAAAAAAATTCACAGATCAGTCCCTGCAACACAAACCCTATTCAACAAACCTTTATTTTACTTAACAGACCTTGTTGAATAAATAAATTTAAATTTCAGAGTAGTGTTATAAGGTGGAAACAGAACTGAAATGTTAAAAAGCGTTTGAAACAAAAATGCAAAAATCTGGGTACTTAAATAAGTTCTCTGAGCATTTGAGTTAGTTTTCAGTTTCATATTAAAAAAACCAAAACCACACAAGGTTTGCTTCACACCATAAAGATTCACTACACAACTTCGAAGAATTTACAACAGCAGCATATTATCAACACCTGCCATAATTCCTGCAGGCCTGAACTGCCTCCCACTGAAACTAAGTTGGAAAATCTGTTGGAAATTTACAAGTCCCAAGCCTTTGTAACAAATGAAAATGGAAAAGAAAAAAGTAGTAATAAAGCCATTATATTATTTAAGTTGCTTCAGAGTGAAATTTAAGAGAAAACAAGACCACAGAAATCTCCTAGAAACACAAGTTTTAAAAATTTACTGGTATTAATAGCTTAATTACGTAAGTACACATTAATAGTACCAGTTTGAGACAGCACCTTGGGCGGGGGGGGGGGGAGAAAACCCACCCCACCCTCCAGGCTAATTCTCTTCATGAGAAACATTTCATTGTTTCACAGATATGCATGTCCATTACCTTTTCCATCTAGTCATTATTCCTAGTTAGTGACCTGTTGCAAACACTATGGATTCAGTTTCTGTTCACTCAGAACAGCATTCTGCTGCTAATTAAGACGCTTTACTAAAATCAAGTTATTTTGCTTCCCCCCTGAAATAAATAAATCAATAAAAGATCAAGAAATAAGACCCCTCACTTTAAGGGTTTTAATCCGCCCTTCTATCTTCTCACATGACCATTTAAGAAATCAAAAGAGTTTACAACAACATTATGCACTAAAAACCATTGCAGCATTCCTGTTTGAGTTCTCCCCTGCCTGGCACTTTTTCTGTCACCAGCTTTTCAAGAAGCAACAAATTTTCCTTCAAAACTCAGTCTCTGTTCACGAAACAATAAATGGTGCATTAGAATATCTGGGAACCACTGGGATACAGTAATGAGTACCTATCATCTGACCTGCCTAACTACTGCAACAGCTGTTCATAACATTCGCTGGCAAAATCTCCCATGGCACTGGTGAGAAACAATCACTGAACCTTTCTGTCCTTCTCCCAAGCCTGAGAATACTGAAATGATTTGCTCTTACATGAACTAGAATCTTAAATCCACAAGATTACCTCTGATTCTAAAGAAGTTTTTGCCAGCTAGAGAGAGCTCTGTACAAGCAGTACGGTGCTGCATCAGCTGGTTTAACAGTTCTTAAGCAGACACATCTGCATCCCAGTTCCAGGTTTCCATGGACCTACTCTATCACAGCTGTAAAGAATATGGTACTTGAAACTAAAAGAAATGAGCACTATCCTAGAAAATTTATACAGCATAGAGACAGGTATTCAAGTACTTAATTCTTCGGCACTGCTAGAAGTGCAGGGATGTGTCCCTATTAGCATGTCAGGACAGAAACTGATGGTAATGAGGCCTTCAAAAGGCTCTTCAGAAGTCAATTTAGCCTTGTCAGAGATTTACTGAATGAGGTATAATTGCAAAGACTGCCAACATAAGTTGAATGTGATCCAGAATAGCTATAGAAACTACAACATCAGGTAAAGAAAGCAAAGCCATTCGGATTGAAAGGATGCAAGGACTAAATTACAGGGGAAGGGAGCAGAGCAGCCCTATCCCATTAGAAGGGTTTTATCTTAATGTCTCTCTCCCCAAACTCAACAGCATGAACCATAACAACAACTACAGTACTGATGAACAGATTGGTTAAAGAAGCATCCCAACAGTTTACAAATGCTCAAAGATTACTGGACAGTACCACGGGAATAGTAAGGCCTCTCAGTTTTAATTATATTTTAAAGGGACATCTGATTCAGTTGTATTTTATGTGCTGAATTAGGCCAGACCATTCCCAGATTAATAGGTATTGAATATGACCAGCAAGACTGTAAGGAAATAACTAGGATCAGATTACTTTAAAGCAAATACTTGAACCACAACAATTTCTCTTTAGGAGAGCTGAAATGCATCATCAGCCAAGTGATGTTTCACAGCTACATCACCCACACATTTAGGCATTTAAGCAGTGATCTAAAAAAGGAACAGAAACTTTTCCATCCTTCTGTGTTTGTCAAATTGTCCAGACATAAGAGCTATTAATTTCACTTTAAAGTGACCTTGAAGAAAGGTCATCCATGCAGTAATAAAAGACCTTCAAGCTACATAGCTTTCTTTTCTACCCATGAAGCACACACAAATTAGCATCACACTTCCATAAAAACCCTGGAAAAGGTATGCTCTCTGATGCAATACTTTTGCTTAAGAAGGAAGCTGTTCTTTACTTATATCCCACTATGAGATATGCACAAGGATTAGAATGTGACAGGAAAACCAATAATGCCACACGTTTTCCCCAACTCAATTGATATTGCCAATCAGAAACAACATTTCTCCTGAGAAAGATAAGGATGGAGATATTATACAGCTACTCTTGCAATAAATATAATATTAAGTTAGTTAATTCATTGCAATAAATATAAAAATGAAGATTTGAGATCATCTACAATGTTGATACTTACTATGTCTTCAATCAGTGGCAAATAAAGAAAAATAGTCTGAGGAAATAAATCATATGTTTCACATAAACCTGGTAGGGATAAATGCCTATAAGACAGAAACCATCTTTTCAACAGGACATAGCCAGCCATCTTTGAGAGGCCTGGGTGACTGAGTTGGAACATTTACTTGGGTTGTGAGCTGCCATCCTGTGGCTGAGAATGCTTAGCCAGCTTGCTAACATCTCCTTTATGTAATGGGTGGGCCATTGTGACCCTCAGCTTCCTCTGAATACATATCCTGCTATGTAGGACCAATTCATCAAGGGGAGTCTGTGCAAGCTACTGTTCTAGTCTTTGAAAAAAAAGCACATTTGAAGTAAGTATTAAAGTAACAATAATAGCTACTGCTCAGGAAAACCCTTGCATAATACCTCAACCTTGTGAATTTCACTTTGTTCCTGTTTTGATTATTTACACACAATATTTTTACTTTACTTCTAATAAATGCATAACTTATTTATGAAGACCTCACTTGATCTCACTAAGCTCAATTACAGCTTTGCACAAATGCATGCAATCAGTTTGTTCAGGATTTGTACCAGCACCAAACAAGAGCTGCAGTGCAGAGACAGCGCAGACTATAGTTAGAAGCTTGGTACCTGTACAGTTTAAATCAGGTGCTGTTGCCAGCTACCTCCTCTCATTGCCTTGGCTTTCACTATGTCCTATGCTGTGGCTTTCACAGTCACAGAAAGAACCAGACTACAAAGTGAGCAGGCTGAAAAAGAACACAGGAAAAGAAAAATATTTTTCAGTTGAATCAGTTCCTAACGTGGGTCAGTATATGACCGCACAAAATGCAGTGCCTTCAGAGGGGAAGAGAACAGCAACTCCCTAAACAGCCACCAAAATGTTAAGAGAAAAGACTTACGCTGAAGGACTTGCTTTGTAGACTCCTTCAGACCCGTGGTTTTTGCAAGTAATTTGCTCCCCCCAATTCTGACACATCCCCCAGTACGTTATTGATCTAATTCCTTGTCTACCATGACCCAGACTATGTCAGTCTGCCATTACACTGGATAAGAGCTGACTAAATACCAATTCAACTTCAATTTGCTGGGCAGTATTCTATGACCTATGCTACAGGAGAGGTGAGACTAGACAGATTAAAGATTGGGCTGCTTCTAATCCCATGGTTTTTAAGTTCTGGTTCAAGCTATGGCCTTCCTGTAGATTTAACGTTTGGTTCAAACTATTTCAAGAAAAGTAAAAATAGAAACAACCAAAACTCTGCAGCTTGAGAAAGAAGCCATGAAATTCTCAAAAATTAAACCACAGTAATTCACTTACATGAAGGAAACAGACCCTACTGACTAGTTTAAAACAGTTTCTTGACTTGTGTTTCCTATTATACTTTTCAAGCTAGTATATATGACTTGAACTATATCTTACAGCATTTAATTCATTTAAGCATTTAACCCAATGACTTTATCTGAAATTATGACAGCTTAATATATGAGACTGAAAAAGGGGACTATTTATTTCAGGAAACAGTCAAGTTTAGAGCTATCATCAAGCACATTTCCTAAAAGAACTCCATTCTCTATTCTTATAAATGCAATTGCTGAATAACCCTTACTGCCTCAGGACCCTATCTACTTTCCAATTCACCCACCAATATAACAAGAATGTGCTGTCATTAAAATACATAGTATGTCACTTTTGTTCAGGTGTAACATCTAATCTGTCTTTTAATGCTACATTACCTAGAAACTACTCTCCTTAACAAAAGCACTGACAACAGAGCATTAAAGTACACCTTCCCATAGCCAGCACTGCCAGTTAGGACTTGGTCATAACTGTTACAATGACAAAATGAAATAGATTGTTAAAGCCTTATAACCATCAGAACAATAAGCACCACTGGATATATTACTAAACTCACCCAAATCATTACAGCTAAAAAAAAGTGTAAACAGTTCAGTATGTACCTATAACAATGCTGTGGCAAGTTCTCTGGGTCATTGCTAGGGATATTGCTGTTCAGATAGGAACGGGAAAACATGGCTTTAGGAAACTGCTTAAGATAGTGTTTCACATATGCAGAGGGAGGATCCCCTAGACGCATTTGATTACAAATTGGGGTAAGAAAATAAAGCATTCTAACCTGGAAAATCAATTTAAAACACAATAATCCAGCCTGATTCACACTTGGTCCCCAAATCCTAACACGTAACATGAGTACAATAAGCTTTTAAAAAATTCTACATAAGTATTTGTCATCTATTTCAGATCAATTATTTTAACATTATCAAACAAGGCTATTATTTCCACAATTTGTTTATAAAGCAAGTCAATTTCCAGAAAGCTGAAAATAAAACAAACCTAAGAAACAGACTTGCCCTAAGTTCAGGTTTCCTCAGATACACGCTCCTCTCTTTCCATCTGGAAGTCTTCCCTAAAAATAAGATGAAGGCTTATTGCTTGCATAAGGTTTAAGCATAATACTTGCACGAGGTTTCCCACACAATTTGTTGCTCAGGTGAGACTATGAGACTGAACAACATACCAGGATCCTGAGAAACACCTGTACAGTGTGTGCACTGATTGTGCACTTGGAGTTCATCTAACACACTTCAGGACTTGCAATGCATGCACTTTCATACATACTTGCCTGGAAATCCCATGCAGAAACACAAGAATTCTGCTTAAGATTGCTTGGAGTCCTTCTCAATACCACAAAAAAAATCTCACTCAAGTACTCCTTCACCAAGAAAGATAAAGAGCTCTCAGAATTGCACATACTTGTCTCAATGGAGCAAATAAACATGGATTCAAAAGCCCATGGCCTGGAATGACATCAGCTAGTTCAAGTACCTGGAGTAGAAACAAACTAATAGTTAGCTGAGTTACTTCCCCCCACTTGTAGCTGCTGGAGAAAAACCAACCATCTCAATATCTACTTAAAGTTCCTGTAATTCCTTGCATATGCAGTGCAGACCAATTTTGTGCTGAACACTTCTCAGAAAGGGTCATATCTCGAGAGATTAGAAAATGCATGGTAACATAGGTAAGGTTTTGCAGGGGGTAACTCTTGTTTACAAGATTTTCCATGAACAAACAAGAAATCCTAATACCCAGTACTAATGATACTTAGATTTTCTAATAGTTGATTTTTAAATTAGAATTTCATACTGTACCCATCACCATTGTCCTCAGATTAGTATCACTAAGGGCTTTCTTTCACCAATATAGTATACTAATCAGTTAGCGTTAATAGGAATTCCACCCTTCTACTAATTCAGCCTACCATCCTATGAAGCTCAACTTTAAGTCTAATTTTAGAAATTATTCAGCAAATTCATAGTGGATTCTTGGTATGTTAATGATATTGAACTTTAAAACTGAATATAACATACTGCACAATACTACACAAATTGCAGTTGTATAGCCCCAGACTGCAGTAAGCTCTCTTCCCATTGTTATTTAACCTATTTGTATTTATCCTTCTATAAAGAATACATAATAAAAAGGATTTAATAACATAAGCAGCTGCATCTTGAAAGCTTACACAAACATTACCAGCAGAGATCCTGTGGAACACATAATACAGATGAGACACAGCCAAGAGCAATTATCATGTGGATGACCCTGTAGAGCTAAAAAATACAGCAATGCACGAGTAGGAAATTATTACATTTTATTACTACATTATGATAAACAGTGCTAATGTGTAGACTGAGGTTACAGATTACATAAAAGATCTCACTGATGAATGATTTAACATTATGGGACCACAGATACAGTACTGTGATCATAGATGGAGGTTCTGGATAACAGTATTTAGGGGTTAGGGTTTGTTTTTTTTATTGTTTAAATATAATCTATGACTAAAAGTAAACAGTTCTGAAATTATAGTCAAACCGGAATCGGAATAGCAGGACCTTACAGGATAACCACCTTTCAGTCTTCAAAGGAAGATTTTCCAGACAGTATGTTGAAGTACACTGAATAACCAAGTATTTCAGTGCAGTAGTGGTCCAGTATTCTCAGGACTAGGAATTACTGCTGGGAAAATGTAAACTTCTGTTCTCTTGCAGTGCATCAAAACATTTATATGATTAAAAGGTCAAAGTTTCCTAAAACAAAAAATAGGAATGTCTTATCTAAAAAAACCCCCCACCTAATAAGTGTGTGATTATCCCTGTCAGCACTCCTGTGGAACACTAATAACCAAGTTCAAACAGAATCCAGCAGGTCAGGCACAACAGACACCTAACCAACTGTGTAATAACTTGGACGTTCTGAACAAATGCAGATACAAAATAAAATAAGACTTGTTTGTACTGGATATGGTAGTATCTACCTAATTTTATAGATCAGCCATACCGTCAGCAGGATACACTGGCTGCATATGGAACTATAGGTCTTTTTCTCTATCTCCAACCCCCCCTTGCCTGGGTTATGCTTCCTGACACCTCACCAACTTCCTTGTACAGTGCATCTCAAACAACTAACACACTGAACCTGGAAGAAAACAACATTAAATTCTTTAGAAGTTATCAATACCATTATCAACTGTACATCAAGCACTTACTGCTACAACAAAAAAAAGATAGGGGGAAGTTGACAAAGTAATTTTAGAACATTCTCTGCATTTCAGAGCAACAAAGAAATCCCAAAGGTGCACAGGTGGGAAGGGATAACACACACTGTATCACTCACATTTGATGTCAAAGTATATCCGATTTTTTAGAGATGTCCATAAGAATCACCTTTTACTGCCCAAATATTACAATTCCTCCCAGATTCTAGACCCTAACAACACAAGGTTCGCATGTATTGATACACATCAGTTTAGTAAATCAGTCTCCTTTTACCTGCCTCAGTCTGCTTGTTCAATTCATTATGGTCAATACCAAAGGGAATGCAAGCTAATTCATTACTCCTATTATTTGTTCTTTTCATACTGTGTTATAGCGGTGAAGAAAATCCTGGAGACTCTCCTGTTATTTGAAATATCCAGAAATGGTATCTTGATGCCTTGCTTAATTGCATTGTGGACGTTCTACAGCCATCATCACTTCCAGTGACTTATTTTCTTTGTGGTGCATTTTAATTTACGCCTGCTACTCCCTTAATCCAGATTCAATTTCAATAAAATAACTATGAATACCATTAGCTAAAATACCAAATCTATGAAAATGTGCCCCAGAAGTTCTGAGCCTCACACTCCTGTGGCTGACGGTACTGCACTTAAAGATGTGGCCACACAATTGATGTGAGCAGTGCAGTCGCACAGCTGCACCCTTCTCATGATGGAGGCTGCGCGCTGTACTGCACACAGCTTGCACACTATGGCATCAGCTGTCCCTTGAGACTCCGTCATCTGTACCTCATAAAGATCCTGCTCCGGTTGCTTTAAAAAAAAAAAAAAAAGCACTAGCCAACGTTTCAGGCAATAAGGAAATAGCATTTCTTGTGGAAAGATAGTCCTGCAATCAGCTACATTATGATTCAAGCATTCTTCTAACATATCTTTTGGTACTCACTATCCAGTAAGATAAAACTAATTCCTATGCAAGTTACAGCCACATCAGTGTCAAAGAATGAACCTGAAAAGTTAGACAAGAATTCTTATTTTTATACTAGAAACATTAGAAGTGGCCAGTCTACCCCCTTTCTTTACATTTCTAATTACCCCTTATGCAAGCTTATAGTCACTTAGCAACTTGGTGGTAACTGCCTTTGTTTCAAGAATATTGATAACTAGATTATGAAACTACTGGTTCAGTAAAAATAACATCTTAAAATAAAGGACATGTCAGTCAAGTTATTACTATTCTAGGAAATTCTATGTGTACTCTGAGTCAGATTGCTTTGACAGATAAAGCACATAGTCAAGACATAGCTTGACAAAGCTGCATGTGCATATATTATATTAAGTTTCCAGAATTTACTGAATATCAATTCCATCCAATTCTTGAGATACTTGTATTATGCTCAAAATGAAACAAAATCCATCCTTTAAAAGCCATTTCTATACTTAGGAAAAATAATTTCAAAATCAGCCCTCAAACTGATACATTCCCATTACAATGTAAGAGAAACTGCTTAGGCAGCACTTTAAGGCCCAAAGAATTTGCATTTCTTTTATTCTATTGTCTACATACATACAGATGTTTGACAAACTGTGATATTAACATGTCACACTACCAGAGATAATTTTTTTCTTTTTCATAAAATGCTTTAAGTCATCATACTACTCAATTTTTAACTGAACTCTTTTGCAAGAAATGATGAGACAACTTAGAACAAATGGAGGAACTAGGTTATAACATACAAGGATGGATGTGTTGAAAGAGAGATAATTTGTACTCCTCTCTCCTGTGTTGGTCACTGAAGCCTCAACACATGGACAATGCAATATACTATTTTTTTATACATATACATAATAGTATTTACAGAGAACGCTGCATAAAAAAGAGGGGAAGAAGCTGTAAATTCTCTTTCTGTTGAGATTAATATGCAAAAGAGAATGAAGCATGAACAACAGTAAAGCCAAAAGGTCTCCTAGAGGGAAGAAGCAGTATACTCTATCAGGTGAAAAGGAAGCCAGAGCACAACTAGCTATAGCAGAAGTTTACAGCCGAATCCCAAACACTTAAGAGAATGCAACACAGCTGTTTCCAATGATACAATCCCCACAAACTTGTCCTAGTGACTACTCATTCACAGCAAAAAATATGGATCTACAAGGCTGCTCTAATACTCATTGTTTCTTCGCTATTCTGTGCGCTTCTTAATTTTCCAAATGGTTTTAAAACCAGGCTCTGTGGCCAAAAAAGACCCAAACCACTTTTCACCAACAGTTTCTCTGCCCTTCTGCTATGTGACCCCCTGTACAGAGCTGACAAGCAAGTACTAGGACTGCTTTAATCAAATACTACACAAATCAGCTGAACAATACCTTTTGACCTCCCAATAGACACTCACTAACAAAGCATGGAGTTCACAAAACCCAACAGAAACAGCAAACATCCAATTGGGCTGGAGGCAAAGCATGCAAGGAGAATAAGAAATAGGAATTCTACATCCAAATGACTCCTCCTGAGCAGGGAATGAAGCCAAGTGATAGGGTATCAAATTTTCACGGAAATGGCATAGCGGAAGCCTGGGTTTACAGCTGCAGCAGGATTCTAGAAACAAAAGGAAAGAGAAAAGCAGAGCAAAGCAAAACAACACAGAAATATGGTCCAACAGAGCAGATGAGGTATTGAGAATTAAAGAGTTTGACTGTAAGACAAAAAGTCAGAAAAGTGAACTGCTTAAAAATAGCAAGAAAGTAAAAGGGGATGGGATAATCACACAAGGTTAACAGACAATCAGCAACATTACTAGTTTGCATTAGGAATGGAAGAAGTTGGCATCAGCAATGGTTGACAAAGGAAGAATAGTGTTATGTTTTACTTGTTTAAAAAAGGGGGTAGATTCTTGTGTAGAGCTGGACAGCTGGAAATTGAGTTAAGCAGAAATAATAGCAAGTTGACAATGGCTTGTTACTAGTGAATATTCACACTCAGGAAGGAAGTGCACAAAATTAAAACAAGTGTTAACTTTAAGTGAAGGAACTACGTTTAGTGACTGAAATTTCTCCAAGGTGGTGTAGCCCAAGAGAATCACAGAGACAACCAGTGGACAGAAAACTGTTGATATGGCAAGAAGCAATATCAACGGCTACAGAAAATCCAATTAATTAACCATAAAGGAATATTTTAAAAGTAGAAGTAATAAACAGAAACCTTGCCAAAATAAAACTTCCACAAATAAGAAGACTAAAAGAAGCTGTCCACAACAGGTTTGTTTTAAAATAGGAGCTACTTACAGAAAAAGGGCATTTAAAACATTTTTTTTTCCAGCCTTTAATAACATTTTAGATATGCAAAAAGGGGAAAGGCATCATGAAACCAAGTTGATTCCCCCAAACCAGGTAGGTTTTTTGGTTTGGTTTTTTTTTTTTTTTTTTTAAAGAGAGCAAAGAGCAAATGGGAAGAATGAATGTCTCAACAGGTACACACTAAGCAGACAGGTGAGAATAGTCTTTATGAAATCCATTAAGAAAGTGACTGAGACTGAGCTGCAACAGTCCAAAACCATAGGTTATGGGTAAATACTTACAAGAGAAAAAGCAGACCTGTAGAAAGTCACAACTACAAGTAATTCTTATGAGTTTTTCTCCATTTCATTACATTTTGAGTTCAAAGCAACAGTACACCTCTGATTACTCAAGTTTTTGAGACTGTGCTAGCTACCTAAATGAATGGTTAATACAGTTCTTGACAATAATTCTACTGTTTAGACTGCTGCTCTGAACAATTCTAGCAGACTGCCTGAATGACACCACTGTCTCACTACACACTATTTTTTTGGATACATTATTTAACGGGTAAAGGTTGGACCAGATGATCTTGCAAGGTCCCTTTCAAACTGGGCTGTTCTGCAATTCTATAATTAGCGTAACATAACTAAAATATGACTAAACAAACAAAAAGACATCTTTGTCGTATTTAAAATACAGTTAGAGCCTCTAATGAAATCTATGTTATTTCTCATCACCTGGATCACAAGAACCCCACTACCACTGCAAGTTAAAGTGCTTTAGTCCTCACAGTATCTCAGTATGGATTGAAAGACCTATTTTGCAAAATGGCAACATCATGCTCCAATACATCATCAGAGTCAAGAGAAGTCTGTAGTTCTACCAGCTTGTGTATTTGCACACACTGATTCTTCCCATTCTGCTCTTCCCCTCCTGACCCTTCCCGCTGGCCAAGAAAAAAAAAAGCTATTTGACATTAGCACAAAAATGTTTTATTAGGCTAATTCAGTTTCTAGCTAGAAAACAAACCTCACCTTTGGTTAAAACTGATACATATTGCTTTATACAACCTGCTACGAACACAGATCAGTACTTCAACAAGTTGACACATTCAAAGGCAGGCTTGCTTACTTTGGGTTTTTTTTTGGGGGGGGGGGGACAGGACACAAAAGGAAAACTGTTTTTAAAATTTAAATTTAAAAACAAAATTAAAATTGAGTTGGGAGTCCAACTGAATAAAACATGAATACTTCATGGCTTTATCAGTCAACACACACAGTGGTCTAGAATCTTTCAAATGTCATGGTACAAACCATTCCTTTTTCCAATTCCTGACAAATTTCAAAGCATCTCTCCAAGTCTTTTCCAATTTTCTGTTCTCCATAGTTGAGGATGGTTTTTGTTCTTTTGCTTCCCAACTACCTTCCATTACAGAATGAAAACTGGGTAAACAATGAGCATTCCCTCAGATGGTACAGCTGAAGGATGGTTTGTATTTGTACACTAAATTTATGTGGGCTAAATTTAAGAAAGCTACTCTTAAAAGAAACCGTGGCATCTGAATACAAAAATAAGACAGAACACAAATTATTCCAGAAGTTTAAAAAAAAAAAAAAAAAAAAGCTCTACCTGGCTCTTGTGGTTTTCTTTTTAAGTAAATTTAACAAATTTCAGCTGCCAAAAATCTTATCAGACGGTATTTGGACAACTTTAGACATTCCCAGACACTTGAACAGTCAAGATTTTAGGAATCTGTCATTAATGCATGTGAACAATGACTGGAGGTTGAAAGCTTTTGTTTATGTAAGCTTTCAATTTTCAACTCACTCAGAAAAAGCATGCTTTGTGTAAATGCTTTAAATGCTTTGTGTAAACGCTTTCTTTGCTAGAAGTAAAAGAATATTCTTTTAACAGTTCTGTTCTCTTCCACGTCATTGATCCAGTCACAGAAAACTGCTCTTGCCATTACTACTGTGTTCCACAAAGAGTGACAAGAGGCAGAGATTTAAGAAAACTAACATAGCAGGGGCTGATATCATATTACCCATGAAAAGCATTTACTAGTTATTTCATCCAGCAAGAAGTTTCGGTTGCAGCTTCCCTTCCAGCTGAGCCTGTCCAGTGAAGACATGTCTGAGGAGACAATAAGGAGGGACAATTAGGTGCTTAAAGCAATTTTCCAATAGCCATCTAGACTTAGGGGATAAAATTGCCTAAGAAACTTCAGTGCCTGATGCATATGTTCCACAATATTATAAAGCTATCTCAGACCCACCCACTAAAGATTCTACCTAAATTAAGTTTTTCTTCAAAATACTAATGTTAGAGAATTTGAGCTGCAGTATGGTTTTAAGTCCATCACTCCCTCAGGCTACCAAAAGTTACTGTGTGCTGCTGAGCTCTAAGGAACACAGCAAAAGAGCAGCTGGCAGGGTGTGCCAGCCTTTCTCTATGAACTTGTTCCAGACAAGTTACTAGAGATTGTTTTAACTTGGACAAATGGGTAGGCTCCTCCCTGATACAAGGCCAACAAAACTTTGCATAGTTTATATTCTCTCAGCCTCCCCACCCTTCATATGTTGTTTTTTCCTTCTTGTTAGGATATGCATAATCAGACTACAAAAACTAAGTTACATAAAAATCTCAATGTAAGTAGGCTGGAGGAAAAACACTGCCTGCTGTAAACGCAGAACAATTGTTTGCGGTAGCATATATACATGCATACACAAGACCATGAGCTTGTTTTTATTGCTACAGTCTGAAATTTTCAGATATTATACCAGTGAGGGAGAATTGAACAGAATTAGTTCAAAATTCCCTCCCTACTGTATTTCATAGGTGGCATGCTACTTTATTGGTATCTGAGCTCCTGTGGCAGCAGTTTGGATAAGCCGGGAGATACAGGCAAATCAGAGCAGAAGATCAGGCATCAGTTCTGATCTGTTCTTTTTCTATTTAAATTGCTTTAAAAAGATTATTTGTAGATTAAAGTCACAAACAGAAAATATTTAGAGATCTGCACTGCATTATTCATCCTTTTCTTTGTCAAGGCAACAATAAAACCTACCTAATGATATAAAAGCTTGATGTAATATTCTAATCTCCTTAGCAATTCCTTTGTTAAGTACTTCTTACGTGCTGCTCTGCACTGAAAATTATTTGATAGTACATTCTTTAAAGGTCAGAAGTATGATGAAAACTTTCAGGATTTGACTCCTACAGCTTGGAGTACTATAAAAGGGTAAGATTTTAATCTGATGTTTACCTACTAAAAGAGCCTGTAATACACCAACCACTAGTCAGGCAGAAATAGAACTTCTGTTTTTCTTCACAAGCTGATACAACTACTAAGAGCACAGTTACACACCAATTGACAGAAAAGCTTTCTGAAGTGCAATAGCGAGGGAACAATCCAGATGTTTTCTGCCCAGTATGATTCAGGTTCAACAATCTGTAATGCAGTGAGTCAGGGTATTATAAATACCACTCTCCAGCACAATAAAAACTAAGAAAACTGTCAAAATGAATCCTACCTCAAACCAAAACACACTGCGTTTAACTGTTATGGTACAACGAGAATGGTTTCTACCAAAGCTGGCAATTAGGGGATACTCATTCAGGTCTTGTGTGCACGGTTGCTGTACTTCAACTTGAAAACATAGTTACCATGCAATATTGTTTAGCATACCCTTACTTCTAAGTTCTGCATTTTTATCACATATGAGATAGCACCAAGCCCTGCCAAAAGCCTCACTTGGACAAAGAACGAATAAACTGCTTCCAAAGACAGCACAACATTCAAACATTTTAACCTGGCATTAAACTTGATGCAAGCATCTGCCACATTCTGGGCAAATCACTGCAGTGAAATACACTGTACTAACTGAAGGAAGCTACTGCCAGCTCTTGAGGAATACAAACCTACCCAGCACAAGTAATTCCAACAAATGGATAAAGCACTGCAGAGGCAGCATCCTTTCTGAACGTGGAGGCGGGAAAGGGAGTCTGCAATCTAACTACTTGGTGTAAGCCTTCACGGTAATTTTTGGATGCCTCCATGGAAAAGGCTACAAATTCCAGTTAAGTACAACCTCATCATTCATTTATGATGAATGGGGCAACATACAGCTTCTTGTGTACAGCTTCCAACGTAAAGCTTTGCAACCAACTTGTTTTATGCACAAAAACTTAATGCATCAATACAGGTTTTGTATTTATGAATATTAAACCTATCCCTTTTAATTACTGCAAAATTACATCTGACTAAATAAACAGATCTGATACTTCACTTTTCCCATCAAGTTTTCTATGGTTTTGTTTTGCTCATGTTTTTCCCTTTCTTATTTCTCCAAGATAATCTCATTTGGGATTTTGGGAATCTCTCCAATGAGTCCATGCGTGCTTGAGGTGGAGCAAAAACCAATTCCAAAAGCTCAATTCTGAATAAAACTGAAGGTAACATCAGTAACACAAGTTCCCTGGATTGACACATAATTTTATAAAACCGAAAGTGATGCACAGTAGTAAACTGTTAAGCTTTATCAATCTGCTACAATCCTATTCCAAAAAAAAAAACCAACCCAACAAAACAAACCAAGGGGGGGGGGAGGGGGGAAGAGCTGAACAGCACACACATAGCTACATACTTTCAGCTTGCAATTTAGAAAATATTTCCTGCATGCAAATTAGATCAAGAAGTGTGTTGGGAGGATGCATGGGCGCACACATACCTTCTTTCTGCACTTCAAGAAAAAAAAAAAAAAACAAAACCCAAAACCACAACCCGCCACTAATCTTAGTCTAGATGCTTTCAAATATGCAATTCTGTAGCTTTGCTATAGGAAGATTCCCTCCTACACAAAATTCTTGTGAAAAAGGACTGGTTACATTAAATTGAACAACTCAATAGTTGGGAGGGATCAGAGCATCAACATTTATTCAGAGTATTATTCTGAATATGATCAATAATTGTATCCTACCCATCAAAGTAGTTCATCATTTCCTCTCTTCTATTGCAATAAATACAAAAAGATCCATAATGAAGAACAGAAGGTTAAACTGTCTCCCACCCAAAAGCCACCAGTTTTTCACTTCTGTGATTTGATCACTGCTAAAGTTTTTCAAAGACCCTTAACGTGGCTTCGGATTTTTAAATTCCTTTTATGAAATGGAATTTGGCATTTATTATCACTAAGAACAAGTGATATTTGGACTTCTAAAACTCCTTTTGGGAACCATGGAATTAAAATATCAGAAATACCTAACAAAGACAAACATTCTGATCAAGAAGGGAAAGGGGGCTTTGTTAAGAACTGTATTCAGTATCACAATCACTTATTGTAAGTAGATGAAGGCAAATATATTTTGACAGTTTAATATGAGCACTGCACCGAAAACATCAACATCGTGACAAATTCACTGAGCTGTGATGCAACAGGGAAGCTGGTTTTGACACAAGCATTACCCTTGTCTGTGCTGCCAGTCTCCCAAGCCACAACACGAGTTATGTCTGAGCACAGCCAGTTACAATCAACCAGCATTACTGGAGACAACTGCTTCCATAGTTTCTACAAGCCCTGAGGCTAGCAGCTAAGAGTAGATGGAAACTTCATCCATATGTACACATTTAATATATGTTTATTTAGATGCACACAGTACACTACGTTAACGTAACCATGTTAAGCAACAATTCAAAAAGTACCAGCGCTTTCCTTTAACCAACTTAATCATCAGTTCAGAGCAGTGAATATAGGTCATAGAGCACACAGCAAGAGGAGCTAGTCATTCATTTGCCCTACAGGTACCTGAATAAGTAAACCTTCACCTTAAAGAAGCCATTATCAGGATGCGACAGTGATAGTTACAAACTTTACCCTTGGAAGAAGCGGAAGGAAGAGAAGCTTGCTTATGAAAAAAAGAATTTGCCTTTTCACCATGCAACACAGTACAAAACTTAAGTTGTTTTTGCTAAAAACAAAACAAAAAACCCAGCTAACACCTGGACCCAGAGCAATACACATGCATGGTTAGAGGCTCATGGTAGGGAAGACGAGGTCTGAAACATCTCTTGGACTTTGTTTATTTTTTATTTATCTTGGAATAGAAAACATCAAGGTTGTAATAAGCCTTAGTTCACTCCACAGAAAGGCTAATGATAACATTATGCCTCTATATACATAAACTTCTATTTCCTTATTTTTAAAGTAATTTAATAACATTTAAATAACTTTAAAAGTTTTAACCAAAAGCTTTTGATGATTTTTTGGGTAGCTATTTCAAAAGGAGAAGTAAAGGCAGAGTAAATGTCAGAATTCCTTCAAACTCTTTTTAACTTGATGGTTAATCAAGGTTAAAAGAAACCCTAGCAAAGATAAGGTAGGGGTGCTAAAGAGACCTACTGGCTTCAAACCTATTGCTTTTAGAAAGGATTTCAACTCCGCTAAGACTGACTTCTGAAGCAATGTTAATAAGGGGAAAAATGTATCCATCCATGAAAGGCCATAATCATTCTTGTGTATTTGATGATGTAAACATGTTTTCCAGTTGAGAATTTACATTATGCAGAAACTGCCTTTATAGTAATCCTTACAGTCAGTAAGCATGGAGGGTTTTTTGCATAGCATTTAATGAAATTTTTGAATTTGATATCATAACTGGAAATAACTTTGCTAAACAACAAATATGAGCACCAGCCTAGAACACACTCAGCGGTAAAGAGAATAATCTGCCATGTACACAATCCCAAGAAGGCATTACCTCCTCCAGAAGTAGAACAGATAAGCATTGGAATGATCAAATAACTTTTTTCTACATTAATGGAACAAAGCAAAGAAGAAAGTGGAATGAGCCTATTCCACCCTCCAAACATCAAAAGTTTCAATGTAAAAATATAGGTATTGAAAAGGACACAGTTCTTGATCCTTTTTAATGTTTGCCACAGCCTCCTGACTCACTTTAAGGAATCCTCACACACACTCATAAACTCCACTGAAGAGCTTATGTGTTTCAGCAGGTTTCCTGAAAGCTTCTTCAGTGAATGAAGTATTTCCCCAGATGAGGACAGCTGATTTTTCAAGACTGAACTATTGCTAGAAGGACTAAAACTGGGTATTCAAATGTCTTCTACAAGCTCCAATTATCAACTAAGTATTATACAGATGGTGCGCTGCACACACCCAGAAAACTGTTTCCCAGATTTTCTAACCTGAAAATACAAACAAAAAAATGGAAATGCGGAAACAAGATATGGCATATATGAAACAGCATATAAAGGCTGATAATGCTTGTGTATATTTACTTGCTTTCTGGTGGTAAAACAACTACTGTATAAAGACTAAATAAAAATAAAAGGATTTAGCATGATTACATTTTACACAGGTATATGCCAACACACTTACATCTGAGCACATCTAAAGGTAACCGGCACTAGAGCGGGGCGGGGCGGGGGGTGGAATCAGTAGCTTCTTCATTCAGAAAATAGCAATATTACTGGGTTTTTGTTTTTTTTTTTTTTTTTGCTCTGTGGTGATGTTACTCTGAAAAAATTAATATATTTAATAATTTTTTTTAAAAAAAAAAAAAAAAAAAAAAAAGAAAAATCTATCTAGAAGTAAACCCAAATGATCTCTCAAAGCATCTTCTTATCCTAAAGGCAAAATCAGTTACCTTTAACACCATTCCTGACACACTTCCACAGCTTCTTCCCAAGGTCTCCAGTGACATATTTTGTAACTTTTCATAGCTATCTATACCAATGACTTGCTATTCTTACTGATAAAAAAGGGTCAACTTCAGTTGTTCCTGTTTCTTACGGCCAGAGATTCTTGCTCACACATTTGCACCAGCTCGGCGGCATGAGCAATGCCAAAAAGCTTCAGTGGGCTGCTATGGTCAGCTCACTATGTAGACACATGAACTTCAGTGTAGGCACTAGGAAGGCAGAGGCATCAGTCCATGGAAGTCCAGGAATCAACATGAGGAAGTTGCCATTAAATTGGAAACTAACTACATGTGTGTGGAAACCACAGAATGTTACATCAGTTTAACTCCGCCCACACCAGCAAACTGTATGACTTTGCCTTAGTCAACATGAATGCAAAATTTGCACAAAATCTGTGTAGGTTAGATCTCTGAGTAACTGCAAGCAAAAGCAGCCACTGACTCTGCACAATGAGAAGGTTTTGGAGGGATCAGTAGCCAAAGAAAGCCTCCAATGTGTCTGTACTTTGACATTAAAAAGGCCAATAAAGAAGAAATAGTATATTTATTTCCAACATTTTCTGCATTGCAGAGTCCTGTCCATTGAATCTGGAATAGTTTCTCCATTGGCCATCAGAAAGTTACCAGGTACTTTCAGATAAAATCCAAAAGCGTTAGGCAGTCAACTGGTGATGGCAGCCACACTTTTTATACTGATGGTTAGTATTCAAGGAATTCATCTGAGACATAGGAATACTTAACATCTGTCTTCTCTGAGGGACAGAATATGAGTCTTCACGTTAAAGCCACCATCTGCAACAGGCAGTCCGTGCATCAAGTACAGGTTCCAGAAATGTTTCCCCTGATCCCTGAACTGAACATACCAATCTACGCCCAGATGTTCAGCCTGCTGTGCCAATCTAGGTCCATGGGCCTAGGGAATGCACCACAACTGTCTTCAAATGGCTGTCCAGGTCGGAGCTGGCAGAAGACTGGACCACCATTTGGTATGCATGTTCTTCTGGGCTGACTGAATCTTTCATGTAAATTATATTCTATTTTGCATAAATAATTAAACATTCAATGGAGAGTCTGACATCTAAGTGGTCAGGCTCTAAGTGAATGCCCTGTGTCTGACCATGAACACTGAAGTATCATTCTCACTCCATAATACCACATTTAAACTGAGGGGAAATCCACCCCTGCCACCCCCTTCCCCGCTATGTACGCAGTAATACCTCAATACACCCTATGGGGGAGTCAATTACAGCATTCTCCTGGAACATCAGTGAGAAAATGAAGTTTACTTTGGTTTCTCATGTCCTGAGAAGGAACCATGAGAATCCTCTGCACTATAAGCTCCTGAAAATGGGATTTTTTCTTCAACAAGAAAATACAGAAAATAAATTGGGAGATTGTCACTTCAGTACCATAGCAAAACTCAAACGAAAAATGAGAACACATTAGGAGAAAACTGAATTCTCTTGATACGAAGTTCCTTCTCACTAATTTCCAATTTTCGGTTCAGCTACCATGCTGAAAACTCAATTGTACTTAACCTGCCCTTGAACTCCCCATGAAACTATGGCCAATTTCTGGCAGCCATATGAAGTAACCTGCAATGGAGTAAGAGATATAGGTCATTCCTGAGTAACATTCTATTCCACGAGCAGCCAGTATGGGAGGAACAACACATTCATATTTTGAAAAACAACTTCAAGGCACCATTGGCTCTACAGGCAAAAAGAGAATACAAAAGCTTATGTTGGAAGTGTAACCGACTGGTGTGGCTAGGTATCTGCTGAAGTAAATGTGCTGTAAGAGCACAGACAAGGATATCCACAGGATTATTTAAGCTAATAAGTGCAGCCTCTGCCTCTCTGTATACTTAGAAACAGAAGTAAAACAACCTCCAAAAACTTACTGTGGTAACTGCAAACAGCTTTCTAAGGTATTTACTGCCTATCTTTTGAAAAAGTCTGCGACATGGTCAATAAGGTTAAATTTTAAAGGAAGAAAAACCCAACACACTCTCCCCTTGCATGTACATCTTATTTTTGTATATTATTTCTTAGGTTTTCTTTGCATTTCCTTTTGGCTTTTCTAGCACCGCTCTTGATAGATTGTACTTTTGCATAAAAGCCACCCAAAAAAACCCCCTGAATTGACAATATGTTAAGTTAATTTGGAGATGGCAAAGAAAGAACACTATTAAAGTCATAACCTCAGCAGGGGAAAAGTTCCACTCCAAAGTTTAAATAACTTCAGCTTTACAGTCAAATCCCAAGCTTTTCAGCACAAGGACTAGAAAGAGTGGTGCAGCTAAGCTGAGAGTGTTATGACACACAGGAATTCAGGTTCAAAAGGAACCATCTGGTTCATTCAGTTCACTGCAACTGCGATAGATTTTTAGCCCTGAAAGGTCAACACCACATCCATATGTACAAACTGGAACACTTCCAATGCACTATATTAAAAACCTTTTTACATATTAGAAGTTACTTAAAAACCATAATGATAGGGTGTTAAAGGAAATAACACACAGAGAACTGTGCACAAGCAAGCAGGAGAGACTGCCAATGTCCTGTATTTCTGAAGTGACCTTTTAAGTATTTTATACTTAATTCAGAATTCTAAATAAGCCTAAGAACTATTTTAAACAATCATGTTTCAATTATATAAGACAATGGTGACAAAACTAAAACTTAGATCTGATCCAATAACTGTCACTAGGTCTGCTAGTGTGGAGGAGGTGACAAATATCCACTTTCAGCTCTGAATTTCTTGTCTTTTCTCTGTGTTAAATCCTCTTCTACATTTAAAAAAAAAAAATAGAAAAAAAAAACCAAACCGGTTTTCATCTTCTCTGTTCTGCCTACAGCCACCCCACCTCTGGGTTTCCCATCTGTCTACTCCTTACTTGCTATTCTTCAGCTAAATAACTCCCAAAAGATCTCTCCTGGCTCTGTTTGTCAGTCTAACTTGGCCAGCCCCACCACTAGTGCAGGCTAGAAGGTTGCAGGTAACCCAGCTGCTTGGTTTCCAGCAGTCTGGCAAGCAGTCTTGCTTCAGATTTCTTACCTTAACCTGTCTCTGGTTTCAGATGACAGGCTTTAGGTACACGTTTTTGGAGCATTAACGAGTATTTCCTTCTAACCAATTCAGTATTTAGTACTGTCAGATAAAAAAAATCCAGTACATACTTCAAATACAAATTTTAAGGAAGAATCTATCTTACTCTCCCATCTTGCTCTCTTCAATGTTTGACTCTTAATGCTTCACTATCCCATCCCTTTGAGGCCTGAGGGCATTGCATTCTCCCTGTTCAGCATCTCTATCCATGCTTACAAAAATGCAGATAGAAAACAATTATGATATAATGTATTTTCAATTCAACACAGAAAGGAAAACATTTAACTCCGATTACAACAATTCATACCATTTGTCAGTTACAAACTGAGCAGTAAACAAAAGCAGCTATCACAATGGCTGATGTTTCATTTTCTGTACCATAACTTGAATGAAACTACAACTAGGCAGGAGATTTTATATTCCCAAATATTTATAAGTCCCTTAGCAAGTCAGCTTCAATTGAAAAAAAAAAAAAAAAAATACACACAGATAGTTGAAATTCAGTTCTAAACAGTAAATGATCAAATTCTTTTAGCAAAGGCCAAACTGAGTTAGCCCAAGGGAACTAAGAACACATATTCCAGTCACTATGTTTACCTAATACTTCGCAAACCTGGGAAAAATGGGATAAGAGTCAAAGGCTGATAAAGGTGTTTCCAAGATAGATGTTGCACATTCAGCATCAAAGCATGTGTGACTTAAAGTGGAAACTCAAATCCAGAGCTAGCCACCATTGTGCCTCTTTCATTGCATCACAGAAAAATGGAACGTCACTTCGTATATTCTGTTATCCCAAGATATAGTTCATCTTAGACTGTTTGGGGACAAAGCTAAACTGCCATCCCCACATTAACTTACCCTTACTAAAGGAAAACTTTTTCTTAATTTGTAACACAACTTGTTGCTGCAGGTAAAACCATTATTGTTTCACAGCCATCAGGATTAGCAAAACGCACAGTTTATCATTGTCACATTTCCTTTAACCAGTGGTAGTAACAGTTGTTCCCTACCCCTTAGTTTTGTGCCATTGATTATTCCTAAAGTAACTAAATACACTTGCCCCTACTGAACTGCATCATCTTTCTGATCAGACTGTTTGGAACTCTAATATTGCTCTCAAACACAAACACTGCCAGACAGTCCTCTCCCCAGCCACTTCATTGTCTACTGAAATTACCACTTGTACTGTACATTCCATAATATAAACTATAAATGTATATAAAACAACTGGTCTCAGATCCCTGCAAAACTCCATTAATAGTGAGCCACCCATGAGGGCTCTCCCAATGCAATTATGCAGCTTTTCGGTGCTCACCATACAACAATTTTATTTGGATCCTGAATGCTTCTCCTTCTCAGCGAGAAACTCCGTTGAAGTCAGGACATCTGCTCTTTCTTCCTTACTCATAATATGTTGTCCTGTTGCAGAAAGACATTAGATGCACCCAAGATCATTCAATCTCTTAAAAATCCGTGTTAGCTGCCACACATCAACATGGGGGGAGGGGGGCAGGGAAGAGCTGAATGAGAGCTAGGTTTCCCAGAATAACAATCAAAAAAAAAAAAAATAAATAAATCCATCTACTGAATAGACTTAGCCTATAGAAAATTGTAAGCACAGATCACACCTCTAACCTTTCCTCATGAACGTGGGTATCAAACACCTGAGTATTCCAAAACGGACTGCATGGCCCTAGAATAGGATTGTTCTTTAAAGTAAGAGAGAAAAAAAATTGGACTAACACTTCAAAAATTTGACTGCCAAAGGAAGAGTTGACCTTTGCTTTAAAAAGTTAGTGATTTGAACATTTCTTTAAGAGATGGGAGACCTAGATTCAGTTTTCTCTGTGACCTGAGAGGACTGAAACCTGCAATCCTTACATCCAAAAAGAGTATCCCAACCACAAGTCTAGGGAAAAACCTAGGTGAATCGATTTTTAAACCCTTCCTTGAAGCTCTCTGTATGGGGAGAATGACAAGCAGAACACTGCTAGAAATGAGAAGTCTCCTGTTTTGTCTTGCTGTCCTCAGTACATGCATGCATATACTCTGCACCTTCTATTTTAACATAAGCATTTGTACATATGCATACATACAAGATTTCATTCAATAGCTTTCAATAAATGTACATTTTGTGTGCAGGTGTGTGATGTCTTATACCAGTAGTAGAGTCACTGGGTGTTACTTACTGTATTTTGAAAGTTTTAACACAGTGTTCAATGGGGAAAAAAAAAAAAAATTCAGAGTCCATGAAACACTATCTTCCAGTCAGTCCAAATATGATTGCAGTCTTCTGAGATTCACATACCACTTCTTCCTCTGACCACTAGTTGTACTTCCAGTAAGATGCATATGCTCAAAGGGCGCAACTGATATGCCTAAAACCCTAAGTGACTAAATTACCCTAGGATACCAAAGATATTCACATACACTCAGTTGGCAGGCACAGAAACAACAAAGGATTTCTGCCTTTCTAGAGAGCTACCTGAAGGATGGGCTGGAAACCTAAAACTGGACTGAATGCCTACCTCCAGGCAACTGAATTCCACTCTGAGTTGAAAACAGGTATAAATTACAGGCAAGTCAAGATCACAAACTGCTTTCTAACTGCCTTGAGACATAATCTTAAATTAAGGTAAATTTCACTACAATAACAAGAAAGTATTCAAAGCATAAAAAAGAAGCCAGCCAAAAAACCTATGATACCATAGTTAACCACAAGTACCCAATCAATGGGTTTCATTTATACACTTAAAACCATATTAATTGGATCTTTACTTTTATTAGACAGGGTAAAAAATAAAGCCAACTATCGTACAGCTAGTACCTACCCTGTTCCTGAAATCTAGACTCTCACAAGTGTTGGTTTGACCTTGGAGAAACTGAAATTAATTTCATCTGAACACATCAGCAACACATAGATAATTTCTCCCTGTTCCCCATGACCTCTCACAAAATGTGTCTTTATACATCCTTTTCTCCTTCAATCCAAATATTTCCATCTTCATCCTCTTAAAAAGTCAGGTGATTGACCCACAGCATTGCTGTTCCATTCAATGAACTGAAAATATTTTGGCTGAAAGTTGCATATCTAAGTTCCCAACGAGCTGGTAACATACAGAGATAAATATTAAAAGAAGTGGAAAACATACTTGCTTAAAATAAAAAATTTCAGGGCATTAAAATGAAGTACAATGTTAAGTTCATCCCTCCAAGAAAGATCTTAACCTCAATAAGCAAAGACTGTTATCAAATATTCTATTTGTTCATACTCTGCAGCTATGCTGTGAGTGAACACCTAATTTTTTTTTAAACAATGAAACCAGCTGTTCCACTTATTATATGGTATAAATATTAATAGCCTTGAGCATGTGGTTTCTTAGATTAAAGATACAAGCGCCATAATTCTCTGGTTACATTATTAAGATTTGACTCACCCAGCTCCTTATGGGTATGGATAACATTGAATCAGTTAATCAAAGATAAAACTAAACAGATAACTGGATGTCAAAATCAATCTTACCTGACAGGCAGATGTATGTTAAATATTCACCCTGACCTCCAGTAGCTAGGAAAGGAATCTTTTTTTTCGTTCTTCTTTTCACTTGGACAGCTCCCAGCATCCTTTCATCATGTGGGGCAAAAATTTCTTTGCTGATTGCAGATTTTGCATTCATTGTAGATCACAGATATAGCAGACTGCTGCTCTCTAAAAAATAAAATCATAAATGAAAAAAAAAAAAAAAATTAGAAACCCCTAAGTTATGTGAAAGTCCAGTTAACTTACATAGGCATTACCAGCTCTGACCTTCAAATAAAGGTTTTAGTGATATAAAGAATTTAGAAGATAATTTCATGCACTTAGAGGCAGAATTTTCGAAGTCTCTAAGAGTCTTCACTGAAGTGGTTCTCCACGCTTCTTACAAGTCTCATAAACTAGCTTAGCTTATTTTGGGCAGAAGCTGTCCACACTAGCACTTCAGGATGATGCAAAATCTTCTCAGAGAGACACCTTGTAACTTCATGCTGCATAAAACTTCATTAATTCCCTCTGTGGTAACTGGAGGGAAACTCATCTGTCCCACTGTCGTGGTTTAACCCCAGCCAGCAACTAAGCACCACGCAGCCGCTCGCTCACTTCCCCCCACCCAGTGGGACGGGGGAGAGAATTGGGGAAAAAAAAGTAAAACTTGTGGGTTGAGATAAGAACAGTTTAACAGAACGGAAAGAAATAAACTAATAATGATAATAATAACAATAATAAAATTACAATAATAAGAAGAAAAGAATTGGAATATACAAAACAAGTGACACACAATGCACCAACTGATGCCCAGCTAGTTCCTGAGCAGCGATCCCCGTAGGCCAACTCCCCCCAGTTTATACACTGGGCATGACATCACATGGTATGGAATACCCCTTTGGCCAGTTTGGGT
>JAVJGG010000032.1:10370286-10387687 GCA_035590195.1 Aviceda cuculoides | reverse complement strand
CTGAAAACATCAGGGTGTTATCAACATTCTTCACATACTGAACTCAAAACACAGCACCCTACCAGCTACTAGGAAGAAAACTAACTCTATCCCAGCCGAAACCAGGACACCCACATAGAGAGGGAAAGCACTGCAAGGGCACAGGGAAGGAACACTGTGGTTGTGCTGGCAGGCAGCAAGTCATGTTCACAGAAAATACAGAAAGCTTCCGACTCGGCAAGACTGCTCCTTCAGGAGCACTGCTCTTGGTGACAGTACTCGATTAAGCAGCTCCTGCACCTTTTGCAGCTTTAGCACCTCAGCCCCTCAGTTCCTCTGTAATTACCAACTGGGCAACTGCACAGGAAACAGTGTCAGAGAAACCATGGGGGTTAACGCAGACAAAACCACACCTCCTCTTTTCTGCTAAATAATTTTGACCCAGGTCAGTTCCTCAATGTGTGTCATAAGAAAACAGCACAGTCAACTTAGGAGAGACATTTGGAGAGGGGAAAAAAAAAAAAAAAAATTGTAGAGAACAAGGAGGGAGAAGGAGGGAAGCTGCTTATTCAGGCGTGTCCTGCAAAAGAAAGGTCTGTCTGGCCACAGCTTACAGAGGAACTTAACTGAAGGAGGGACAACTCAGTTACAGAGGGGACGTTAACGGGCTCTTTATGTAGACACCACCGGTTATAACTCCAGCTAGTTCTGCACTGAAATCTGTACACAGATCCCACTCATAGAGACTGCTGAATGACCCCCCTTTAATTGTTCAAATACAATGATGCTCCAATAGACATAGATTAAATTCCACATCTCCATATTATTAAGACTTTTAAGCCCACAGATCATTTTTTAACTCCTTAGCTTTCTTAGTATAAGATCATCTTCAGGTCTAAGCTACTGAAGCCAGAAATTCTGTCTGTGGGATCACTTGATATCTGCCACAATTTAACTATTAGAAAACACAGACAAATTCCAGTCAACTTGGATTATGAAGCCAAAAGAGTCATGGATCCATTATTTAGTGTGCACACTGTCAGCAAAGGCATTGCCTTAACGCTTGCAGTCTCAGTATTTTTTTGTCACTTATTAATGATATTTGCTTATCTCAGAGAGAGACAGAGAGGGGAGAGGGAAATGGGCAGGAAAAGGGCAAAAAATAAACAGCTGCATACATGGAGGCATGTGTGAGCACAACTTAGGCCAAATCAAATTCACCACCTACCTATTTTGAAATGAAAATAGAATCCTCTGTCAAAATAATCTGTAACAGTATACTTCAGTTAACCAATAAAGAGGTATGCAAGAATTTTAGCATTAAGTATTTAGCATTTTACACGCACCTTTCCAAAAAATCAATTGCATTTAAAAAAAGGGCCCCATCAAAAGAAAAATCCAGTCCAATTTCAAAGGAAGAAAGAACACACAGCTCCTGAAAAGATATGATTATGTAACTCCTACCATGTAAGTTACCTATCCTTTAACAACAAATATATCAACACAAAAACAGAATCAAAAGAATAAATTTACCTGCTAGTTACTTAGAAAAGGTTGTTTTCACATTCATTATACCACAATTTTCTCCTCTTCTATGTTATGAAAATATTTCCAGTATACCTTATACCACCATGTAAGCTGTTGGCACATTATAACTAGTTTTTTGTTTGGGTTTTGGGTTTTTTTTTTTCCTTTTTTTTTAAAAAAAAAATTCAAGCCCATTGTCAATGACTATGGGTTTAATCACACAGATCTCCTCCTAACTGAGATAGAGACTGATAATCTTAGCAAAAACAACTTCAGTCTCAGATCTTTGCATGCTTAAAAAATTTTCAATAAATAGCTTATTGGGAAAACACACACAAATACTGTCAGGTAAAAATATACTCAAGTTATATCCAACTGAAAAAGCGTTCTCTGGCTTGCAATGATCTGATGCTGTTAATTCTGCAACTGAGTTGTTGAATAGATGTTCTCAGATGTTTTCTTGAGGTTCACACATGGCAAAATAAAGTGTGATTTCTAAGATACACTCAGTGATGTAAAAGCTTCCTGGATTAAAAGAGGATGTAAGTCTTCCTTACCTGCAACTGATTGTAGCAAAAAATGTTACTTTAAAAATATTTTATATTTATTATATAAATATATAACTATATTTATTATATAAATGTATTACATAAAAATGGTTTATAGCTTCAAAACTTTCGTTATAGTACTTCAAGATTTACTTTAAGGATATTAAAAGCAGTAGGTCTCACTGTATATAGCTGCATTTGATAAGACTGCTGAAGAAGGCGGCAAGCCAAACAAACAAGAGATGCTATCCAAATCCTGTTTCATAGATTTCCCAAATCATTTTGCTTCATGTGTGCACTGCAACTTACAGAATGAAACTAGAATGACTGCCACATACGCAATAACCCAAAATAAATGCAAAACCTAGGAGATGTAATTAACATACCTCTCTATGTATACACACATCTCTATCTCTTAATGCAAGTGCCTTTATGCACAATCAACATACAAATCCAACTTTATTTAAAGTCCAGCTCAAAACGGTATCCCAAGACATATTAAATCTCCCGTTTCAGTAGAGACACAGAAGACATGACATAGAACAATCAAATATTGCAGTTTATTGCTGCATGCTGTTATTTGCTTTATGATTAAGCTGGTTTTATATTCGTCCACCAGAAGCTGTATGTAGACAGACAGATGCAGTAGATACCAAACATTGTAACTGGAACCTCCAACTAAAGCATGCGCTCACTGCCTAGGAAGCTGTGATCCTTCTGTTCCCAATGCTTGGTTTACAACAGCCTCAGATGCCAGAATTAAGCAATTATTCTAATGCAGTATATTTGACATGCTTGCTGAACCTAATGTGGAAACTGACACTAGCACAAACCACAAAAGCCTATTTATTTAAAAAAGAAAACAACTGTGCCTGTGTGCAAGCAGGTTTTTGAGATTGAGCTGTCAGTATAGTTTGGATTAAGTTGTTTTTCATAGGTCAAAAAATCACCAGCTAGATTTAAATAAGCAACCTTCTCCATATTTACTGGTGGATCTATGCAAAAGACCTGTGCTCAAGTAAAACATCACAGTGTTCCTCTTTTTCAAAAGCAGATATAATGTAATTTTGTTAGTTTTACTAAAAAAAAAAATAAAAATGGAAGACTTGCTCAAACAACATGAGTAAGTCCATTTTCCCACTCTCCAACAAAAACACCTCATAAAAGAAAAAATAAACAAACCACAAAAAAAAAAAAAAAGAAAAAAAAAGGATGCTGGCTGTACCTGCATAACTTGTTGTAGTACATGCATATTTTTTTACATGGTACTGTTTGTTCTTGGCACACATTCTGAGATGAATTCAAACCATCAGCAGTTTCCATTCATGGCCCATGTGGACTCACACACTGAAATGCAAACAGTTTCCCCCATGCTCGAACACAAAACGCCTTAAAGAAGAAACTTTTATTGGAGGCACTCCGAGCACTCTGAGACAGTGCATTACTGTTCACAACATTTACCCCTCTGAGGCAAGGGGGATTAAAACGTTTCAGTAAACCTAAGAGTCTTTAAAGACAGCCTGCATTTCCTGCCTCACACACTTTCTTTGTTCTACATATTTAATTCTGCTCAAATTATTATAATGATGCTTTTGGCTGAACAAAGAAAATTCCATTTTCCTCCCACAGTTTTTCACTCCAGCCATTACAGCATTATGGAAGAGGATGTCAGCATTTACACTGTGCCCCCAGCACCCAACAGAAACACCTGAGAGGGAAGATCCCTGTGCGGATTTGATTTAGTGGCTGCAATGCACTTCTCCATTTGCATCTCCTCAAATCTTTTTCTACTGCAATTCTTCTCCATGATATTTCTATCACTAAAAAATCCTCCTAGGGAAATGCTGACCATTCCTCTATAAGTGTGTGAGGCGACAGCAATTAAAGATAATTTCTAAAAAAAATATTAAATAAAACCAAGATACTTAAGCTGATACCTTCACAGATCCCACATGTTCAGTAACAAAAAAACTTGGACCGTTTTCTGGTCAGCCAAAATCTCAGACTGTTTTCAGGCAGACAGCCAGCAAGCAAGCAGCTAACTTATTTTTACATCCAGATGTTTTATAGGACTATGCAAGTTAAGTGGGAAAAAGCAGATTTACAGTATCTTTGTTGAGGTATTGTTATACAGAAGGAACTGGAGAAACTAATCCTCAGCATGCAGAATTTAAATAGTAATAAATCTAGGAGAAATGAACTAAGATGCAAGAGAAGAAAGAGCAAGTGATGTTTCCCCAAAAAAGAAAAAATGTTCAGTATGTTAAGTCTTGCTGTTTTCAAGGATCTTTAGTTTAATCACAAACAGGGATGGGCTCACAGGACAGGCTAATCACTGAAATGCTGCCTGCAGCATGAAATCATCTGAGCAACAAAAGATAGTTGAGCTGCACTGGTAGCTCTAGCAAGCACTCAAATCTGCTTTTAATAAAGCCACCATCCTGACAGTGGACATCTACTTTAGGAAATCATTGCAAGATACCATTATTAAAAGCCCAGCTTCTGCTTTTGTGATAATTGTCTGGTATTTACTTGCTGGAAGTGTTGAGACTACATATTTGATCATTACTGTTCATCAAAATTGTGTTGTCATCTCAAATAGATAGCACGACTTTGGAGAAGGACAAAATCATTGCTAAACCAAGGCAAATAATTTATAAATCCTTAAAAAAACCAAATAGGAGAACACAAAATTTCTAAAGTTGGTTCGCAATAGATTTATTCAGCTTAACTCTATCCTAAAGGAATAACACCAAGTTTAATTAGCTCTGCAAACAAGGATTAAACCAGTAGATCAACCTTACCCTAAAACAGGTGAGGTAAAAATCTTTAAGAGGCTTGAACATAACAAGAAGATCAGAGTATCTTCTGTGATCCTTCTATTTGCAAATCTAACTTTGCTTAATAGATTTTTATTTAAATTAGGACAATAGCAGCAGCCACTGTATAGGCCAGAAAAATTCTACTACATCCTAATTAACATGAGTTCACAACTTTTAAAAATATTTACTCAAAAAAAAAAATAATCACTCTCCAGAGTTATCTGTAGGCAGTCACATTTCCAATTCATTTTTTCAAATAAGATTTCAGTGATGACTGGTTCATTTGAATAAAACATTAATTCTAAAATATGAAAACTATTAAATTGTAACTGTATTTGTGGCAATTTAAAATAGAAACAAGAAATGTGTTTTTACTTACATATAGAACTACAAAGTAAACTGTCTGCCCAATAGAGCTGAACTGGACATAAGCATACCTTGGAGAGCAGTGGATCCTAAATCTAAACCTTGAGTCTTTCTTGCAGTGAAGTGACTTTTTTCATTCTTTTAAATGGAGCCTACAAGGCTTTATATTGTAGCCCACCTAATCCAAGACCAATGTTTGGCAGAATGTACTGTAAATTAGAAATACAAGCCTTCTTAAGTTTGTTTTTAACTAAGCTATTGTTTGGCTACAGGGATTTCATAGTGTTCAGAATTGTTTACTGACCCCTTAAAGCAGTCTGGTTTGGAGGATCTATGAATCTCAAAAACTCCTAGAATAAGCAAAAGGAATGGCAAAGAATATACTGGGTACCACAGTTTGCAGCCTGAGAACATGTGATGTTTTTATTCAAAAGAAAAAAAATAAAGGAGAAAGGCAAAGTAACCAGCAGTAGTATGTTGAAGTCAGACAGAAGCAGTAAATGCCTAAATACTGATGTTTGACATGTTTCTTCATCTGAGGCAGGCAGCCTGAGGCCCTGAGCAATTCCTACAACCTTCCATCCCAAAGGAAGGTTTGAGTTCTGTGCAAGTTATATGGACCTATGGATCTAAACAGATCAGATGCATCAAGAGCTCTGAATGGAATATGTATTTATAAAGAAGCAATAAATAAGGGATGCAGAACAGGAAGGTACCTTTGAGTTTTTATCATCCAGTACCTCCATCTGGCAGACCATAACACAATCCTTTTGAAAAATGAATAAAGTTCACCTAGAAGTTTTGTTTATCTTCTCTACCACCCAAAAAAACCCCAAACATCTACTTACAATGGCAGATTATCAGGGACATCACAGAAATCCCATAAGTGGGTAAATGAGAACCAGTCCCACTTTCATGTGGAAGACAGCAGCTATTTTCATTCCTGCACTCTGCTCTAGTAAAGGCCTATTACTACTGAGAGAGTGAGACACATATATACAGCATCATGGTAACCAATACCCTTACTTCCTCAAGCCACCTGGTAGCAAAAGCAGAAGATGCAACATCACTTGGTTCTTTTCAGACTCTGTGTCCCCAAACTGACCCCAAGATGTACAGAAAATTAAGTAGGAGGTGGCAAAGAAGGCACATTGATGGATGGGTTACTGTATATGCTAGGTAAAACAATTTTTTCTTGTTCTGACAAGAAAACAGCAATTCTGGATCTAGCAGCTGATGTCCTAATAAGCAAACAGTATGGTGGGTCTCAGCTAAACTTTGCTCACAAGAGGATGCTACTTCTGAAGTGAATCTACAGTACTGCAAGCTGAAAAAATCCAACTCAAGTATAAGACATAGAACATTTCTGTACTGCAATTCTGTGTGTCAACGGCTGCAGACAGTTAACAGATTAAACACGCATGCAACAACCACACATTCAAGAACTGCAGCAAATTAAAATGAATTGCTGCTTATGTTTTCTTAGCATTTTGGGTCAAGACTATACTCCTAAGCAGTCAATAAAATAATAATGCAAGAATCAGTGGACATTGTGAACATTCATGCTCTAAGCATTTTCTCAACAGCCACGAGCAGCTGTGTTCCCGTATGCACAGCTGGGGGTGCTTCTGGGAGGCAAAGGCATCTCAGTAGAAGGTGGTACAGCCTTGTCAGGGCCTCTCCGAGTTAAGAGCAACAGCTAGGGACCCACTCAGAGAGGTTCTCGTTAGGAAAGTCCCAAAATCTAAAAGTTGTTATTGTTTGAGAACATATGAATTTGAAAATAAGGACAAACAATGCCACATTAAGCAGCACCATCCAAACAATGAAACTGTTTACCAAAAGGCAACCGAGAAGTGCTTGGGCAGACGGCCGCTGGAGTAATCTTTTTGAGACGGGAACGTTTTGAATCTCACACAGATTCACAAAGAAACTTAGGAACTGCCAGATGTTATAACAAAGCCCCAGAGAGAACTCATTTGCATTTCTGAAAAGTTGTATTTATTACTTCAGGACACTGGGTCATTCATAGCAGCAAGAACTACTACACCCACATAGCAACATTGAAAATCATAGCCTTAAGAGGTCAACTTAATTCTTATAACCTTTTAGATATGTTTAGATGATAAGACCAGTTATTACATCCATCCTTAGACTTTTATTTGCAGGTTGAACTACTATAGTTTCTTCTGTCATTCCTCACAGATTTCTTGTTGCAGACACCTCACCTTTCTAGACTCTTTCCCATTGGCCTACACCTTTTTTGAAATGCAATCCTCAAATCTGGACTCACAGCTTCATTTATGGCACCAGAGTCAACTGGAAGAACTACTTGTTTGCTTACTGGAACAGACTCACCAAGGAAGTGGTCATGGCACAAGCCTGCCAGAGTTCAAGAAGCATCTGGACAACACTCTTAGTGATATGGTTTAGTTTTAGATAGTCCTGTGGGGAGCAGGGAGTTGGACTCAATGATCCTTATAGGTCCCTTCCAACTCAAGATATTCTATGATGCTCTGATACTTTATAAACCTTACAGTGAACACTCCTGCTTATACAGCTACTGCCATGCGTGGATCTTTTCCAACTGGTCAGCAAAAGATAAGAGCTTCAGTTCAACATCTACCATGTTCTTCAATCTTTTCCTGAAAAAAAAAAAAAAAAAAAAAAGAAATCTGACATCTGAGTAAATAATTATTCCCACTTAACAGGGGACTTTTGTACTTACTACTTTCAGGCTATTTCTCCAACACTGTAAGATCATTTTAAATTCTAATCCTGTCTCTCAACACTTGCAGGCCTCTAGGTTGACACCCACCAAAAGTCAGAATGTACATACTGTGTGCCATCACTTTAGCCAGTTAAAATTGTTTGAGACGCAACACAGCCTCCCTTCACTCCTCCAGTTAGAACTAGAAAGATGCCAAATCCTTTGAATACACTTCTACAATCATTTTTGTGTTCCTACATCTTACGCTACTTCCACGTAAACTTAATTTCCTTAGTTCACTCATGACTAATGTCACATGAGACAGTATCAAAGGCATCATTGAGATACATCTGCCAGTTCCAACTTATTCATATGGCCTAATACTTTATCACAGGAAAAAAAAAAATCAATTTAAGTTGGCGGTGTTTTGGGGTTTGAGTTCTCTCTCCATTTGTTCCCTTGTTTTTCCAATATTTTAGCAAAGAAAAATAATTTCAAAAAAAAGAAGTTAAAGAATCTTGGTGAGAAAGAGCAGCTGACATTCCCCAGGGAAAGGGGAACTGGTTTGAAGGACTGCAGTTTGGAGCATGCACAGTTTCTTTCAGCAGTTTGTGTTGTTTCACATTTAATTTATGTCTACCTCATGCACTTGTGTTGGCAGAAATGATTTATTTCCCTGTGCACTTTTCTTCTTTATGGCAGCACAAGTGCTTATGTGGTAGCACACTGAACTAGACAAGAGAATTAATCCAGGTTTAATCCAGTTTAAAAGAAGAAAAATAGTGATTAGTTTTGGTTTTACTCAGATGAACTCCTTGACTCTGTTCGCTACACAGCTGTGTGTCAGCACATGGGAGGGAAGAGCAGGGGTAAGATTAGGGCTGGCTTAGGCATCAGCAGTATTAGTTTACGAGGATGATGAAATTGCGGTTTAAAGACAGAACCTGAAATGGCAGGAGCTTTCACCAAATAGTGAGTGAAATTGGCTGACTGAAGACATGGCATGGAGCCAATCCAGATAAAATTTTTCAAAATCAAAACTTGCAACAAAGAACCAAACTGAATAAAAACTGGTAAAACAGAGAAGTTCATATGGGCCTTCTCCTCGATAAGAACAAATGTGTCTCAGGTTAGAAGCAAATTTCTTGGTACACTGACTCCATTATTTGTTGGTTTAAAAACAGAGACATAGCAAAAAGGCAGTTAGGAAGTTAGGCTCTGTTAGATTGCAGTGCAATTTCTGCACTAAGTCAGACCCTGCTGCACATAGGAATATACAAAAATATTATACAGTGCTATTACTGTGGTATATCCTCCATAACTAGAACACACTAGTCATAGCAGCTACTCTGGCAGGTAGTACTGGCAGTAGTCTCTACAAGACATCTCACAGGAACCTGATTTTGCCTTATTAGCATGAACAATCACAATTGCTTTCCATCCAAGTACAAGAATATAAAAGTCCTTTTTTTTCTTCTCCTTCTACCTAACCCCTAGGCTGAGACAATGCGAAGAGGTACAACTCTCCTGTCCAAATGCAACCATGTACGCTCAGAGCCAGGAAAAGAAGGCTCCCCCTAAGGACTTGAGCAAAGCACACAAGTTGCAAAAGATCCCAGCCCAGCCAGGAAGGACAGACACTTCATTCTTCTCTGGCAACGGATATGAAATGGGGTTGTGGAAGGTAGCGGCACCATCCCTGCCTAGATTTCTGATAACTGAAAGGATACCTGGAGAAAAGCTGTTCCTTCTCCAACACTGAACTGGAATTATAAAATGCCTTTCAGAGCCTAAGAATTATTTTATTTTTTAAACCTGCAGTGTCTACATAAAACGAAGCTATTGCTTCAGGAGCTGAATTGCTTGGTTTTTTTACTGCAGAAATGTGGGTGCTAGTGGAGGCCAAGCCTCCACTCAGAATCACTGAAAGTGCTTCACAAGGTCATATTATGGAGTGTGGCTAGGGTGCGGTGAAATCCATGTTTGGGCTTTACCAACCTGGACTACAGCTATGCCAGGGGATGGCTAAAGGGGTTGACTCAAAGACATGGGAAGCAGTTCAGTGATAGACTCTTATGCCCTAATGGTCTTGCCAAGTACAAAAATAATTTCTTCATGCTTTAAGAGTCTTAGCATAAGCCTCCTTCCTCAATTTATGTGCAGCTGTCTCTAGGACACATTAATGTAAATAAAAGAAACTTTGAAAATTAAAACTCCCACAGAAAATCAGACCCTAAAGAGGAATTAACACCATAGGAGGGCCTATGACTAATGGCTGGAGTACAGAATCCCACTGCTTAATGAGATTGCCAGATAGAGAATCTGACTGCGGGAACACATGCAAGAGACCCACAGACAGGGCCACTGACCACCCTGGTAACAAAAGATCTCAGGAAGTGCATGGGACCCAGGAGCTGAGGTTTAAAACAAACTAGATTCTTTTAAGGCACTGAGATTGGATCAGTTCCCATATAAATCAAATCTAGAGATTTTAGAAAGTGTCAGAAAGGAAAGCTCAAGCACGAGGTGATTGTGTTAACTCAACTGTGTACATTTCTGCCAACAAAATAGTTGCTGTTCTCACCTTATGAACTATAGCACCAAATCTGGATAATAGAGTTGTACAAGATCCTTGCTAGACAGTATTTCAAAACCCACTACATCTCCTACAAAAATTAGAAAGAATGAAGTATTGAAAGAGTCACCTTGATTTCTTCTTGTAAATAAAACATAACTCATCTGGAAAAATAAACTAATATTTCACTAATAAAACCTCAAAAAAATCAAGTGCAGAAGAGAACAGCTTCATTTTTCAACAACCATTTTCCATCTACTAGTGCCAGAACACTGCTTTTCAAGTAGTTTGCATTTAAAATCTGATTTTCTTTGAAACATTTCTGTACTACTTTTTTCCAGTCACTCAAAGTCTTTCCCTCAATGATGGTATTCACCCATACACAAATTTAGGCCAAAACTGAACTGGCAACAGCACGCTATTCGTCACCACTCTTGCCATACTCTTCATTCCCTCTCACTGCATTCAGATTCTTACTTTTACTAGTACAGACATTTTTTTTCAAGTCCCTTCAAACCATTTAATGGAGAAGAAAAGGAAACTGCTCTCCTGAAAGAGAGTTCTTATTATCACAAAGGCTCAAAAGCAGATGGCCATGTGCAAGCGTAAAAAGAAGGTAAGTTTTACTGACTTCACAATATAATTTTTCTTTTTGGAAAGCACAGTGAAAATCCTTAAGTCTTCTGGTGATCTCATTGCGCTGAGACCAGCACAGTTCCCAAACCCATGACTCATTCTGAGCCCAGCAAAAAATTGCTGGGGAGACAAGATGTTTTGTTTATGATGAATTAATTCCTTCAGCATGTCTCACTCACAAAAATACGAAGCTTCACTTTGTATGCAGAAGATAAAGCATGATAATCATGCGCCTGCTTTACTCTTTTCTCAATACTATTGTGTTAAAACTGAAATGGCAGTGGATGCTGCCAATGCTTGAACAGCTTATTTAGGAAAAAAGAAAACACTGTCTTTCCAACAAAAATCTAATTTGCCAGTTATGATCCGTAAAAATGTATAACTTTTAAATATTCAAGTTTCTGGTTTTAATTTCCATAGATCTTATGCAGCAAAAACTATTATTATTTGTTTCTTGTGACATAAACTGTACTTGGGCCTTAGTTTAATTTTATTAACAGATAATGAAATTGAAAGAAATAACTTTCAGCACTGTTCAGTTTGACATCAAAGGTTAAACAGTGGAGTGTTTTCATTCAGACAGCTTTGTTCACTAATTTTTTAAGTCTTTCTCACTGCACACTTGAATAAAATTAATTGAGTTACACTAATTAAGAAAAGTAACCATTACACGATGTTTGCGTCTTCCCCCTATAAAGGTTTATTTTTGTCTACCCCTAAAACGCACAGAATCCCAGTATCAACCAGTTCAATAGAGATAAATTTACTTATGATGCACACTTGTGTTCTCCTCCCCCACCCTCTGTCATAACCTTATCCTCCTTTGCACATGGCTCATTGCTTTCTAAGACAGTAATTCCTCCTTCCTATCCGGTTTCTTTTGTAACACTACTCTAAGGTGTATCTAATTTGCATCCCAGTGATGAAAACCTGGCACTTCAAAGCATTAATGGAAGCTAAGTACCCATACCTTAGTGAAATCCATGGAACTGGAAACCAGCTCCAAACACACAGTCATAAACCCCTCACTTCAAATTATTTTATTTATGCTCAAATATATTACATTTCACTTGCATTTAAGGGGATCTTCATTCAATGCCCTAGATACTGTTCAATACTGCAGAAGAAAGATCTTTCTCACAGCTTTCAAACCAAATGCAAGAAGAGACATGCATCCATGCAGCTGAAATGTTAACCTGGAAAAACCCTATGGCAATTAACCAACAAATGTATGCCTTTACTCATCTGAGCTACAGAGGTAGCCAAACTAATGAGTAATAACTCTGAGAAACAGATTACCTTGAGCTGGTGATGTAAGAGTTTAGTACTATTGTACGATGCACGTAACTAGTTCCTTAGTAAAACTGTATGCTTGTTTTGATATGAGAAATACAACTCCCAAAAAACATTATAATTACCACCTCCCTACCATCCTTGATTTTCTACTTTTGCAGCAAAGCAATCAACATGCAACTGTTAAATTCAGGTCTATTAAGGGCATTGTCAGATAGCTGACAAAGATACAAAAGTATAGAACATAACGGCAAGAGGTCAGTTATAGCTAAGTTCAATACACAACACGTCCATCAGCTGGTCACTGTATGATAGCCAGAAAACTGCTGGGTTTAAAGAAGCGATTTTGTCAGATTCCCATTGCATTCTTCCCAATAAGTTTGAGATTAACCTAGCTTCAGAGCAATATTAGAAAAGCAATATTAGAATTCTCACTTTTTGTCTACCTCTACCTTAAATAATGTAAATCAGCAAGCAAATTTCTCCCAAATGGAACAGGTGGTTGTGGTATATCAGAGAAAATACTCTCACAAAACCCATTTTCTTTACATAGCACCCATAATAAGGTAAATATATAGCACTACTAACTTCATTTATTTAGGTATGGCCAAGAGCAAAAAACAGATTGTCTTATGCCACAAAATAAAAACAGTGTGGAAAAACTCTTGGACTTTTTGTTGTTGCTGTAAACCATATGATTTTTGACACATCAGTTACATGAACAAAGTTCTTCACATACTAATTCTTATTTAGCATAAAGGAGAAAGAAAAGACGTAGATGGAGAAGGGAATAGTGGAAGTAATCCTCTTTCCTCAGCCAAGGTTTAAATGTAGACTACAATTCTGCAAGAAGATATCTGCAAACAAGCGATGACAAGCTGTTATCTCCATGACATTCAATCTGACCAAAGAAGAAAATAGTACGTTGAAAGTATCAGCAGGGGTACACGAGTACAAATATTAAAATTGTACAGCACCTCTTATTGTTATAGAAAAGAAATTTACAAGAAGCATGTCAAAGAAATACGTAGTCAAATTTTTTAAAAGTTATGTTTTATGATATCAAAAAATGATTGCCAGTATCTTCATGATCTTTCTGTGCTAGAAAATATCCTCAGTCCAGCCTTCTACTCATCTGACAACCACCAGTGCTTCCTCTATGTTTTTTCTTTAAAAAAACCCTCGTATTTAAATAGGCATTTTAAACGGTTTATTAGGTATTTTAATTTTACAGCTAAGACCTTGTACAGGTTTTGCCAGGACCCTGACAGGCCTTAACGGCCCCCACAGGGCTCCCCCTCCCTGCCCACAGCCCAGGACGCCATGACAGCCCCCCCGGGCCATCAGCCCCTGCCCCAGTAACACCGCAGCAGGGCCGCCCTCCAGCTCCCCACTGCCCTGCCCTGGGCCCTGCCGTGGGCTTCACCAAGCCAGGGCCACCCATGGGCCCATATCCTAGCCTGGCCTCGGCCCGTCCCTACAGCCCTGTCTGACTACAGTTGCCCTCAAGGGGCCTGATCCTGCCCCCCCTCACCTGCCGGTGGGCTGATGTCCTGGCCTGGCCTCGGCTTATCCTCATCCCCAGGGAGGTGCCCAATGCCCCGGGCCGGGGCTATTCCCCACCCCTGGCCACAAGCCCCAGGGTGCCCCTGCCACTCCTGGTGCCCTGGCCACCGGGAGCCACCAACCCACAGGGTGCCTGGGCAGGTTTAACCAACGTGAGAAACAAGAGTGACCGAAAACCATCAGCAACTATTTGCACAAGGAACATCAACAACAGCTTGAGTAAATGTATTTAAGCAGCAAGCAAGATCCAAAGCCCAGGCTGACTCAAGCTTTTTGCTATCACACAGTTATTCCAAATCTCATTGTGACAGGGAAAGGGAAAGGGAAAAACAAAGGAATCGAGCAAACAAAATTGATTTTGCTTTCAGAAGGTTTTAAGTAATGGACTGTAGACCATGAGAGAGACTACCGTGGAAGCTACCAGTGAAGGACAGCCAACCTGTGAGAGTAGAGAAGCACAAGGAAGGAAACGGTTAGAAACACCTAACCATTGCTTGCACACAGCAGTTATCTCCAATTCAGCAGCAGCAGCCAGCCTGAACTGTTTTTCTTTTTCAAAGAAAAGGTAATCATGCAAGAGACTGCCCAGCACAGAAGCTTAGCAGCGGGAAGGAAGACAGCACGCATCTGAAAGCTATACCACTGAATCAAAACCTTTGTGCTTATTTGTGGTTAGCAGGGGCAGCGAGGACTTCAGAACTGCAGACAGAGATCTTCAGAGGGAGGGCTGCAAAACTTCTGCAGAATGACAGCAGCAGCCTGATTTGACTTTGACCTAGAAAGGCTATGCCATCTCCCCTAGTCACCATGCCTCCTGTAGGCAAGCCTCAACACACAGAGCTGAAGTGACTAATGATGTTCTTCAAACCACTCACCAGCATCGCAAGAACATACTTAGTCCTTCTGACAAACTCTGAGCTGAGCTTTAGTGGGAAAGAAAAATGATACGAGCAATTCTGGTCTAATAAGCACACATTAAAAAATTGGTTCGGTGACATTGGCAAGAAATCCAAATTAGATAGGAGGCAAAGGACCTGCCAAGCCTTGCCAGTTCTTCCACCCTAAGCCAAGATGAAGAGATAACCACTTTAAGAACAGTACGATAATGAGAGAGCCCAACACATCATACCTGTGTCAATAAAAATTCCTTCTTATTCAAACACAATAGTTCATGCATAATAGAAGTAACTGCTCAGACTGCAACTGATCCTTATCAATCTTTATCAACATCCTGGGGGTATAATCCTGCTCTAGTGGGAAGACCAATAGAACAGGCCAGAAAGGAGAATTATGCACAAAATGGTCTTGCTCCACAGTTCAATATGGTTCCCTCTCCATACGGGTCAGCAACAGGCAGCGTTCTGAATGTCAGGGAGTCTCTAGTCTGTAAACTTGGAGAAATTAAAGAAGAAATAAATCTTTGAACCTATAAACGTGCCTGTATAGAAAGAAAAAAAAGAAGTTCAAAGAGCTAGCATTGTTATTGTATAAGCGGAACAGTGAATTCAACATTTTAAATCAGATTTTTAAGCAATTTGTGCAGTTGTTCAGAGAGTTAAAACCATTTCACAGATCACTAGTATGTGTAACTATCGATAAGGCATTGGCTACAAACCTTAACAGTTTAATTCTACCTCTCAAAATGCTGACTATATATTAAGTAAGAGACTGCAACTTCTCCCTGAATAATTACGAGAAATTCTGAGGTCATATTTCATAGTAACCCTTGGTGAATTTCAAAGGTTTCATTATTTCCCACGGGTTTTCGCCACTTTTTTTCAGTGGATGTATGAAATGAGAATAACTGCCCATTGTAAACAAGCACTGCTATACCCACTTATTGACAAAACAAACTGATTCTTCTCAGCCTTCGCTGTTGCATAAGGAGGCAACATTCTGAGATATGAAATGGAAAACAGCAATAAAACATAAATAAACCACCACTGCCAGGCAAACCACCAGTTCAGAATTACTGATAGTAGAAGAACACTAGGTACAATGGGTCAACTTATTTCTGGGGACAGGACTAGATAGTGAGGAAGTTTTTGTTCTGAAAGAAGTTCAATTCATATTTTGAAACTCAGAAAACAGATCTGGAAAGCATTTCAAAAGATCCAGTCCCTCACAGGGACAGCTCCACCACACATTTACAACTGGTATTTCTCTACGCAGTTTTTAATGCCACCCCAAGGTAACCTCCTTCTAGAGGTATTTTTCCCCCCAGGAGATGAAACCAGGAAATGAGTTTCCTTTTGTTTAGACAGATTTAGGAATGACATCACTTCATGCATATGAGATATTAGAAAAAAACAACCCCCCCCCAAAAAAAACCAAAGAAAGAAAACAAAGGGAAAAAGTCATTCCTTGGCTTGTTTTAATATCCTTTAATCCTACTTACTACTAATGTCATTTATACCACTCAAGCCTCAGCTGCTTCTGCATAATAGTTCAAACCCACAAACACTGCCAAAGTGCATAAGTATCTTTAAAAGTAGTAATAAAACTAATAATCTGACCTTCAAAACCAGAAACTATTGTCCTTGTGTTGATGCAAAAAATTAAGTCTTAACAGCATTAGAATATACAGCTCAATCTTCTAAACCCAAATTTAAAAACAAAAATATTTGAGCTTTCTTTTCAGTAACTGGTAGTCTTGTCTAGCATTTGACAGATCAAAATGCTAGACATCTGTCCATCCAAATTATGACCATTTATTTGTACTAGTTTCAGAACATACAGCTCATGCTTGACAGATACACGTCCTGTTTGCACCACACTTAATTACATCGCTCCATCAAGCATTCCTCCATCACATGAGCACTCTGTATTACACAGCAGGTTTGTGGCCATGCTTGTAACACATAAGCATGAGGTAATTGCAGTGCTTATGCACAGGATAAAGGTACGCAACAGACTCATAAGTCACATGCATCCAAGCTAGAGTAGCTCAGCACTTCAGCAGCAAGCAGTAGATGATATGCTGTAGGAACTATAAAAGGTGATGCTGACAGGTGTTGGAAGGCAGACTTCTTTCCAGCTGCTAAAGATATCCCACAAACCCATTACAAGCAGTGCAAGTGGATTAATGCAATCTACAAGCAGTTGGACAAAGTGTCTATTCATAAGTGTCTATTTAAAAGTGGATTTGAAAACTGTTCCTTATACTGAAGTTGTTATTTTCACTTCACTAAAAATCCACAATGACAGCCATCAAGCATCCAAAAGGAGAAGGAGACCAGAGACGTGGTGTCGTGGGTTGACCCTGGCTGGATGCCAGGTGCCCACCAAAACTGTTCTATCACTCCCCCCTCCTCAGCTGGACAGGGGAGAGAAAATATAACAAAGGGCTTGTGGGTCAAGATAAGGACAGGAGAGATCA
>JAVJGG010000032.1:10351891-10369324 GCA_035590195.1 Aviceda cuculoides | reverse complement strand
CAGACACAGGGGAAGCTTCCAGCAGTTTCTCACAGAAGCCACCCCTGTACCCCCCCCCCCCCACTACCAAAACCTTGCCACACAAAGCCAATACACTTGGTTAGGGCATATTCATAAAGAGAGGTTAGGTGAAGCATTTAATGAATCTGGTCATTCTCTAGTAACAGTTGAAATCAAATGAAAAACCTAAGATTCCAACTAATTAAATTTTTCCTTATGGTTATTAATGTCTTCAAACACAAATTACGTGCATTCCTTCAGTTACAAAGTTTCTGTCCTGTAGCAAGCAAGTTCCACCTAGAAAGAGCCAGCTTTCCTGCTTTTCCAAAATTAGGCTTAGTGTGAACAGAATTTCTGGGACGACGAACATGCTTACTAAGCATTGCCAAAAGAGAAACAGCCATGTAATAGTCCATGTAACTTCCTTTCAGTTTCTTATGAATTACTGAATATGTGAATTAGTTACCTTGAAGAACGGCCAAGGAAATTCATTAAAAAGCATCCTTAAATTTTATGAAAAAGGTGCCAGTTACCACCTTCTAGCACAATCACACAAACCAAAAAGGTCATCTATGAGCAGAGAGCACAACTCTTCCTTTAAGCCAAAGAACGAAAAGGTATTATGAATTTTAGGTTAACAAGTGGTTTAATAATACAACCAAAGTGCTAAAAAAAAAAAAAAAAGAAAAATGGAAAGGTTAAGCTTAAAGTAATTAGTGGTAATTCTGTTCCAAGCAAATAAACAGATCCAAACTGAAAACACACTGAAAGAAGACACTAGATTTGGAAGTTCATGTCCATAATTAATATCCTTCTGCTGTCCCACATCATCTTCCCTCTTCCCATTATTCTTCCGAGACAGCATTTCCACATATGATGACAGAGAGATTACATGGTTTGTCTCTGGTATACCCATGCTATTAAACAAAAAACAAAACAAAACAAAACAACAAAAAAAAGAAAACCCATATGTAAAGGCCAGACTTCCAAGCTGTTCTCACTTTGGCATAGTGCCAGTATCCATAGAAGAAGATTTCCTTTCTCCTCCTGCTCTATTTCAGAATGGTCTTTCTTTGATTACCTTCATAAACTTGTTTCGTCAAATTGGAAATATCCAGGAACACTGCTGTAGTATCTGCACTACCAATGAAGTCTAGAATTTAGAGTAGCTCACAGAAATAATCTGCATTAGGCAACCAGCACTGGCATTATGCAAGCTTTGGGACTATATGAATGATGTTCTTTTAAAACTTAAAACAATCAGGAGCTCGAATCACTGAACAGGATTGATGCCTACTGACTTGCAGATCAAAAAAAACCTGCTTGCAATGAAGCATTCAGTTGTCTTAAGAGACTGCATTTTTAGAGAACCATTTCCTGGCAGTCTCACTGTTGCACACATTAACAGAAGATCTCAGAAATCTTCTATGAGAGGAACCACCACCACCTCCAACTCAAAAAGAAAAAAAAAAAAAAAAAATCATGCAACTAACTTTATCAATATAGTCATAACTCTAGTGCCTGCCAGGAACTGTCTTTTAGAAGTTACTGCAACTTTTTATTATGCAGTTTAAGAAAAAATTTTGTCTCCATGCTAAATCAGCACCAACATCCTTTATCTTTTAACATTATTATGATAATCCAGACTAAAAGGCAAATACTGCTTTTTTCACCACAGTATTGCGTTCTATTCAACACCCCTACTCCAACTCAGTTGAGCTCTAACTCCTGCCCTGTGCTTACTGTTTTGATATACTTTTGAGGAATATCCTGAGCAATTCAAATCACCAAATTTCATTCCACAATCTGAATACACAGAAAAGAAGAGATAATGATCTTAGCTGATAGGAGGTTAAATCATTTATCAAATTCCTCAATTTATGGATCTTCAGTATGTAACTTTTTTAGATGTCGGGGCAGCATTATACAGGTGGTATAGAAGAAAAAGAATTAGGAGCAAAGCATATTGAATCTGAATGCCATAACTTTGGAACATTACTCACTCTGATCCATGCAAGTCTGCATTTATTGGTGTTTTGGGTGTGCTCCCTGAAGGAGAAGAGGTAACAGAGAAGTGACCAACTGCCACTTCTTACATAACTTTAGTTCCAAAAAATTGATTAAACCAACCATATCTTTGAGTCTATTTCTTCCAACTCAAATATATTAGTAGACTGCATTTTTGAATAATTCATAAAACAAGAACCGTAAGTCCATTTTGTTTGAAGAACAGTGTTTTGATGAGAGAGCAATCTAAGACAGTTTTACAGTTTTAATAAAATGTCGTCATTCCTAGTACTCAACAATACACTTTCAAAGAGAAAGGTAATTACCTTATTTTCCTTATCTTTATTGAAGGAGAGGGGGTAGGGGGAAACCTACAACACTGCAATCACATAATTGAAGTTGGTGGTACAATCCTGGTATAGCTTCCAAATATGAAGGGGGGGGGGGGGGTGTAGGTGAAAGGGAGAACAAACGCCCCAGGTGAAACAAACACCCACAATCTCTTCAAATTACCAGAGTTTCATAAACAAACTTACATGGTTCTACCTCTTTAGGGGCTTTTAAATCACTGCGCAGTTTACTTGAAATTAACATGCTGTTCTGGCTAATACTGCTGCCCTCACCGATGATGAAATCAGATGAATTTCATCTTCCCTTCAAGTCCATGTAATTATTTTTTTTCATTCTTGTATTTGTCAACACCCCAAACAGATTAAGAGTAGACTTCAGCCATACTTCCTGGCTATACCATTACCCTGCCAGCATATTACAGGACTTTTTTTTTCATACAGTGCTCTAAAACCCAGTCACCATATACTCTGAAGCTCTCACAGGAAGGTTGCCCAACTCTCTCCTCCCTTGTACTGCAAAGACAATGCTAGCTATGTTTCACATGCAGAGAGAAAGAAATAGGTCCTTCAAATAGCATCAGGTTTTCTCCACCTTCTGTTAGCAGGACTCACCCTTCTCAGGATCAGGATCTTATTTCCCAGTAGTGAAGAAGCCAGCTCGTACAGCTGTGTTCACACTGAGTAAACATGCTTTCAGCATACCAGCACATTCAGTGCCTTATAAGTTTACCCTGATACCTGTGAGCTTGCCTAAAATAAAGGAAAAATGTTTGCTGAGCATTCAAACATATGCAGTATTCCTTCTAGCTTTTGCATGTATGTGAACTGTTTCAAGGTACTTGACACCCAGTAAGCCCAAGGTACAAACACCTGAGGGAAGGCATACGTGGAAACTCAAATTGCTACTCACCTTATAATTGCCACAAGTTCCTGCTCTTCTACTCTAAAAGCAGGTAGCCTTGTTAAACAAACTATGTAAATCAGATTCAAGATCAAATCCAAATGTTTACTGTTCTTTAGTTGTCTTTGCTGCTACACAATAGAAGTTTTTACTGCTCTGATGCCTTCTCACAACTGCAATAAGAACAATTCAGATCTAGTATTTCCTCATACACAGCTCTAGAGCTGTCTTCACCAGAAACACAATTCTCTCCTCTGTTCATTTCTGAAAGGAAAAAAAAATGGTTTAACTCGGGGGTTTTTCAGCCCTGTTACAATACAGTGGGAAGGGCAGAGAGCTGCAAGAATGTATGCTGAAGCCAAAATGAAAATATTTTTAAACAGTTTTTCATCAACTAGAAATTTGTCCTAGAATTGTTAAAATCTTATTCAGAGTACTGTTACTAATATTCTTTTGTGATCGGTACTCTTCACTGCAATGTGCATGCCTTTCTACACCTTGCCAAACATCAAAGTTTTGTACATTTTTGCTGTTAGCTCAACACTTTTTCCTTTCTTTAAAGTCCTCTCCTTTTAATATTAAACTTTCACACTAATCATGGTGTAACCTGAGTGGGCATCCTGCTGCAACTAAAGTCTTTTTAACCACTTGTACCCAAGGGAAATTTGGTGAAGGGAGGGAACAGGAGATAAAACAAAAGAAAGGCAATCCAAGTACATGACGCCAGGAGAAGGAAAATTGAGGACGAAAGAAGGAAAGGAAGTCCTATTAATTTTCATATGAAGACAAGTGTGTAACAAGGACAGGACAGACCACAAGAAAGGAGAAATTTCTTCCTCCAAGAGGAATAAAATCCCTAACTGTAATGCATTCAATGGAGAGCCAGGATCCTGTTCTATACATAAGTACCTTTAAAGTTAATGATGTCCTGTGCTCATTATGTTCAATAACTGGAGAAATCCCCGAGAGAGATATTCAGGACAGGTAGTTAAAGCCTTACAGATAATTCTTCATATTTAACAGCTCTTCCAGTAGCTCTCCCATTATGCAAGGAGGATTCAGACATACATTTTATCATAGACGTTATCACTAACATAATGTATTAAACACAGTATAAAAAAAAGCAAAAAAAATCCAACCAAACAAAAAATTATCCATACCCCACAAAGATAATAAGGTAGATCCATTTGATTTTGCACATATTTGCTTTGCAAATAACATTTTCATCCCCACTGTGCTAAGAATCAGTCATTATGTTCCACCACAGCACTAACTTTCTGTGATTTGAACATGGCAAGTTTTAGTCTTTAAAACAAACTACCTAGCTTATAGAATTCTTCCATCTTCATCAACACCTCAGGTCAAGGCAGGACCCACATTCCTCACTGCAATTTCACAACTGATTCCCAAGCCATAGCAAAAAAATCCCAGAAACTCAAAGGTTTGAATTCAAGCCTTGGCAGATATGAGAAGTATTAAAATGTTTTGGGTTCTGGTTTTGGGGTTTTTTTAATAGGACGTGCAATGCAGATGTACTGTATGTATTCAAGGAGTGATGCTGAGCCAAAATATAAACAGACTATATCCAGCATAACAAGTAGAGTGAGGTAGAGAAATGTGAATCACAACACATACAGATAGGCAAAGAAGTTTCAAAAAGAGAACAACTAAACGTCATCCTTAAAAAGGTCTGATGACGGTGGGTACATGCACATATCTACATATGCTTTCTTCTAGTCATTCTCCGCTACAGTAGCTGAACCTAGCTTTCCACAAGTTCAGATGTTTTCATCAAGATTCCAGTAGCACTGAATGCTTTTTAAAAAGTGGGATTCTATCAGGATTGCAGTACTTAAAAATCTTTGTTATTCCTGTTTATATGTTAGAAAGGTTTCAAAGAAAAAAAAACAGGAGTCAACTAAATTTTCAAAGTTAATTCTCCCCAGAGTATTTTGGGTGAAAAAAAAGCTTAGGATTTTTTCGTTTTCTTCAAAAAATCCAGAAACCCAATGTTACTCCATTTGCCTGAAGAAACAAACAAGCATTTCATTTGCAAGTATACGTCTTAAGGGCTACAGGGTCTATTACTATTCGAGAACTTTCTGTCTCTCAAAGAAAATTTCGTCCAGGAAGTACTGCAAGAAGAGACAAGCAACTCTGGAAAAATCAGCATCTATAATGCAAGAGCCATGACTGTAGGCACACGGCATGTTACAAATATTGTTCTCTCAACTTCTTAAAAGGCTTTCATTTCATTTTTACAAGGATAACAATTTGTCAAAAGATACATCACTATGAGAGCTGCTTCTAAATCCACATGAGAGAGATTTTGAGATTGAGAAGGACAGAGTTAAGTGCATTCTGTGCTTTTAGCTACTACGCCTAGAGATGTTTCATTCTTTCTTCAAAGAGCAATCTTTTGTATGGCCATCTGCACAGCAAGTGAAGAAAGCAAGAGATGTTTTTCAAATAAGGATGATATCAGAAAAGTGTGGGTATAGCCCTAATAGCCAGATGCATACTCTGAATTCTTTGCAACTCATTATTTTTAGTTGCTCACTCAGCTTGACAATTCTAACATCATTTATATACTTGGGAGAGACTATTTGCTTACTGTAGGAAAGAACAATTTCCTAGGAACCCCAAAGAGAATTGAAACATTTCCATCTGGAATCAAGCAAGGATCTACTGCTAACGAACTTTCCAAAAGTCTTCCAAGAAATGCTTTTTTGCCTCAGCTGTCCATTCAGTCCAAAGACACACACAAAAAGTATGTATTCTATCAATACAGCAGACTAATCAATAAATCATTTATCAGGATTTATATTATCAAGCCAAAACATAATACTGCTCAGACCACTTCCATTCTAAGTTCTTCTCTATACTAGTAATAAAATGAAGCTCTGCAAACACACCATTGGTTTTATTCATCTTCATATTCTATACAAGAGCAGATTTTTACCAATACCTGAAGTTAAGACAATTCATATTTAAGTTCCGCTTTCCAAACTAATATCAAACAAAAATATGCACAATGTGGATATGCAAAGATACAAGTTAATCTCTTAAAAACCAGATGTCTCAGATATAGATAAATGTCTAATTAATTTACAAATTATGTATACTAAAGTTAACCCTTAACAAATAATTTTAAAGCAGCTCAACAGAAAATTCAGAAGTATGATGGAGATATTACCAGTATTTAAAGTGCTCAGACTTTTTAGAACAAGGAAAAATGCTAACCAGAAGAAGTAGCCCTTCAATGTCCTGTACCTTGTTATACAGATAAACCTATGCTGAAATCAATTGCTCATTTCAATGAAAGATTAAAAGATAACTAACAGATCTTTCTCTTGCCTTTGAATGTACATTGCTCCAGTTTTAAGCTTTATTACATACAGAATGCTGTGCACAGTATTAAAATACATATATTAGACTTGACAGCACCCTACTCTGAAGCAACCAACCACCCATCACCTCAAATTTGTCTTTTTCTTATCTTTAGTGACCATTCAGCACTGGTGTGGCATTGGCTTCTTTTGCTCCACTATACCATAAAGAGCAAACATTTAGTTACCCATCTAATATGATTCCAGGGCCCTCCTCCCTCCATTCTGTGCACACTTTTTCCAGCTTTTTGTTTTAGGATTTTCTGGAACAAGTTATCCAGCTCTGCTAATTTATAAGCATTTATTCCTAACAGCTATTATTTACTCAATGTGTGTGAAATATTTCACATCGTGTCAGAGTATAATAACATTATCCAGAAAGACCCAGAACATACCACAGTGGCGTTTACAGAACACTTACCTTTTATCCCTTATCATCAGTGACTTCATTGTTTCATTTAAAGTACACAACTCTCGCAAGAACAATAGAAGAAACTTTGTGAAAGGGAAGAAAAATGGAAAATAGAGAGAAATGGAAGCTAGAACGAGAACATCACATCTTACTCTCCCCCAAATATACCTTGTTTTCAAATTAAGCTGGAAAAGTCTGATTATTTAGATAAGGAAACAAGAAAATGAGGAAAGGGGAGAACTAACCTGTCAATGGAGGAAATCCATCTCTAGTCAAAATTTTTTGTCCAAAGATGCAGAAGTTAATGTTTAAGGTGAGGCATGACAGGAAATACACACCTATTAAGTCCCTTAAGAAATCCCAGGGGACTGCTAAATGAGGTTTGAAAGAGAGCAACCTGATGATTAAAGACACATACAAAGGACGACAAGATAAGAAATTATAAGAAATGCTGAAAAAACAGACAAAATTACAAAGGCAGAAAACATAGAGTGAGATTAGACAGAGTAACACACAGCTGAGACCAGGTCATGGGAATAATCCTTGTCCAAGGAGGACAGCTGAACCAGTGCTACTGGCTCATTAATCAGATAAACAGCTCCAACAGCTTCCACACCTCAATGTTAAGAAGGCAACTCATTGCACCTCTCTGTTTCACTGGTACTGAAGTCTCACTTCCTCTTGTCTCATACATGTTTATAGGGAAACTGCTGCACTTTCTGGAAGTCCTATAATATCTCTTCTCCATTTTCAGAAGAGTTTATTCAGAATAGCTTATTACAATACATCATGTCATACTTTGGGTTCCACTTTTCTCATCCCTACTACCCCCCACCCCAGAGTAGCTCACTGAATTAAATATAAAGGATTTTTCTCCTACTGCCAGCAAAATTATGTATTTACCCCCCTTTCAGAAGAACAAGGTTCCCTTTCAAAGCCATAATAGACATAAAATGTCACCTCTCTCTCATACCACCCTTTTGGAAGGTGGGGGATGTTGAAACGATAAGGCAAAACTGAACATGAGCACTTACATCAAAGCTGGGCACGTCGTAAAGTTCAGAAAAGCCTATGTTGTAAGAACATGAAATAAATCCACACAGTGGAGACAACATACTGAAAACTAACCCTGGAGTTACTGCTTTGTCACCAGCAGGAAGTGAGCAAATGCACTCCTCTACTCTGGCTACCAAACCGGGTCCCTACGAAACACCCAGACACTACACCTTCACGTGGGTGGCTTTTATTGCTCCACCTGTGAAATTTCATTTCCTTCTGGTGCAGAGACAGGGTACATGCACAAACTATGTCAGTCTACAGAGCAAGACACAACAGATGCACAAAGAAAGAGGCAGAAAATGTTATAATTCATAGACATCATTGCCTATTTTACTCTAAAAACCTAAGTAACTGGCTTGTTATAAACTGGAAATGAGAAGAAGTTTGTGTTACCAATTGGGCAAGATTCTCCATGACATAAATCCACAAATTCAAATACCAAAGGACTTCAAATGCACACTGAGTTGATTTCAAGTCTTTTACGGAATTGCTTAAAAGATAAAAATAAAGTCTGACACACTGGCAATCTATAAAAATAGAAAGATGCATTATTATCACAGTTTTACCACTGAAGTATAACATGACCTTAAACAATTCACTTCAGGTCATTTACTTCAGCAGCAAGTGAGGGTTCACCGCACCCAGCTCACCGATGTATGGGAGAGCTCAGCATCTGATAAGCGCTTGTGGGACCTCAGGTGCTAGGTGCTGCTGGACACCAGGTCGGTGCTCCAGGGTCGCACAGCTGCGGTCCTCAGCCCAATCACTTCTCTGAGAGGGGGCTGGAAAGAAGCTTCACTTAGCCATCCAAGCAGTACCTGGGATACCAGCAAAGACAACTCATTCCTGCACTTTTCCTGGTAACTAAATGGAATACGATGAACAAATACCAAACCATACACAGTTAGCTTTTGAATGAATAACAAGACTACTTTCACAAACAAAACCGAGCCAATATTTAAAGTAACTCCAAGGTTTCACATAAGTAATTCAAAGACATCAGCTATTCCTGTTTGAAACAAGCACCTCATCACAAGCTATTTCAGCATCTTGACTATACACTGCTTCACGAGCTTCCATAGGGGACAAATATGAAATAAACAATTGTCCAATACTACTGGAGAATTCCCAGTTTTATTTACCCCAAAATCCAGAAAAACAATAAACTAGTGGCAGGGAAGAGGAAGCAGAGTTGCAAACATGTTCTTATCACCCCCCCAAGAGCAATGCAGAAACACTGTTACTGCACTCTAAGGACAAGATGATCAAGCCTCACCTCAGCCCAGACCTGCAAACTCTTATGCATAAGTAGTCATTTCTATAAGAAGAATGAATTAGAAGATTTATACACAAGTAACTAGAAGTCGGATTGGACCCACAGGCATCTGAAACCATGAAAAAGGAGTTTACAAGGTCCATCATAGGCACTTATTCTCCCACACCAAAACATAGCACTGTCTCTTTCACAATAACCACCAAAAAAAAAAAGCAGTTTTATTTGACATGACATAACTAAGTCCAATACATATTATATATAAAATGTATATATACATACATACACATTTTTTCTTTTATGGAAAAAAAAGTAAATAGAATCAAGACACTTCTTAGCTGACAGACATTATCTTTGAAATTTTCTTTTTAGGAGGTTAAGATGCATGATTTTTAAAGAAAAAAAAAAAATTAAAAGCTAACAGTCTAAAATATTTTAACTGCATACTTCTTGTCCCCTGAAATGAAACACTGTCTAGCAACTGACCAGAACCTGAAACTGGTCGTCTTTTATGTAATTCTCCTGAGGATCTGAAGGTGTCCTATACATAGTTCACATCTACTAGACTCCTTAATCAAAGTATAGGCATTTTGGATTCTTAATCCTTTAAGGGCATATTAATCTTCTGTCAAATAAGGGCTTTGAGTTAAAATATCATCTCAGACACCCAGGTTTTATTTTAAGATATTAAAAGTCATATTTGAGATCTCATTAAGGCATTAAAAATAAGTTACAGGTCCCAACTTCATCCTGAGAAACTTCAGATCAATGAATTCTCTTACCTTCACAAAGCTTTCTCAAGAGACACACCCATGCAACCAATCCCCTGGGCTGAGGACGAGAACCTTCCACAGTTCAGTATTACCTTGGTAAGTTGGGTCATGCAGGGACAGTGGTAAGATGCGTAATGGGACGTAAGCCAACAGACATAGCTAGAATCTCCTAACGTGGTACGCTCACAAAATTGTATTGCCTTATTCCCAACTCACATAAAAGCTATTTCTGTTCATGCTTTTTAATACTGCTTACCGAAGTAATGCCATTACTATTTTGTGAAACAACTACAATGCTCTGATTCATGCCCTCAGGGCTGCAAACTCTTTCCACTGGCTGACAGGAAGTGTGGACACCTCAGGTCAGGGGACAAGCAGGTGCCTGAAGCAGGCAGCCTCAGCTCACAAGAGTCAAGGCAAGGCCTGACATAAAAGACTCTAGTTTTAAGCCCAGACTGAACCACAAATGCAATTTGTGTCTAACTGCAGGTTAATTAACAGCTTTGTAATATACAACCAATCACCGTAAGAAAAATCCTTCATCTTAGATTTGGGTATTTCAAGAATAGACTATATACTGTAACTATAGTCTTAGCATCTGAGAAACATATGTCACCTAGTCCCATAGTTACATATTAAAGGAATGTCTAAAACCTAACTAAATACATAGGAGATAGAAAAGTAAAGCAACTCCGTGGGACAAAGCATGCCTAGCTGCTCTGTTCAAGTCACAATGAAGTCAACTGTAGACTTTTCTTTAATTTCCATAGGAGTTAATTTAAGTCAGAATCTTCAAAAACCACACTTCAATCATGAATTTCTGTATGCGTATTTCAGGCCCTGGTAAACTGAAAGTGATCTGAACAGCCTACCTTAAAGCAACCTGTCTGCTACTGTAACATAGCCAAACTAGTTTGACATCCAGAAAAAATTATTAAAAACATGTAAACATTCAGTCTTGGTTATATTTTTCAAATACAGAACATACTACATTACCAGTGATGTGGGAAGCATCCAGCACTTCATATGCTGTTGAACCATTCTTTGCTCCTCTGACAGTCACTTCTGAACAGCTGCAGATGCATACAGGCTACAGTAAAACTGATGTTTTCAAAATTTAAATGAACAATTGTCACATGATTTTAATGCTGTTAAGTTGGAGTTTTACTAAAACCAACCAAGAATAATCCTTCCCCAAACAACATACTGAAAGTGTGTTTATACTGAAACTGAACTTCTGTACTGATCAAGACAAAAATAAATAGTTTGGGGACAATTTAAGATGGCTCAGAAAAACATCCGTTAGGCAAATTTCAGGTCTAGTAACCAAGAGCTCCATTCCACCTGTGAATGCCTGACCTCACTCAGCTGTCTGCTTATAAAACAAAGGGCAAAGAACAAAACAAAGCCTGCTATGTTTGATACTCCCTCTTAACTAGTGAACATCTAAATTTACAAGCAGCAATTTCCTTTCTACATTTCCCAAAACAAACAAAAAAGCTAATCTAAACATAGCTTTTCTCCTAAAGAAAAGGTGTGACAGAACTGAAAAAAGGCACCTCCAAAGCTCCCATCCAACCTCAGCTGTTCTGTGATCTTCTCAGGTTTTGTATTTTAAAGTCAGATTGCTTTGTTCAGGCAATCATTTTGGTGTACATACAGATTTTAAAATGACAAAACTAAGTTGTAAAGTCTTGAGTTTCAACACCTTCCTTTAAATCTGACCTTAAGAGACTAAGGGCAGCTGAATACAAGTTATTCTGTTGGTCTTTCACAGCAGAAAGACATCAGACACTTTTTGTCTCTCTGAATCTCATAACATGCATTCAGTGAAGAAAAGTGGCAAAGGCCACAGGTGCAGAGCCCATCTGCAGTGGCTGCCTATCAGCAAGGAACTGATGGCCACCAGGAAGCCAGCAAGAAGTCCCTTTGCATTGCCAGGCACAAGTGGAGCACATCTTCTCTGAGCATTGATCCCTTCTCTGGTGCATGCTGCCTGAAAGACTAATGCCCCAATATGGAGTCCTACAGAATAACAAAGCATATGCTGTTAGAGGGTAGAGTTGACTGTTAACCTACAGTGGACAAACTCCCACCCCACAAAACTAACTGGAATGTTTATATTATTACAGTCACAAAGGTGCTAACAGACTTGTCACTAACCTCTGGGCATATCAGAACATTCGGACACTTTTTATGACAGTGTCAGGAACCTGCCATACAAGCTCAAGAAAATAAATGAACTAACAGGAACTCACTCTGAGTAATACTCCTCTGTCAATAATTGATCATATTCTTTCTTTCTATATATGACTAAAGAGGATGACCTGAACATTGTGTCTCTTTCAATGATGAGAGACAGTTGTTATGCTCAGATGATGGCCCACAAAGGCAAACAACTCACAAGCGCTTATGAACATCCTAGAACTTCTATTAATTACCAAAAGGGAGTTTCCAAGCGTGGACTGCATATGGCCAACTGTTTGTTCTTCCCCTCCTCCAAAAGACACTAGCAAGTGAAGTGGAAAGGTAGAAATGGAATTTAAACACTTTCCAATTTTGCACTTCAACAGTACTGAAGAAAACTGTAGGCAAACTTAGGGAATTAATGATTTGGTTCCGTGAACCAGTAATTGTACGATACAAGAGTGTTTTCTAAAACAACCTGCATGCATAGCACAGAATTGCCTATGAAAAGGAGACCCACATCCAAAACGTATAAACAACAAATTTGTTGACCGGCACAGCTACCAAGAAGAAATTTTCAGTATTTATAAGCTCTATTTTGCAGATGAACTGTGGGCAAGCACAAATTTTATAAAAGTTACATTTCCAATTATACCCTATAGTGATGCTTCAAGCAAAAGGAATTGCTTCCACAGCAGCACAACTTTATTCATGATTTAACCAGGTTTATTTTGGTTCAGTTTAACTGGAATAGATTAACTTCTTATACTGAAACCTAACTCAAAACAAGTTTATTATTTATTACTGATACAGGTTTAACTCAACTAGTTCATGCAGATAAAAGACAAACTGAACCTATCTACCCAGAGAGCTGTTTTGCAGTCTCCATCTGAAGTGTTTCATACAGATACATATAATTTCGTGGTTTCCCACATTATTAACACATCTGGCTGTAATTACACGACATGAGTTTTATGCTACTTGGAAACTTCACAGATAAAAATCACATGCAATCTCTAAGAAAAGATAATGAAGGGAAAGCATCTGAAGTTTACCACACAAGACAGTCAAGGCAGGGAAGTAAAAAAACAAACAAACAAACAAAAAAAACCAAAACAAAAAAAACAAACACCACCCCCAAAAAAAGGCTCTTGGAGCTGGCACTGCTCTCCTGCCTACAGCAAGGCTAGAACAAAGTTTAAAGGGCAAGAAAGAAAAACTTTAGCTTTTAGTGCTGGACTTTAATCCATATCAGCTCATGACAGTAAAAGTTTTAATAACTTGTGTTCATAACCATTGGTAAGAATTCTACACCGTTGAGCAATCTTAAACGCTCATAATGCTCCTGTTTTATTAAGGAAATGAAAATGTTAGAGATCACAAATGTCTAAATTTTTTTCCCTTGGGGCTACTGTCATTGCACTAACTGTAATCTACACTAAAAGTTAGAAGCTCACAACATTAAACACACACATATATAAACCTAGGTCTTCCAAGCATCAGAAATCCAATATAAGTGCTATCTTGTAAAGCAGACAGCCCACGCTTCCAGGAACATTACAGTCCAAACTGCTCCCAGACCTGCAGCACTCCAGCACAGCCAGAAATCCTTTCCCAACACTATCTACCAAAGAAAAATTATGAAAGGGAAAGAAGGAATACATGATATTATTGAGCTAACTTACAGACATACAATCCCATTTGCAAAGGAATTAGTATCTTTTATACTTATGACAAAGAAGCCCCACAGCATTGTCTGTGTCGAAGACCTCAGGTCCAGACAACGTCTGCCTAAGCTTAAGATGGAAAAAAACGCACCTTAATGTTCAACTATGGGCTCTAGAGTGTCACAACGAACAACACATGCCAAAAAGTCAAGTGGGCCTCTAGCAAACGCATACTGGAGAAAGAAGAGGGACTACCAGAAAAAGATTTTTCGAGATGGAGGGAGGGTACTGGCAGTTTTGAAAGAGTTTGAATACAATGATTTTGTAAAATGGTCTGGTCTCTTTTGTCCCCTCAATTACCCAGTGAGTACATTTCACGACTTTATTTCTGCTATATATAGCCTCAGAAATGCATTTGCTTCCTGAGAAACCATCCTTCATTTCTGTGATAGCAGCTTACTCAGAGGCGCGGGAGGGAAGGCAGTAAGAGGCAATGTCCTTCGCCTCACTCCCCTAAAACCAGAGTTCCCCCCTTCACATCACAGTCTAAATGTTCAATGACATCATTTGGGCAGGAAAACCAATAGTCCCTTCTCTTGTTAACATATTTCTTGGTTTGAATTGTTGTTACTATTTTGCTCTCCTTTTCTTCAAGTTTGAGAAATTTCTCTGGGATACATAAAAATCAGGTTTAGCTGTTCCCTATTAAAGATTTGTATAACCAAGGAATGCTACACAAGAAGCAACAGGTGATATTTATTAGCACTGATACTAGATTTACACTAGTGTGCGTGTCCTGACTCTGAACAACAGTCAAACCAACAGCCTAAATTTAAACATGCTTCTATACGCTTAACACAGCACTGCCTACTGCAGTCATATGCAAAAGTGTATTAATGAATTCACTGGCATATCTGGCTACAATACAAATTAATGCCAAGGCTCTTTAGTTCATCCATTTTTCAAATCCCCAACATCACTAGAGACTGCCAATCAAGGACTAAGCAAATTGAGGGTTCTCTTGAAGGACTTGATTTGTCTCTGTACACACATTAGGTATAGCATTCCTGTTTGGTTAAAAACAGGAGGAAACAATTTGCTTTACCATCCCATTATCCAAACACAGGCTTCCAAAACTATGATTAAAACACTTTGTACAACCTTGGCAATGTTAACTTACCAGCTGTACACTGGAAAGGAACATTAAGTTGCAAAGGAAGAAAAGAGAAAGAAAGAACAAATGCACCATCATTTAGACAGCATACTTCCCCCCAAAACAGACCAGCAGCTACTATTTTCAGAGTCAGCATTTCACAGATTTTATTCATAATAAAACAGAAGTCATCTTATCCCAGTTTTAAAAACTGCATTTTTTTAAAATAAGATATTTTTAAGTTCACCAAAATGTACACTATAATCTACTAACAACGCTACAAACATAAGAAGTATCTATTGATTAATTCATCTTATTTAAGAAGGGAACTTCCAGCATAAGTAGCCTGGAATAGTGTAATGAAAAAATATTCAACTAGGTGGGGAAAAAAAACCCCCCACCTTTCATAGTGAGGATTTTATAAATAGTTTATTTTTATATTATCCTCACTATCTAAAAATCCCACATGCACACAAAAGTGAGGTGATCTGAATATATACCTAGAAGAAAAAACATACAATATTTCTCTTTGGGCCTTCTATAGCACATGTCATTGTGTCATCATCACACTTCCCTGACTCCAGATGTTCAGATCCAGACCACGTCTAGAGAGACACTCAGAAACTTGACGATAAATGAAATGGAGATGCAAAATCAACATATGCAAGTTAACAGCAGTTTCCATCACCACAGCAAACACTCTTACTCGGGGGTAAAACACCCCTTACTTTCCATTGCACAATTCTGCACAGACCTTTTTCCACGTGGAAATTCCTTCACCTGGAGAAGCTATCACAAAATGTTGACTGGGCTAACTCCCAAAACAGTGCTTTCACTCCACTCTAGAAATGTCATGGTATTTTTTATTTTCATTGATTTATCTTAGTGCATCTTTAAAGGTGCCATGCAACTTTTAAGGCATATTCTTAAGGAAAATCAAGAGTATGGACAAAGGAAATTAGTGTGGCATGACTACACCATAACTGTATTCCCCCAGGCAGAAAGGCCCTAAACCATTTCACTGAAAGAGACCTTTTTCAAGTAATTTATCAAGCAGACTACCAGCAACCCCACAGGGGATCATTCTTCCTCAGGGCAAGAAACTGTAAAATTATATTTCACAGAGGGTGGGGAAAAAAAAAATCCCAATTCACCATTATTATGATTGTTCACACCCATAAACTACCACAAGTATTTCTTTTGTATTCATTACTTCAAAAAACACCACGTTTGGAGTTTTCAAAGCCCCGTTAAAATAGCTAACTACACTTACAGAAAAATTCAGGAGTTAAAGGGTGCTTGGAAACTGATGTGGAAGAGAAAACTACGACTTGCTAACTCGATGCATCACCAGCAAGGTACAACTTCCCTGCCCTCTGCTTATTCTTCTCTTAAAAAAGAGACCGCAGGTCAGAGGCCTCCTCTACAGTTAGATGCTGCAGCTTTGATCAGATATCATAATCAAAAGAGAATCAAGATACTACATTGCCATGTTCCAGCATTTCAGGATGGAGAAGGATAAGGTCCTGTCTGCCTCAGCAACATAAAGTACAGAGAGATGCCAGATGATCCCCATCACATGAGCAACAACTCTTAAAACTCTTAAGAGAGCTGTCATGAGTCTGCGGAGCCTGTTCAAGCAATGAAAAGCAGTAACACTAGTTCCGACTCACAAAAGGAAAACAGCCAAGCTGAAGACATCCTAAAAGACTGCTTATATTTAGAGAAAGATAGAGGGATTTGCAAAGTGATGCAATTCCTTAAATGTAAACTCCTCGGTTTGAACTTCAGCAGCATCACTGCAACAGGAGAGGATAAAGAAGACGGATGTTTTAAGTTTTGCTTTTCCATTAGCAAAGCTAGTTCAAACAGAAGGCAGGGAAGGCAGCGGTGGCCGTTTCACCAGACCGTCAAGGTTACTCCTAAAACACTATGTGGGAGGGAGACCACCAGATCCCCTTAACGTCTGCTGGCCCGTTTTGCGCTGCTCTTCACCACCCGCAGAACCTCCCCGGGAGGAACGACGGGGCAACGACCACCGCCGGGCTGCAGCAGCGGCTCCCGCCAGCGCGCAGGCTTTGGGGCCGGTGCCAGAGCAAACCCTCCCGCTACGGGGGGGGGGGCCTGCGGGACCGGGACCCAGCCCGCCGCCCCGCTCCCCACGGCCTCCCCGCTCCGGACATCCCTGCTCCGCACGGCCTCCCCGCTCCGCACGGCCTCCCCGCTCCGTACATCCCTGCTCCGCACGGCCTCCCCGCTCCG
>JAVJGG010000032.1:10331127-10351182 GCA_035590195.1 Aviceda cuculoides | reverse complement strand
TCCCTCCGTGCCAGCCCGGTTCCCGGGCCCCTGACGCACCGATGCCCTGGATGAAGACGAAGCCCGTGAGGACGAGGACGGGGTGCCAGTTGAACTCCCGCAGGCCGCCGTCCCAGCTCAGCCCTTCGCGGTAGTGGAAGACCCAGACGAGGGAGAAGATGACCGACACGAAGCCGACCAGCAGCGCCGAGACCAGCAGAGCCAAGAATCGCCCGTAGTCCTCCATCTTCCTCGCCCCGTGCACGGCAGCGACCGCCGCGAAGGAGGGGCCGGCCGGCCGGCCGGAGAGCCTGGGCGCGGGCAGGTGTGGGGACGGGCGCTGGAGCCCGCCGTGAGCTGCCCGGGAGGCGGTCCGTGCTGCTAAAGCAGCGGGCTTCAAGTAAATGGTAGGAGAGGGCTGTTAATGCGCACTCCGAGGGCACGACTGGCAACGCATCCCGCTCCCGGACTTTCTGCTTCGGGCGCTGGCGAGATGTGCGGCTCCCGCGCCGCCTTGCTGGGATTGCTGGGGCTTCGCTAGGGCAATACCGGCAGGGTAGGGCTTGGAAACAGTAAGGTGGTCAGTAAGAAAACAAACATTCCTAACACAGCAAGATATTTTTGTACTTTCTTTTACAATGTTTGATTTGTAGCGCTGCGTTTTGTGTGGTTGTCGACATGAATTGTAGTTAGTACAATTTCCATCAGTTAATGAAAATGTGAAAGTCGATTGTTTGCTCGGTGTGGGTGTGTTCTGATCCCTTCGTTTAATCTAACGGTTGTTGATGTTACACAGTGACAGCCGTTCGCTACCGCCTCAGTTTTTCAGTCCATTGCGCTCAGTGGTATTGCTGGGCCTTTAGATCTCTCTTAAAAATGCTCTGAAATCCATTCAATGACTCATATTAGTTTCAATAAATTTTGCATGGGTGTCGTGGAAACAGGCCAATCCACTGCTGTTGTAGGCGACAGCCTCCCACAAATGCCTTGCTGCCTCCCCATCTCACATATATAGAAGTTCAGCCCCCGGTGGCCTTCAGTTTTCCCTGTATATTAAAATTAAATTTCCAGCAGATAGATTCCTTTTTTGTGCTAGGCTGGTTGCCTGTAGAGTTGAATGTCTCCAGCATCCATGGACTTCTGGCCAGATGCAGAGCCATGAAAAGAGAACAGGGAATAGAGGCCTCAGTTCTGAAAGGCAAAGCTGGAAACAAGGTTACTTTTTTCTGAGTAATCTGAGCCTTGAGACCTTCAAAGAGTTCATCACCACCTTTTTTAGAAAGATAAACTTGGGAACATCCAGATATGCCATCCATTTTTATCTACTATCTAAATACCAAGTCTTGTTAAATGTCATTTTCTAACTTCTCTGCAACCATACAGACTAGTAACACTGAAGCTGAGATGGTCATTTATTTGCCTGATTCCAGAAACCAAGAAAAAAATGCATTCAGGAACAGTAAAAATGACACTTTTAAGCCCTTCAACCCTTTATCTCTTTTTTCTTCTTTTAGTTCTAATGTATTCTGGTGGGGTTTCATTTTTTGTTCAGTTCATTTTTTTCAGGTTTTTTTTTTTTCTCCTTTTTTCCCCCTGTAGGTTCTCTGAAGGCAATATATTTCAGATAAGTGTAGAACTTGAAGTCAGCTTTTATTTTTATAGCTACTCAAGCCTTTCAAATGTGTCTCATTTTTGCTTCCATCATCTTTTGCAGTGATAGTATTTAATTTTGGTAAGTTGATTGTTGGTACTAGAAATGCTAAATTATACTGATGGACTTCGTTTTATATTTAAGCATATAGCCTGTCATTTACAATGACTTGTACTGTTCTTGTAAAATGTCTTCTTCAGTGTCCTTGGGCCTGTCAGGCTGAGTGGCATACTTGTGCTCAGCTATTGTTCTATGACTGGATAAATTTATTATTTAGACAGCGCACCAAAACTGTCCGGCAGACTTCAGCCTTCATGCCAAATGGGTCTAGGCAATCAAGTGGGTTTACACATGTAAGTAGCTGTAAACAACACAAAAAAGATCTGTCAGTCAACCATGTAAAATTATTTGAGTGGCTAAGGGTTCTGACAAGTAATATCTGGTGGATTTAAATGAATAAATTTGAGAGATTAATGCCCACAGCAGTATGCCAGAGTCCTTCCCAGAGTTTACTGTCTTCATAGTAGAATAGGACGTGTTTGTGTCTCTCCTACCCCAGTCCATAGTATGTTATCTCAGTACAAATTAACCTCACCTCTAACCTAAACGTTCCTTGCAGCAATCTCGCTGGCCAGGAAGCAGAGCTTAAACCTGGGAAGTGATACTCTCTTAAGCCATTTTAACTGATTCTACCAAAGCACATCTCCGAGAGCCATAGTGTTTGCAGGGTTGAGATCTGAGAAACATATTCTGAGCTTGCCTGTATGTTCTGTAATCCTGTGGGATCAGGAGGGAGGTCCAGATTCTGAAACAATCACTTTCCATCAGTTCCACCACAATATAGGTGAAATAGAGATATTGGTGGTTTTCTGGACCTAAGACTCGTCTGAGTTTTCAAAAGCAAAACTTAGCCTTTGCTCCAGGAGCACGAGACTGTGGAAATGGCTTGTGTGCAAGATACTTAAAATTATATTTCAGATAATAAACTGCTTCCAAGAAATATGACCTCTAGAATTTAGGCTAAAGTAATGTCATGCAGGCCTGGAGAGCAGGAAATCTATTATAGCTTTGCAGTTGAACCACCGGAGTGCCTAGGAGTGTCACTGATAAACAGCTTGCTAAAGGACTGATGAGCAGGATGTCAGCCATCCATCACAGCACTAACTATGCAGGACACCCGTGAAATAATGTTCAAACATAATATTTAAAGATATGTAGCATAAACTGAATGTACCAGGCTGCTAATGACAAGTGCTGGCATTCATGCTTAGTGCATAGCTAAAGTCATTAACCAATTTAAATGTATTACAGATGCAAGACAGAGATAATCACTCATGAGAAAGTGCATGATACAATGTACTGATGAACTATATGGAGAGGGGAGCTGTATCCTGAACTTCTGGATTTCTCAGGCTGCAGTGCCATGGGAGCTGGAACTGTTCTGCTGTCACCGACATACGGTACTCCTCTGGCTAATTGTGCTAGCCCTCCGATCAGAAAACCCCACACGGCAAATCCAGGCCTGTGATTAAAAGTAATTGGGTGAGTCAGGGGACTGGGTGGACGGCAGGGGCAGGCTCTAGAGCAGCCGGTGTTCCCATTGCTAGGGGGAAGGCAGCCAGCCTCGAAGAGTTGAGAGGTGGGGTCTGGGGAGAGCTGACAGCAGAAGGGTTAGAACCTGGTGCAACGTGGGTAAAAGTAGAAACTACTCCTCTCTGATGAGCAGCATGTATACTGCAAAATTGCAGCATATCCCCAATGTGTCTTCTGAAGGACCATAACTCTTGTTTTTCTTTTTGCTTCAGAATGAAATCCACAGTATTGGTTTTTCTAACAATGAAAGAACTCTTCCATATGTAAGAAAGTAAATGGACAGAATTGCATCTGTATTTTTTTAAAAGGTACAAATAAGTGTTTAACATAAAATTATACTTCCCATCACCCTTGCTGAGTCTTATTTTCTTCCGGAAGTACTCAGTATTAGCAAGTGTTGCTTAACAAAAAGAAATTTGGTACAGTCTGGTCCACAGAATTAATATGATTTACTAATGTTTGCAAGAAAAGCAGTATACATCTACGCACTGCAAAATTGGTAAGTCTATATTAATAGATACAGACTTCTTGGTGATAATAAGGTCATTTAACAATTGCTCCCACCACTTTGTTACCCATGGAGGGAGCATTCGGGAATACTGCACTTCTTCCAGCAGCAGAAAGTATTGGCAGGTAGCACAGGAGGCATTCCTTTCCTCTACTCTTTTGGAGTCTTCCTTTCCTGCATAATAAAGAGCACCCCAAATACCTTCTTGAAAGTATTCCTTCTATGAGGCTGCAAGAACAACCAAAAGGATTGAGGCTGGGAAGCAAGTCAGACTGGACAAACAACACTTTATAGAAAACAGCCTGTATACGGGATATTCCATAGCAGGATCTATAGGACATGTAAAGGAAAGCAAGTATTTCATCGAGGCACTCTCATCTGACAGAACCATAAAATAAGAGCAGGAAGCTTCAATACTTCAAAATATCAATAAAAGTCCAGTATGTGGAGGACGCTGTTCCACAAGATTGTTTTAAGACAGACAAAATGAAGCACCACAAAAAAGTGAAATAATATTTTGTCATCATTTTTCTGTTCACTGTGTTTCTTCACTAATATGTTCGGATGTTTATTCATTTCCTGTTTACATTAAAAGTAATATCCCTAACTGCAAGCTCAGGTCTCTTCTAAGCCTCATCTCCAATTGAAAATTAAAATGTTTAATTAAGTATAAGCACTGTCCAAAAGAAACAGCCCTTAACTCAAATTTGGTTAAGATAACATCAAGACATATATATGTGTGTCTATGTGTGGAAAACCCAAATCCCAAATTACTGGCATACATTAGAACTGTCCAACTTCCTAAAATGAAGGTACTGGAGCTGCTTGTCACAGAATGTGCATGGACCAGGTTAAAAATAGCCATGTAAAAATGAGATGAAGAATTGTCTTCCATGACCTCTGATAGCTCAGAAAGCTTTCAGGCACACAGCAGACCAGTGGGGAGCACAAGCGAGTCTCAGTGGTCTTGGAAATGTTTGTGACATTTTTCTAAATTTTCTGAAAAGATGAACTTTTCTGAAAAGCCATACAGTGGGTTAGGCAGCAGTGGGAGCTTTAAAGGGGTTTGATTAGTGTGTGCTTGTAGGACTTGGAAGACCCTAGTATTGTATTAGATCTGGTTGGCTTAGTCACTAATTACAGGTTTCTCTTGAACAGCAGATAATGTTTATCATTACCAGGGGAGTGACATCACATGCTGCCTGGCCTAACAAAGTACATGACTTGACCACAGAGATTCTAGCGTGATTAGTAATATGGTATGGGCAATGCAACATAAAATTATATATCATTTGCACAGCATGCCTTTCTATTTATCACCACTAAATGGTTAGTATCATAGCCATGTGAAGACTAGTGTTAAAGATCATGGGGCTGAGTATGAAATTCAATGACTTTATAAAGGTTAGAAACATGCTTTCATAACAGTTAAACTTTTTTACAACTGAGGATTTTTTTTTTTGCTTTGGAGTCAAGAGTACCTAGAAAGTTTATAGCAATTATTTGAAAAACACCCTTCATGGTAATGTGGAGAAAAAGCAGACAGCGCTAGATAATTTACTGTGATGCCTCTACAAAGCACTTGTGTAATGTTTTATTGGCTCTGTAGTATTCTTTCCTAAATCATGTCCCAGATTAGCTAATACAAATATGTTCCTTCCTTAGAAACAAGTTTCTTTTTCTATTCAACTTGCAGCTGTGAATGAAAAAAAAGAAAAATCTGATTGTTTTGGGAAAGTTTTGTTCTCCCAGAAAACCATTCAGTTTATTTTTTATTATTGGAGTGATTATGTACCCTAATTTTGTTTAAGGTGTAAGCCATTAAGTGGTTATTTTTGAACTATAAAATCTACATGAAATGTATTTTCCACAAATTAAATATTATATTTTAAACAGCTCAATAATTACGAGGAGGAGTAGGTTTAAAGACCATATAGATTGGTAACTGAAGATACACTGTGTGCTGGAGGAAGCATTGAAAATAGATTTTTTGAAAACTGTAGTATTTTTATCAATATTATGATGTTGGCTTCCAATTGTTTATGAAGATGCAAAGTTTTTAAAGGCTCCTCAATCTGGCTTCTATTTTTGCACATGCAAATGACAAAATTAAGGTCAAACTACCTTGCTTTTCAGTTGGCTGTGAAAGACAGTTGAATGCTATCACTTGTGTGTGCAGTTGTCTGGATTCATAACTAATTAGAGGTGCACGCATGCATACATATACATACACTCTAAATTCCAATTTTCTGAAAAAAAAAATAATAAATTGTTAGCCAGAGTCTTAAATTCAATTTGAAGAAAAGTGTAATCCTATGAGAGAGTCAAGGCTGCGAACAGAAATCCTTGCAGCAGAATGGCAATACAATGGAAACCATATTTTATAACCTATTGCAACTGAAAAGGAAGCATCCCATACTTCATGTCTGATTAAAACTTAGAAATAGGACAGTACCCTGTACTTCTTAAAGTTGCAAGAATAACAGTCTTGCTGATGTAAGTGGAGCTCTGGATGAGAGCTGTGGGTAACATATGTTCCAGAGTAGTGATAGGCACTTTTGAAGATGAAAAGAGTGCTTTTAGTGGAAATCCATATGTAATGATGGTTTAAAATCAACATTCTAAACCAATAAATAGAATTATTACTTTTTTTTACAATTAACATGCATAATACTCTATGAAGTACATTCTAACTTTTCAGATAAGGAAGTGAAGCCCAGAGATACCAAAAGCTGCATCTTTAAAAGTGATCTCAAACTTCTTGGTGTCTCAGACTTGAAGAACCATTCAAAATGCCCAAAATAATATACATGAGAAAGAAATTTCCAGACATAACTAGAAAGAAATTCTTGATAATGAATGTGATAATACACAGGGAGAGGTTGCTCAGAGGGGCAGTGGAACAGCCATTGCTGAGAAGGCCAAATCTGCCTTTGAAGGTAGCCCTGCTTTGAATTTGGACAGTGTGACCTCTAAAGGTCCCAACCTAATTAAACTTTGCTGTGATTCCATGACTCAGATTCAAGTGTCATCCTGAAGAACTGGGAGGAAGCTCTGTGTGAGGCCAGCACAGACATTCAAAGCCCGCCTGAGAAGGTTTTATCCTGACATGGCACTGGGAGGTACTTGAGGAGGTGGACTGGGACTGTGGCAAGCTCTGCAAAGCTCTTCTCTGTACTCACGGCTGTCAGATGTCTGGTAAGACAGAGAAAGTTTCTTATGTTTCTTGTAACCTGGCCTATAAAACTCTTCAAGGAACCACTATTGTACTGTCTTTTCTAACTAATTTGTGTATGGCTGAATCTTTGAAGTGGGAATGAGGAGCAAGAAAAATTGCAAGGAGGCATTTTATTGTAAAAAAAAAAAGTGAAACCTCTGCTTGTAAAATCTCATCATAGGCAGGACACAATGATAAGGCATGCTTTTGAAGTACATACTGAACTATAAAAATTTTTCACTCACCAACATTGCTGCTTATATCTGTTTTTTTTTTTAATAAGAATCATCAAATAAAACCATAAAAATCATAAAATTCCTATCTGCAGAGCTGTTGATTCAGCATTGGTCAAAAATTGGAAGAACATAAATCTTAGAGAAGCTTCAAGATCTTGCCAAGCTTTATTCTCTGGAACTCAGATTTGTTGTTCTAATGATTATGTTTACCGTTGTTTCTGCAACCAGTCTTGACAAAGACACAGGAAGGCAGATACAAAAACCTGTCCCAGAAATCATTGTGCACCACTGCTCCTTGAATTGTTTTGATAATTATTTTTTCTAATATGAATTTATAACAACATTAAAATAGATTTCCTGTGGGGGTTTTTTCTTTATTTTTCTACCATTGACCATCTGTCTGCCTTTTGTGAGGACACATCAAATTGAAAATAGTTTCAAAGTTCTCTGTATCATAGACTTAATATATGAGATAGTGTTAAATTCAGGGCTAGATTTGAGTCTGCTTCTGGTAAAATCAGCCACAGGCTCTGTTAAGGCATTAACACTGAAAGAGGTTCACTGGTTGCCAATGCTAGAGGTTGTACTGAAATTACATTAGACACAGTTTGTATGGACAGGTTGCTTGGATAGGAAGGTGTGCATGTGGGAGAATGTGCTTTTTTAGAATAATAAGGATTATGAGGTAGAAATCCAGTTACGACCTGAAAGCTGTAAGATACATTGCCCACATCAATAACAATAAATTAAATCTTGTCTTCAGAGGCAGAAAGAATCAAATCAGTGGTCTTAAGAAAGAAATTAATAGGTTATTTAATGAACATTCTTTTTTAATGTTTACATGTGTAACTATATCCTAGCTATCTGTATAGACATGCGTGTTTCTGTGGAGATACCATTTGACATTATCACCTTACTGAAATAATCACGATCCTCAAAGACTCAGTAAAAGTGCCCTGCGAATTTCTGCAATAGAGGTGAAACAACCTCGTGCAGTGAGACCTAAAGAGTGCAAAGCTGTGCACTTACTCATGGCACGGGCTCTCTGTTGCCCACCAAGACCGTCAGGAGCAACAGGGCTCACAATCCTCACTTCAGAGAGAAAAGCCTTGGAGTTCAGTCAGCTCCAGCACTGTAAACATCTCAAACTTTAAAAAAGTTTCACTGCATACAGCAAAGGATAGTAGCAAGCGTGCATACTTAATAACTTCTGAGTTTCATTTCGTGTTTAAGAAAATCAGTCTTCAACCCATACATAGCATAGTACCCAGCCTCTCCACGTGGCTTTGTGTATTCTGACAATGAATTAAATGCCCAGTGGACAATTTTACACTCATGATTAATGCCACCATTCCCTGGGGGAGCTAGTCAAACCATATTTGTCAAAATAAGCAGCTATACACACACACACACATATATATATGTATGCAAACACACACACATATATACATATATATATGCACAGAAAGGTAAAGCGATAGATGTTCAGTTTGTTTATTTATTTCTAAGCCAGAGCCTAATCAATACTGTTTTTTTTGACCTGAAGTCACTTCCCAAATAACACAATTGATTGCACAACAACCATCAGGCTTCTTGAAATACTAAAAATGCTGATTCAATAGCTGTAGTCAATATACACAGACATAATAAATTTTGTGGAGGGGAAGTTAATGGATTTACAATACAGCATTTGAAGGTTTTGAGCATATGTAATGGAAAGGTGCTTTAAAAATCCATAGCCTTGAGGATTTAAAAAAAAATGAGTGACTTTTCCGTCATATTAGAGGATGAATTTCACTACACACCTATATATGGGCAGTGACATTAACTTACCAAGAGGGATTATAAACTTCCCAAGTACTTGAAGTTTGCTCTTCTGAATACTCAGAGATTAATTTTAAAGTGTAGTTCATTCTGCAAATCTTTCATTCTCTGTATAATACTAACAATAGTCAAACTAACTTTCTTTCATGTCGTTATTAATGTTTCTTATAAACTTCTTAGGATAAATTAGGCAGACCCTCTTTGCCACTTAAGCTTTGTCTTCATTAGGCTTTATTGTTAACACTTCTGATAATGATCTAGAAATGAAAAAAAAAAAAAAGATTCTGGACTGGTTTCTCTTAGCCATGTTTTACTTTCTGCAAACTAAGGGAAGAAAAAACCACAGTAAAACATTCTCTATGAAAGAGAAGAGATAACTAAATATGAAAACCAACCAACCTCTTGAATAAAGTCAGTTCTGAAAGTACTTCCTGTACTGTTAGTTCAAAAGTTTCCTGTGACATGTTTAGACTAACAATACACAAAATATTAGAGTTGCCTTTTGTTGTTATTCTATTGAAGAGAAATAATGATGAATACAGTTAATGAGTAAAATCCAGAATTTGTTTCCAAAAGAACAATCAATCCCACCTCCCCAAACACCAACCCCAGATCTAGCAGCATACCTCTAACTTGAAGTTAACACTGTGTTCTGTTAACTATTCTACTTTTGAGTCTTATGCTACAGTACAGGATAACTGAGAAATGAAAATTTGTGTAGAAAATAAGAGCCCATGAGAAGAAGATATTGTGCATAGAATTCATTTCTATTCCCTTTCTAGGCCATTTAGTTGTCATCTGGCACATTGTCATCGTGTGTTTTGTTCCACTACCATGCTATTTTTAACCTGCATATCTCTGGCAAACAGGATAAATTCTCTCCTTTATAAGCACCTTAGTGCCTAGGTAAGCGGTACTAAAATCAGCTTTCATTGACACCATCTTGTCTAAGTGAAAAAAGTTTTGGATATTCGTTGTATTTGCTCGCTTTTGTGTCTAATGGTAAACTTCTTTTATTTTTTTTTAAGTTAGGAAAAAAAGAAAGCAAATATCCATGTTATGCAGCTTCTGTCTCTTAAGACTTGATTCCCTATAAGGGGAAGTAGAAGAAAGTAGTCAGGCCAAAAATTCCTAAAATAAAAGGGACAGTTGAGGAAGAGAAAATCATGAAATGGTACGCTCTTGTTAATATCCAAATGCTAGTTTTAAAAGTTAGTGTTCCATGAGTGAGAATATTACTGCAGCTAACTTTTGTTTTTCCATTGCATGATCAATGTTAAGGATAAATATTCTGCTGGGTGTGCTGGCCCTGCTCTGAAATGTGCACTTTGACTTCGCTGTGTTCTTGTAGCTGCCTAATTTCAATGAAGTTACTTCTCTCTTCATCTTGCAATCTTCCCAAAATTTTGTATTCATTTTCCTTTCAATAAAGTAAATGTTTTCCTTGTGTACCAGTGAAAAATATTTCTACGACTGGAAAAACGTGTTTTTGCTCAGCTGAATTTTTTCATACATATACAAGATTTTTAAAAAAACCCACTCCCCTACTGCTTACAGCCTGTAGACCAAACCCAAAAGACAATTTTTTCTTTTCAACTGGCATCTTTTATCTGGATGTCTTTAATATTCATCTCTACAATAGTGCAGATGCAAGTACTTATGATGGTAAAGCCTTCTCCCCAAGATAATGCAGAGTACACTTCAATAATATAGAGATAACCATGCTAAGAGGTTAAGGCAGTTTAAATGAAGTAAATTGAAAGCTTCATGGATTTCTGTATATTTTTCAGAGCACACTTGATTTCAAAATACTCAGTGACCTGTGATTTTGTTCTCAGGTGTTAATAATGAGAACTCTGAGTCAGGGAATTATAGGTGGAATGAGTGTTTAACATAACAGAAAGCTAAATTAAACTAGGGAAAAGCTTTTAGGAGAGGAAGGGTTCTGTTCTTACCTCAGGCCAAGTTCATTTAAAGGGGATCCCTGTGCCCTCAGATCACTGAGTAGTGCAGATTCGAATAGGACTAAGTATGAATACAGAGAGCCCGTGCTATGGCATTTACACCTGCAGGCTCTGTGGGCATGTGAGCTGCTGTTCCAGATTGCCTGGTGGTTTTTTCTCTGCTTATCTGCATGGCACATTGAGGAGGCTCTTGGCAGCTGGTTCCTAGGCTCTCCCGTTTCGGAGCTCAGCCCTGCAAAAAAGCCCCTGGTAAAGAACCACATCGCTATGAGGACACCGTCACCTTTCATCCCAGTCACCCCCAGAGTGCCTTCCAGAAGCCTTTCTGGTCTGCAAGCTGACAGCAGCCGGACATTGGGAACGGAGCCGTGCAGCCGCTGAACGGTGAGCACTGTTTCTTGCTCTCCAAAAACCGCAGTGGCAGTAGGCAGGGAGCAGAGCCAGTGCATCTGACTGCCAGATCTGCCTTGTAAACATCCAGACACCTACTCCAGATAGTGCCTGGGCCCTGAGGAAGATACTGACTGAGTGCCGTAGGGCGGCCATCAGTGAAGGGACAGCTTCCACGTGGAAGATCTGATGCCCATGCACGTAAATCTGTGCTGAGTTCACCCTTTAGCTGCTGAAGCAGACAACTGACATTTCTGGCAGCCAGCAAGCCTGCAGTTGGCTATCATCTGACAAAAAAACTCAGGCGGTGGCATTCACCGGTTCAAAAGCTCTTGCGCATCATCTGTGTGAGTGGTGGATACAGAAGGGATCATCCCTTGTGTTTTCTCCCCCCAGTAGTATCTGGGTTATATAAATGATGCTGCCCATTGTATCTGTTCTGTTCTCAATTCTTCACCAAGCAGCACGCAGAAGAGGGGGAATCACTTACTCAAGAAACTAACAACTTACTCAGACAGTAAGTGGCCTAAGCCAAATGTTCTGGTGTTTGTCATAGTTCTCCCAAGTCTCTCGAAGAGCTACTCATCCTGGCAGCCCAAAGCGAAGCAACATTAAAATCACTCAATATTTATTGGGTTTTCTATGTTCAAGATGTTAGTTAGGAGAAGTCACTAAATTTTCCTATGGCCCTATAATCAGGCAAAAGTTTTTACTTAATGTTTATTCAGATTTCAGTGATGAGTAAGGAGATTTTCAATACATAAGAATTGCTTAAAAAAACCCCAGGATGTCCCTACAGCTCTGCGACTATAATTAGATTTTGCAAAACCCACAACTGATCAGCTAAGACAATTGTTGGAAGCTGAACAAAGAGTGTATATTGAATTGACATATTAGCCATAAAGTGTTAGAACAACTATGTTCTCTTAAGTTAAAATTGTTGAAATCCTTTACATAAACGATACTGATACTGATGCCAGTGCTTTTGGGTGATCGCTAGAAGAAATAAGAAAAAAAAAAAACCTATTGATTTTTATTTACAGGACTTTGCAGACAGGATATAGTGACAAAGGACAGTAGGTATATTTCCTTAAAAATAGACTGTCAGTTTGTAGTGTGCACAAAATATTTAAAAAATCATAAGAGTGAAGAGTGTGAAGATTTCAAAGTAGGTACTTAATTTTAGGTGAAAACTCCACACAAGAAACACATTACATTGACTAGCACTGAAAATTACTTGCAAATTATGTTTATAGTAATGTCATTGCAGGGGGAAAAACACTTAAAATACAATCAAAGCAGTCATGTTTTTAACGGTTGGGAACTGCCATTTTGTGTTATGACAAGTCGTATAGGAAGAAAAATTGTTTAGAGAGAATAAATATTATTATATTATGTGATTTTTCTTTTAACAAGCATATCAAAATCACGTTTGATTGATGCTTCTGCTTGCTAAGATGCCACATTGCCAGCATTTGATTCTCATGTGAGGAATAATTAATTCCATTAGAACCCAATTTTGCTGACTGGGCTGAGAAAATACTTGTTGACATTACATTGTATATGAAAACCCCTTCTCAAATGTTAAAAATATGATTTGGTTAATGTGCATACAAATGTACTAAAGCCTGTGTTTTCCTTTGCTACAAAAATGTACAAACCTGCAGATAAAATCCAATTGCTTTAAAAACACACTGTGTTTATAATAAAGAACATACACTTTCTGAGTAAACGAATGATGGGACAGGAACTCAGACTCTTGGTTTTCAGTGGTAGACAAATCTAACAATGGAATATTTTACATGATTTTAAAATCACAGAACAAAAAGCTAAAATTCCATACTTGGATAAAGGAAGAGCATTTGAAATCGGAACTCTTTTTAAAAAACATCTTCATAGGCTATTGTGTCTGACACAAAAGTAATTTCAATACATGGTCATACTTTGAAAACATTTCTTGTGTTGCCTTAGATGATTGGGGAGGGACTGGGGGGGGTATTTTTATTTCCAATGAGAAAGCTTAGATGCTGAACTCCATATTGCAGATTCATGTTTCTGAAGGAGACAGCATGGTTATGCCAGCTATTCCTCTAGAGAAAAAGGAAAGGCTAAGAAATGTGAACAAAGGAAAGGAGGAAAGGAAAAGTCTGCTTTTTCTTTTCTTGGTCTAAGACAACCTGCTAATCTGCTGTGCCTGTCCTAGCAAGAGAGAACAGTGAGCTCCGCACAAGCTCCTTGCTGACTCTCTTGTCGTCTTGGAAATGACCATGGATGTCAGGCATCAGTGTCCGTACCTGCAACAGAGGTGCTTTGCGTGCTTCTGTTCCTTAGGCAGACTGAGGCATCACATGTATGACTTACTACTTGGAAATTTTTCAATTGTTGTACATTTTTCCAGACTTCCATGCTGCCCAGAGTTGCTTCTGCATGTTAAATCCCTCTCCATATGGCAGGAGTTCCACTGCAGGCCAACAGCATAGAGAAGCAATGAGAGAGATTGCTGAAGTAGTGCTCTCAACCTGTCCCCAGCACATGGTGCAACTTTTGGAGAAAAACATAGGTGAATTCTTCCTTGGGGAATTTGCTGCCAAATGTGTCTTGGCCATTCTGGAAATGGGAAAGAGAGAAGAGAGATTTGGAGAAAAATGTGAAAAGGCATGTGGGATTGACAAGGGGGCAGAGAAACAAAATCATGTTCTCTAGAACATGTTCTGGCACCAGCATATACAAGATCTTCATCAAACATTAGAGTCCTTAGATTGCATTTTGCATTTGCAGTCTCTGCACAGAGCAGATTGCTACTGTGTACAGTTAGGTTTTGGTGAAAGCTGGAGAGAAAGTATGGTGGTGATCAATCAAGGCATCTGTCGGGACTGCCTAAGAAATTTTTATATGCCAAATATTCCATATAGACATATGACAGAGACATTCATAACCTGAGTCAAAAAGCCTGTGCATGCCTGTCAGTTGCTAGATGCCTGAAACATGGGTTTTGCCTCAGGGAGGAGAGGGTTGTGTTTCACACTGCTCCTGTGTGGCTTTTTTGGGTAGCTGGGACTGAAATAGAAAGAGAGGGGAGGGTCACAAGGAGGTCTTGAGGCTTTGGGGGTACTTCTGCAAAAAGCAGGTATTGCCAGACGGATACTACTAACACCAGGGAAACGAGCTAATAAGCACATTTGAGCCTCTAATAGTATAGCAGAGTAAGACATAGCTATTGAAGAAGACAGCAAAATTACCACCGATTTGAGTAAAACCGGTTTCCTCTTTATGCTCCAGACTAACAACTCATGGATGTGTTTTTGCAGAAATAAGCTAAGCAGCCTCTTCACCACTACCCTGAACCATGTTTATAGAATGGCAAGGGTGGAGAGCCTGTTCACAGCAATTGTCTCTACTTCAGCAACGAGAACCACAATTCTCACACTCACTCTGCTCCGGTGCTATAATTATCCCTCAGTATTTGACGGCTAATTTGAAGCCAAGCATTCTTAGAGGCTGCCCAAGTAATATTTTAAGTATATTTTTCAAATACTTTTTTTTTTTTTGGTTGGAAACAAAATTAATGAAACTCTGGTAGTTCTTACTACCTACCTCTAATATACACTTTGGATACAAAAGCAGCGGCATTTGATTCCAGCTTAAGTTTATGAAAAATGCTTTATCCTGGCTATATAAGCTGCAATTTCTATAATCAGTAAGGGCATTTTGCATTTCAGTCATATATTAATCTGAAAAATTCAGAAGCATGTTGCTAATAAATCTCTGCCTAGAGCATCTGTGAGAATAAATAGTATGTCTCTTTCCTAAAGAGCTTAGATTAAGGCATAAAGATACAAAATGGGAAGAGAAATTAGAATTATTTGCATCAACCAGTAAACAATCCTTTTCCTTTCACACTCTTTGCATACAGTGAAGTGTGAAACACTATCTTAAAAGGTATTTATCTTTCTAAATCCAACTAAAGTAAAAATAACGGCTTGTAACAAAAACATGAAGAATTTCTGGTATACAGCACAGCATAGCTGGTCACAAATATCCTACCACAGTTTCTAAAAGCATCAGTGTAATTCTTTCCTGTGGCAGAGGCAGGACCTTTATTTTCCCAGAATATACATTTTTCCCCAGAGGATATCTCGGAGTTTGATATTCCTCTGTGAATGCGAAGGAGCCAGAGTTCTTTCTGAATGCAGGCTGCAGGCGGGCAGCCTTTGGCGGTTTACGCTCCACTGAGAGCAAAATCGTGACTCTCGTATTCCTTGAAAGCACTTGCTCTTCTGTGACCCAGAAGCAGGCCTTCCGTGGGCAGAAGGAATTTTTATCCAGATGTTGCAGCCCTGCCAAGAGCCCTTTTCGGACTATAGAAATAGGTTTTTACGTACCCATTTTTCTAGGCGCTTTGACATCGTTTGATGGATTCACAGCTTCTGGGGCTGTTCTTTTAGGGAAAAGTACAGTCATCTTAATTCAGTCTCTAATGGAAAGGCTTAAGGGTAAAGCACTACAAGTAAAAAATAAACATAAATCTTTTTCAAATATTGAAAGACAGTAGAAGAAGATAATTTTTGGAAGATGGTTCCACTGGTAGCTATTAAACATAAAATTTTGGTTTTAAACCTCCAGCTTAACTGATCTGCCAGATTCCAAAATGGGAAAGCTCATGTAAATGCCCTGGTTCTTGTACTCTTCCCTTATGCGTGTGCTATTAGCCACTGCAAGGATTGGACAGACCTTTGCTCTCACCCTGAGCAACATTCCTTATATTTCATTTTTCAGCTTCTACACGAAAATTAAGTGAAACACATGATAAGAAAACTCAGAATAGGAAAATGTAAAACTAATAAATTATCTCAAGACTAATGGTATACAAAACTGGAAAAAATTATGAACAATTTGAAAAAGAAATTAGATTTTTAATTTTTTTTTTAAATTAAATTTTAATGGTGTAATACAAAAGTGGCAGGCTAACAGAAAGTAAGTTTTCTTTCTTAATATCCTGAAATAATTCTGTAAAGGCATATATTATTGTGCAGGATTAACTTGCTTTGTTTCAAGATAAAAATATTCCACTTCCTTTCAATCAAATTAAAATATTTTCTGTATGCCACTTCTTAGGAAGGTCAGGGTTTGGATTGTAAGTTATATGAAAGGATTTCTGTGAGTTACTTGTACTGTGAATCTTCAAATGCCATAAAGTACTGGGGAGCTCAACACAGTGACATACAGCTATTTATTTCACCTAGCATTTACTTTACCTACCTATGCTCTGGAGGAGCTTACAAGCCACCTAAAGGCTGTATCATGACATACTATAATCTGGAAGTATATATATTTGTGCATATAGATATGTTGTATATTATATTTTTATATATAGTGTATATATATGTCTATTTAAATATATATGCAAATTCAGAGATGGGAACAAAACGTACTACCTAGAAAGTTAAAGTAAATTAAAATTAAATCCAGGCATATTCAAATGAATGGAAATGCTTCAGCATGGTCAGGGATTTCACTTCAATTTTTCCCAAAGGAACAACACATGTAATCTAGTTGGTCTTCCTATAGTGACAGCCAGCCAGGCAATAAAATTTTAGTTCAGAGCTCCACAACTGCTCCACAAACCCCCATATGCTTCCATATGCATTATCTGTACCTGCTGCTGCCAGTAGTGTTGCATAGCTACTTAGCCTGAATTTGCAGAGAGCAATGAGATATGTCTACATACTTATTCACAGACTGCTAAAGGAAATTTGATTTTTAGTCTCATATATTTCATTATCACACATTCAATTTTTTTTTTTTCCCCATCCTCTTTCCTTACCTTTTGCTTTTCAAATACATTTGGGAAATATAGAAACTGAGTGGCTTGTAGTATAAAGCTTAGCTTTTAAGCTTTCAACCCGGCTTCCTTTCCATTGCCTCCAATATCTGCAAATGTGCAAAATGGAAAGAATGATTTACATAAACTAACTGCTGTATTTATTTAAGTCCAGCTGATTTCACATAAGCGGCACAGTCAGATGGGAAGCAAGCAAGCAGATAAGCATTGACCCGAAGCTAGAAGGCTGCCTAGTCAGACACCTGTGCAGTGTCGTCTAATACCCATATCTGGAAAATCACAGCCTCGTGCTTGCTAGCTCAAAAAGGAGTCCAGCTTACTAAAAGTTACGTGAAATCTTAAAAATTTATGTGAAGCAAAGTAAGAAGTGTGTTCCGTATGGCCCTTGTACAGATATTTAAAACACATTAGATGACTGAATTTTAAAAACAAACACGTAAGCTGTATCTGTAAGATTCGTATTTCTATAGCAGAGAAATATTTCATACATGGAGGATACAGAAGATGAGGTTCAAATGAAACACCTAATAGTGCAAGTCTTTAAGCAAAGTAATCTATTAATGGACAAGGATCTTGGCTGGTATTCATTTGCTACATTTCCAATTGCAGATTATCTGGGTGTGAGTTACAAGTATTTTTGACCGATTAACCCCTCAAATGCTGTTATACTCAGGAAAGTTATAATATACAACCCTGGTTTGTCCAATATTCATTTTAGACAGGTTTCTAAACCTTTCTAAACTCATTCATTCTAGACAGGTTTTTGTCATTTCACAAGCAAGAAAATTTTTCTTTCCCACTCATTTCTCTTCCCCACCTGTCAGATTTACAAACTCCATCTGGAATCTGAAAAAAGCAAGCTGTTCATTCCCTCCGCTCCCATTTCTAATAAGGACTCTGCAGACAGAGCTAAGCTGACAATTTGGATGATGTAGAAGGAAAGCTGCAGTCCAGCTCATTCTTCCATAACTGTATTGATACTAAAATACAGTAGTGAAAAAAAATGTCTTTGGAATTAAAGTAAGTATATGTGAGTCCACACCATTCAAGGATGTAGATTCAGAGTAATAGGTTGTCATTCTTTATAATGATTGTTTTCCTGACCATAACCTCTGCAAGTTGGTTTGTTAGTGGATCTCATTTTATCACATTCTCAAGATTCCTACAGGTAAAGAACCAGCATGTATTTCTCTATCTGTGTCAAGCAGAAAATGTCTCTGTACAGCTTCAACAGCAATATAAGACTGCTTTAGGAGACTAGAATGTCTTTCTTCCAGGAAAAATATAAACTTATTCATTTGTCCATATAGCACTGTTGGAACATTTATCTGACTATTGAGCTCTGCTGTGAGTAGAAATACTGCATTCAATATTTAACTGTGAAAAAAAGATCTGATTTATGAAATCACAAAATAAATAGGAAAGAAAAGATGGCTGTCATTCTCAATAACAAGCTCATAGCAGCTAGGCTCTTTTGGGAAACTGCCAAACATCAGTTACCTCCCACATACGTGACTGCAGTTCTAACATTAAAAAACAGACATTAAAATCATGTAAATATAACCAAATTTCTGAGATACAACAAGTATTAACAGTTTCACATTCATTCATTTAAAAGCATATTGGAAAAATAAATCCAATCTGCACTGACATCTGTTATTTTACAGTTTTTCAGTTGATGCGTTACAGCTAGAAAGTGGATTATTTTTCCTTTCTGAAAACTACTGAAAACTGTAAATATTCTTTTATTTATTAGAGAAAACAATAGCAAAATAGTTTACAGAGGTGAGAGAAGAGGTAATTAGGAGACATTTTACTGTGTTTGGTGTATACTTGTGGGCAGAATGAACGTAACGGACCACATCACAAATGTCTGACCATGACAAAAACAATAAAGGAAAAATATATTCATAATTATATTCTTTAATCTGTATTTCCATAATGTGAGCAGAGGTGATTTTAAATACTATAAGCACAGAGAGGCAGGTAAGAGACATAACTGGAATTGTAATAGGGTATTACTTGACTCATACCAGTAAGTAATAAGCAAAGCATTAAGATACATTGTATTTTCCATTTCCTTGTCATATCCGTTAATGGATGTGGAAGAAATTCATACGACTCCATTAAATGACAGCTGTGCCCTGTGCCCGAACACCACACTAGCCTTTAGACTCAACAGGGGGAACAGTGCCACCTTCTGAACCGCCATGTTCACTTTCAACGCCTGTCTCATATTGGGTGTTTTCTTTAAAAAAGAAGGGATGTCATTCTTTTTCATGGTGTCCTGGTTTTGGCTGCGATAATTTTCTTTCTAGTAGCTGGCATAGTGCTATGTTTTGGGTTCAGTATGAGAAGAATGTTGATAACACGCTGATGTTTTCAGTTGTTGCCAAGTACTGTTTAGACTAAAAGTCAAGGATTTTTCAGCTTCTCATGCCCAGCCAGCGAGAAGGCTGGAGGGGCACAAAAAGTTGGGAGGGGACACAGCCAGGACAGCTGACCCCAACTGCCCAAAGGGGTATTCCATACCATGTGACGTCACGCCCCGTATATAAAATGGGGGGAGTTGGCCTGGGGGGTGGATCGCTGCTCAGGAACTAACTGGGCATTGGTCGGCGAATGGTGAACAGTTGCACTGTGCATCACTTGTTTTGTATATTCCAATATTACTTTTGTAATTTTATTATTGTTATTATTATCATTATTAGTTTCTTCCTTTCTGTTCTATTAACCTGTTCTTATCTCAACTCATGAGTTTTACTTGTTCTTTCCTCATTCTCTCCCCCATCCCACTGGGCATGGGGACGGGGACGGGGGTGGTGTGAGTGAGTGGCTGCGTGGTGTGTAG
>JAVJGG010000032.1:10312694-10331027 GCA_035590195.1 Aviceda cuculoides | reverse complement strand
GAGCAATTGCATTGTGCATCACTTGTTTTGTATATTCCAATTCTTTTATTATTATTATTGTCATTTTATTATTGTTAGTACTATATCATTATTAGTTTCTTCCTTTTCTGTCCTATTAAACTTTTCTTATCTCAACCCACAAGTTTTACCTTTTTTTTTCCCTGATTCTCTCCCCCATCCCGCTGGGTGGAGGGAAGTGAGTGAGCTGCTGTATGGTGCTTAGTTGCTGGCTGCGGTTAAACCACGACACATGGTCTGCCAAGATTCCTAGATTTGGCTGTAAAATGGAAGCTTTTTCCACTTCAAGTTGCTAAACATAAAAATTCCTGTTAATAATTATTCATATAAGAAACAAGATTTTTCCACCTTAGGAAAATGGGAAAAAAACCCAAAGAAAAAACTGTAGGTAAATTAGAAAAAACCCCAACTTCTCAACATATCTTTTTTCCAGCACTGGAAGATTTTTTCACTATCTATTTTTATTTATTTTTCTCTTTCTTCTGGGGAAAACATGCATATATCTGTATGTAGACAAGCTTGTATGCTATTTGCTTCTTTTTTATTAAAACATACCCACAAAATATTGGCTGCAGAGTTTCATTTTTAAGACTATTTTCTCAGTCTATTTTGTATACAGGAGAGGCCTGAAACAGAAATCTTGTAAGCTTTCACTACTGTCTAAAACTGCTGCTTTGTATTTTTTGTCAATAATGTATAATGTATGTATCTCAGCTACGTGAACTAGCAAGACTCCCAAACAAATTGCATTTTATCCTCTAAATTGTATCAGCTCCCTGTATCAGTGGATATAAACACCTTTCAGTTCAATATTATCTTCCATGAATAAGGATTAATATATTATTAGCTAACTTCTAATAATCATTAAGTAGTAATTTAATAATGAATCAGTTGTAAATTGCTGATACTTGCTGTTAGTTCTTTGAAGATTTCTTCTGTAGCATATAGCCTATTACACAGACCAAAATAATTCATAAAAAGGACATTTTAAGAAATTATTTGCCATTAGTTTCAGTACAAGTGCCTTTCCCTTCTTAGGTCCCGTGGCAGTTAACACTTGTGGAAGGCAACAATAGACTAATAGACTAAACCAGGTTCTAAAGATATTTCCTTTGGTTTTAATGAATATCTATAAAGCCAGCCCCCTTGGGGGATTAAACTTGATTTATTCAGGCAAAAAATTATTCTAATATTCCATATAACTTAAAGGCTTAGTTCATCAGCTGAACAGCTTTGTCATACTACAAATTACCTTTTTCAGCTGACATCTTATTAGGATAGTGATAGTAAAAGATAAAAAGCAGAAGAAACAACTATTTGCAAACGATTATGTTAGATATTTGTTATAAATGAATATTATTCATTTAATAATTTGGATTCTATTATCTGAGGAAATAGTTTACTTCAGAAATATTTAACTAAAAATCTGATTTGCTACAGAAATTAATAACATTAATTCATAAATATTTATACTTTCATTCCAAGACATTATAAATTTAAATGTAATCTGTCCAATTTTAAAAATAGTTTTATAACTAATCATCCTTCCTTGTATACACAGAAATGCCCTTCTTCAAGTGTAATATAAAGCCCATTAAAAATCTTTAAAATAGTTTTCCTATACACTCATATTTTTTCTGATTAAAAAAGTCAAGCCTTATTTTCTCTAGTTGCAGCTTGTGTATCACTGTAAGAGCAATCCAAATTTGTCTGTGTTTAGCAAAAAATTTGGACAAATGTTTAGAATTCTGCAAAGCGCAAAAATTTGCACAATTTTTCCTTTCTGGCCTCACCTTTCTTTTTTCACCAGAAAAATTTTAGTCATTTCAAGGAATGCTGTAATTTCACTTACTTTTGCCTAACTACCAGGGGAGTAAGTTTTTATCATTCTCACCCCAAAATAAATGCCAGGTTTGATATAAAATTTCAAAGCCATTAGTTTTTTTTTGTGAGAGCGGGATGAGTTGGCAAAGGGCCATACACCCAGTTTACCCTGCTTCCTGTGCATTCAACCATCCTTCCATCCCATCAAGCTATAGGCAGGACAGACACCGCTGACAAGACGCGTCGTGAAGGCCGGCTCTCACTGGGCTGCCCTGGGGGGCTGGAGGACGGGATCTGCTAGGAGGAATGGAAAGAACTGGGTTTGTTCAGCCTGGAGAAGAGAAAGGCTCCGGGGAGACCTTACTGCTGCCTACAAATCCCTGATGGGAGGATGGGGAGAAGATTTAGTCAGACTCTTCTTGGAGGTGTGCTGCAATGGGATGAGAGGCAACAGGCACAGACTGGAATAGGGAAAACTCCCATTAGATATAAAGAAACATTTTTACCAAGAGGAAAAGTTTGCCGCCAGAGGCTATGGACTCCCTGGCCTTCAAGGTGTTCAGGACCTGACTGCACTTGACCAGGGGAAACCTGGTAAAATTAGATGTGCTCTTAGCAGGGGGTTGGGATAGACACTATTGAAGGTGCCTTTCAACCTAAATTATTCTGTGATTCAGTGTGAGAAATGGCCAAATGGCAGCAGTCAGGAGAACAGGGTGGAGGGGAGCTTCCCTGGCTGGCAAGGAAACATCTGGATGAACAGGTCAGTTCTGGTATCAGAGTGTCAGTGCCCATTCCAGCTCATAATACAAGCATTTATAAGACCTGGAAGAACTAAAATATGCATGAATCAGACACAGTTTCATGAAGTTATCATTATTTCTTTCTATTAAAATGTGATTCATGAGAAATTGTCAGGGCTTTAATTTTCCAAAATATGAAAGGCAATTCCTGTGATAGATTGGAACTTTTGTTTGAAAGCCCTAGATACTTGTTTCTGTTTTGTTTTTTTTTTTAATTGCAAGCACCAAATTGTCTGTATCTTACCTTGAAAATTATTCCTGCTGTGCTTTAGCACATCTCTGCCCCAGCACTTTTATTCTCTACCTATTTAAGCTTCAAACCAGTAAAATCTATGTTGCAGCTGATATGACTGTCTCTAAGACCAGCAGACAGTTAATCTCCAGGACTCTTGGGGGGCCAAGCTGCAGCTGTCTTTGTGCAGATGTTAATGGAGAACAGCAAAGGACACAAAAACCACTCCTCACTTGCAAACCTACATAGTATGCAGACTCAGTCTTAGGCATTATAGACTTGAAATATGAGAGTGTTAAAAAATGGTGCTCTACTGCCAGAAAGAGCAGATACTGTTCTCTTTTTCAGCTTCATACATTATCGGAGAACAAGTTGTACAAGGAGAAGCACCCCACTCTCAAAGGGCTATGTTGCATCTTTGAACATGTTTTCTATTGTTTTATATGGGGAGGCCTTGTGCTTAGTTCAGTTAGAAGATATTTTGATTTTTAGCCTAAGCCTGAAAGATGTTGAAAGGAGGCTCGAACATTACAGAAGCACAGCTTTACATTTTGAAGTATTTTGAAAATAGCTTCATTTCTGTTAAAACACAGTCTTAAAACACAGCTTCTATAAAAAGTAGAATAGTATGTCCTGTGTGGCTTCTTAAGAACAGAAAACTGAAACAAAGGTTTTATTTGAAATCCTCTTTTAAAATCTCCTAAAGACCCTCAGCCATTCTACCAGTAGTAAAACCGGACTTAAAGAAGCACTTGAGCTCCAGGAAGCCCCACACCAAATGGTAGTATTCATCATATAACAGAATGAACTATAATGTGCTTAGCCAGGGCTGACCCGCATCTCAGTATAGAAGGCCTAAGATAACACCTCACTTACTCCTTTTCTCTGTATGACCAGGTGTACATCCTAATGTGGGACCACAGAGGTCGCTCAAAATCAAACTGTCCTATAATTATGTGTAGCAGAGGGCAGAAGACTGCAGAGGAGACCTGCCACACTCCTTTGCATATTTTGCCCACTTTTCCAAAACTCTGAAGTGTACCAATTGTTCATATGCCATTTTCTGGCCTGTGAAGTTCCACATTGTACCTTGTTTTCCAGCATACACAGCAGCAAGGATCCCAAACCAGTTTTAGTGTGGAACTAGATAGCCAGTTACCAGTTCTGTTCTCATATACAAAAGACAAGATCCAGCTATGGTGAAGTTCAACAATATCTTTCTGCCTTTACAATGCTGCAGGAAATCAGAGCAGATATCTCTAATAGGTTATATTTTGTTGTGATTGGTTACTGGCACATAAGAATTAAAATACACTTGGTTTCATTTCTTCATATAAGGTTTTAGTCAACAAAGGAGATAGTCAACAGTATGAAACTGCTGTCTGAAGAGAAAATAATTCCCTTCCTAAAGGAACCTTTATGCCAGACTAAAGTAGCAGAAGAAAAAAAAATGAAGGCTTCAGTTAAATAATTTTATAGCTTGTGCATTGGGCTATAGGAATTGTATTTTGCTGTTGGAGCTGGCACTGCTAGAAAGAAGAATCTCCTACAGAAAATCTTATCATGAAAACAGAGAGCAAAAGGAAAGGACGAGCTATTTCTCCCTAGATAGAAACAGCGACCTGTATTTGGCAGCTACACACAGAGTACAAATTGGCCTCATGATACAACCTTCTAGCTTCTGCAACTGCTAGAAATAAGTCAAGTCAAAAAATTAACATAAGATTGTTGCCTGCTCAACAATCCAGTAGGAGCTGCTAGAAAGCAAACATTAGTTTTCATTCGATACATACATGTTGAAGAAGTTTCACTATAGCTTATTACTCACAACGTTGGATTCTGAACTGATGTGTGAGAGGTAAATAAATGTCATGACCAACAGGATGCCTGGGTTCATTAGGTGACTAGGCTAGGGAACCTGTATGTAGCTGAGAAGGTTAAAAGAAGTTCTTAAATCCTAAAGTATCATTGAATAGATGAAAATGGTCCAATTCAGGCTAAAGTGGAAGGCAGACACACATAACATAGCAGAAAAAAAAAAATCTAACAGTAAGACAGAAATAAGTTTATTGCAGCTTATCCTTTCTGATCCTTACTGGATGTTTGTCTGTTTTATTTCCTTAGATAATCCTGCTACAAATAAATACTGCTAATAAAATTTCAACCTGTCAATTATTTTAGGAAATATTTGAACCAGCAGAGTAAGCTCACACCACAATCTGAATCTAGCACTTCTCAGATGGGAATTTCTCAGCAGCCTTTTCGGCAGTTACGGGTCACCACTTCCCCCTAAAGAAGTCCCCCTCACTCCTTACCTGTGTGCTCCCTGCTCTCAGGACTCAGTTGTGTCAGAAAATTGTTCCAGTGTCAAAGTAGTGGATCAGACGCAGGATCTGATCTGACAGAAAATGCCTCCTCCCTCTCTCTTCCTTCCATTTTTGTCTGCTCAGCTCTCTGACCCAGTTCACTGTATAAACACACACAGTCATTTGTGCTGGTATAAGGGATGGGAGGAATGAGGATAGGACCATGTTTTTAGTGGTGACCAGGAATGTTTTTTCCAACATCTGTGCCAGTTTATGCTTACTGAAAGTACTTGTTGAACAACATAGCAGACTCTAATAAATTTGATCTAAAATTTAATTACTGCTTTAGCTTTGTGCTTATATATACATTTTCAGGGACATTTTGGTCAAAAGACTTATGAATTATAAAAGTCACCAAATTGATTAAACATTATTGATACATTGTAACTAAAGATATAGCATATGTTTTAATATACAATTGACTTCAGAGAAAATATATGACCCATAATTTGCCCTATTTTGCAATAGCAACTATTTTTTTCCTACTTCTAAGGCTTTTATTCTCTTATTTGAAAAAATCTTTCTTTTCTGTCTGACATTACCTGCTGAACCTCCTCAGAGAATAACAGTTCCAGAGATACATCTTTTACTCATCTTTTCAAGCATCCACCCTTCTCAATTTCTGCTCTGTCAGCACCATTATTTCACTTAAACTCTTGAATGTTTATTCAAGTTTCAGAAGTGCTGTTTTCTATGTAATACATCTTAATTCAGGCAAAGTCATAACTCCTCTCCCAAACAAACAAGCGAAAAAAAAAAGCACAAAACAACAGCTGTACTGTGAAAGTTTGAACCCAGCATTGCCAATCCTAAAGCTTTCTAAAGCTACTAAATTGGCTTACAAATCAGTTTGGGTTCCAGATGGGGTTCTGTCTTTGTTCCTTTTTTTATTTTGCTTTTATGGGGTCGCACTCAGAAGTTTTCCACTGAAGTAATGAGAAAAAGAAACCTACTTTTATGCCATAAAACGTAAGATTCCAAGTTAACATAGATGCTAAGTGCTAGACAGCTAAAAAAACCCAAAGCCTACTAGTGAATGTAGATGTCAAGGTAAATCACAAAACTGTAATTTTCCTAACATATTGCTATTATTATATCTGGGAAAACACTATAAAATTTCTGGTAACCAGCACAATGAATACAGAATTTCAGGTAGAGTCTGGTCTGTAGCTTAATAGTTCTGCTTTCTCAGTAACTCTTATTTACAGTGCTGCAAACAGTTCACTTACTGCAGTTACAGTTATGCACTTGAATTTCAAAGTTCAGTTTAATTTATGAAACTTCTTATAGTTTGATCACGTCTGTAAAAATACCATCCTGGAATGGGGGAAAAATAAAAGTATTCCTAAGATGAAGGTCACGTGGTAGAGAGCAAATTACCAGAAGATATGTAATAAACACAAGATGAATTATTAGCATTACAGAAGAAGGATTCTTTCTTTGAACTGAGTTGCTTTAAATTTTCCACAGCTCATACTCAGCATGGAGAAGTAAAATTGAGCATGGGAAAGGGGGGAAGAAGGTGGTGGTTTAATATTTGTTTTTGTTTCTTACTACCTGAATCTGTTCTAATGGGCAATAAATTAAATTAGTTTTCCCCAAGTCAGTCATTGGTAAGTGATGTCCCTGTCTTAATCTGGAATCACAATCTCTCCTATCCTATTTTCTCCCCTGTCCTGCTGAGTAGGGGGAGTGAATGAACAGCTAAGTGGGAGTTTGGCCCTTAGCCAAGGTTAACCCAACACAGTAAAACCAATTAAACATACAGTTTTCAACTTTTCTAACAGTTCTGCTTGTGGAGACCATCTGACTCATCACAGTTCCTTATAAAACTTTTGAACATATGTATCGGAGCATTAGAAATAAAACCCCTGGGTTGTTGCACAGCTTCATTACAATTTTCCCTAAAGTATTTATTGGCATACTAAACATGCTGATTAATAAACTGCAGTTAGAGCTCGACATAAAGATTCAAAGATTGATATCCCAAATTTTTCATCATTGTACCCTCCCCTAGAGAATTTTTTTTGTAGAGACAATGGGAAGCTAGTTTTATGTATTGAGCTAATGCTGATTGTATATTATGGTGAGAATTCACGCGTGGTATTATTGCACATCTTTTAATGCATTTCTCCTGCATGCACAAATAAATGTTTTGTTTTAGAGAAATATGTTCACTTCTGTGCAGAAACTGCTTGAAGAGGAAGCTGAATGAAAGAAGGCTTATATTCTGCCTTGGTTTCTGAGCATAGACAATTATTGAGAAAGAAATTTTCTGTAGGCATTGAATATTGAAGCTGATTTGAGATATCAGAGCAAAATGATTGTTTATTTGCTGCTTGATCACATAGATTGGAAGTGTGGTTTGGGCATGTAAACGAAGTAAGATTATACTTGGACTCAGTTATTGAAATCTGGGTACTGCATTTTTAAGAAGTGATTTGTTATATGCAGATATCCGTGACCAGTAAGGGAAGAACTGACTTTCATTTTAGAATGAGAAGTGAAGAAGAGAAATGTTATTTACATTTACAGAGAAAATCCATTTATTTAGAAATAAAAGTAGTTGGATTTCTCATTCTTTTGTACTTGTCATAGGAAAAACATGTTGCATAAGGTGGCACTGGTCATACCTGTTGTATGACACTGACCAATTCACCTTGCCTCTCTGTGCTCCACTACATAGTGGGATAACAAGTGTTTTGACATTTATTTCTAAAAAGACCTATATGAATTATTTGCTGTTATTAAAAACTTACTCTTGCCTTTTATGTGAAAATTGAACTATGTATTAATGACAGACTACAGATCTGCAAGCAGGTGGTAATGAAGTTAAAGATCTATCTTGTTCTTGAACAGAATTTCTATTTATTTGAGTTATTTAGACAAGGCAAGGGACATACCTACAAAAAGACCTTATGAAAATGAGAGCCTGAATTCAGAATTCTGTACGAACTACGTAAATATATAAGCATCCTTCTCTGTGGCCCAGCTGCAGAACTTTAATTTTAATTTCTAAAAATACTGCTGCATTCTTGCCTGTTAAAAGTAGATGTAGAGGCTAACGCCAAATTGGGTGGTTCCCTGATGTGAGTTGTAACTGTAGTTTCGGTAACTCATTAGGAAACAGCTCAAGGAAGTTAGAGTAATTTAAAATGTAATTTAAATTATTTTTTTCCACAGGGTAGGTCTCTAAAAGAAACAATTTAATCTGTACCAGTTAGTCCTGCTTATTTACTTAGAATAGACTTATGGTTTATTTCCTGCAGGTTTGGTTCAGTAATGCACTGGAAATACTCTAGTATGAGAAACACCACTCCTTTAGTGATGACTTTTGAAGAGAATCTTATTGTGGAAAATCTATTCTGTCAAATAAAAACATTTCTGCTCTGGGTCACTTTTCTTGGTAGCAGAGACATGTTATTATCCAATAAAAATATTTTTAATATTTAGCAATACACTGAAAGCAATGCACAGAAAACTCATTACATTCTACACTTTTAAATGCTCATTGAAGTAAGAGATTCTTGTTCTCAACCTCTAATATTAACAGCTTTTACAATCAAGTCAAGCAAATCCATTTGTGGTCATTAGTTTCACTAATCACCATTAAAATTTGTGGAATGCTGAATGTGTTTAAAATATGAGATGCATATTGAATTTATTGACACTATTTTTCAGATGGAAATTAGGAAGCCTGTATAATTGTGCTCTTGGGCAATGTCCAACAATGGCTCTTAGACAAATCTCTACTTAAAGAAATGTCCAAGGAATGGAAAGAAAATTTATTGTCCAAATTGTTACTTCCATTTACAGTTGCTGAGCATGGGACTTTTGCTAATGCTGCAGCTTCTCAACACAAGATCTCCAGAAAGAGATAAAGTCTATATTTTTCTGACAAAGAATAGCGTAAAGTTATGTCCTGGGTCTCCAACTGATTGCCTCTCTCCTTTTTCCAAAATGTGCTATTGAAAGATCCCTTTCAAATACCTGAGAAACTCCATTGCAAGGAAATCTGCAAATGTAACCACATTTGCAATTCCTTAAATTAGACTCGTTTCTCACATCCTTTTCTAGTTCCCTTTACCCACAGAAGTCCTTTCTTCTGTTATAAATGAAAATAACATACTTATTTCCCAAGGATTAAGTTGATTTGGTCAGCTAAGGATCTAGTCCATGAACTTGTATGACTGAAGACTTGCCAAGCACAGGTCATGTTGAGGACAGTAGATTTCTGAGGTGGGGACTGTCATTGCGGCAGGTTTACATACATTGCCAGCAGAACAGGACTGTGACTTCTCTCTGGGGTTTCTAAGGAATAACAATAAAAAGCCAGTGCTCAGAAGGTACCTTAAGTGACATTTAAAGGCTTAACTGTTTAAACACCCAGGCTCCCATCATGCTTGTGATTGTCCACAGATGCTGAGGACAAGTTTTTCAGTTTTTTAGTTTTTCACTACAAAACACTTCAGAGTGAAAGAGGAAAGTGCCTCTACTTACCTCAGAGCTGAGAAAGACCCACAGCAAAGTAAAAACCTTATGGCTATTATATCCAGCTGTCCCCCAGAACATGTTCTCCACTTACACCAAAACAGAACTCCAGACACCTGCAAAATCATCATTTCCTCACATTTTCCTCACTGTCACTCCCACCCCCTAGCTTTACTTGTCCTTACTTTTTATTTAACAGAATGTTTGGTTTTTTCAGCTATTGTGTAAATCTTAAACTAACAAAGTGACTCTGTTAATTATTTGAATTTAAGCCTAGCAATTATCAAGAAGTCTAAGGAGGTCAAAGCTTTTACTACTGGATTTTACTGAGGAATAATGGTACATCTAGGAAACTAAATTGGCTATTTAAGTATCTGCAGTATGCAAGGTTGAGAGATGCAAGGAGAAATGTTTCACAGACATTTTAAAAAACAAAAATATATGAAGCTATGAATCTTTCTACCTCAAATTTATTTGAAACAGGCACAAATGATTCTTTTAGCCTTAGAACTGAAAATAATTTGCAGAATATACTTTCCAGAGTATAGAAATACAGAATACAGACTTTGCAGGATACGGATGAATCTTGTTTGAAGTGAAGATTCACCAAATTTTGTGTCAACCTTGACTTATATTTCAGTGAGTGAGACTTCCGAAAATGGAAAAGAGGCAAGTTTTCTTTTGAATCATGTTCAAGTTAAGATAGTACAAATATTGCATAAGTGTTTGAACAAACAAGATATGCCTACTAGCTTGAAAAATCCACTCAAACAGCTGATAAATATTACCCACTTTTTTCTTCCTTTAGTGTTTTACGCACATGAATACAAAGTGCCTTCTCAGAAACTGTAAGATTCCTGTCTGGTACAAACATGAACTGTGGAGAAGAAACAGGCAGTGAGTCCACATGTGTGAAGGTTTAAACTGAAACAGATGTTTAACAATATTTGCAGCATTAGTGCTTTCATAATGGCTGATTCTCTGCATGTTCCTGTTATGCTTGACAATGTGCTGCCATTTTACCAAAACAAAACAAAACGAACAAAAAAAATACCCGAGGGTTATTAATACCAGATGTAGTAAGTTTGCAACTTCCAGGCACACTGCAGTGCCTGCCCAAGGCCTGATCAAATTCAGTGGGATTTGTTTCTGAATTATTTAAGGACATATATTCTCTTAGTCACATTTAAATATAGTAATGAAATTGAATTAATGATCTACAGAACCATGAATTTATACCTCAGAACTTAAAAGCATTTTCACATACATTTATATTTAGGAGGAGGGAGTCATATTTTACCCTATAATGCTTGTGCAAGAATATTTAAGTGGTATGGAGGATCATGTGTAACTTTGAATTGTAATAAATTTCACTTTAGTGATTGCAGGATTGTAAGGTATTTTCTGTTAATTGTAACAGAAAAAAATAGGACATGTTGCTGACATTTTCTGAGACACTCCTTTGCATGGAATGTGACATAGTGGAATGGAATGTGATATTCTGGATTATTATCTGGGATTCTGAGAAGTTTTCATATTGCTTTATTTCAGTCCCTTTTATTACAAAATAATTCAAACTCCTACCTATCGTACAAGTTCAAAATCAAGAAAGTTTTGTCAAAAACCAAAAGTTTACCAAAAAGGACTCTTGTGTTGTCTTAAAAACCCTTAGGAACCCAAGGATTAAAATCCCCACTAACCTGCTGAGATATTCTTTCATGCTTAATGGGAATAGATGATCCTTTGACTAAAGGAATATAGGTGAGAACTTTGACTGTGGGCAAGTCTTTTGGGTGAGATTTAGATGTGTAAACTAAAATGCTGCTGGGTTGCTGGTAAAATAGCCTGCAGCTGAGGCTGCAGAACACAAATCTGACTTTCCATATGGCTCTTTTATCCAATAAGCAAGCACATAAAAGGAAATTGATGCCACGTCTTCCCCTTCTCTGGAAATTGTTTTACAAGGAAAAAGCCAGATACCCCTATGCAAAAGACAGCCCAAGTCAAAAAGGCAGTTTCATGATGCAGTCTGCAATCTCACACATATACTGAACTCAGACCTTCAGGTGCCTAAGACATCCAAAACATTTCAGAGAAGCCCTTCCTTTAAACTGTTCTTGCGAAGACTACACATCTGCTCCAAAGCATGTGTTCCCTGAGAATTCCAAACCTAGTCATTTAATTATCGCTGTTCACTCTGTGGCAAATTCAGATTCTTACCTTAAGCATTGCTGAAATCAGGTTCTGAAAGTAGGCAGGCATTTGTGGAATTTGACTGCAAGATTTAACTGTAGAAAGTTAAGGATAGTTTTAATCCTATCCAGCTACAGAAGTTTACAAGTTTATAAATGTTTATAAGTATATACATCTCAACTACTCACCCTATCTCATTGCTCATGCCAGGTTCTTCAACAGAGGATGTCTAATACTCACTTGCTTGGTTAACGTGGAAGACTTTTTGCCCCAAACTACATTAAATCAGTCCTTCAGGTTATGCTTCCTGTTACCTAACTTTAGCCATCTAGAAAATACCTTCTAGGCTAAGCTAGCTGTCAAAACTGTGATCAATGAGGAGAGTCAGGTAACTCCAAATAATTGTTTATTTCATCTGTCCTAGTAACTCTTTCAGTTTGAGATAACCAACTGTTAGAAATGCTTGCCTTCTGCCTATACAGATGAACCATATAAAATAAAACCTTTTACAGAAAATGAACCATATTCTTGACTTCTGATACCAGTTGAGATATTGAGTAAACAAGTAAATGTGTTTGAGCCTGATTTCACAGAATCACAGAGTAATTGAGATTAGAAGGGACCTGTGGTGGTCATCTGGTCCAACCTGCCTTGTTCAAGCAGGATCACGTAGAGCAGGTTGTCCTGGACTATGTCCAAACAGCTTTTGAATATTTCCAAGGATGGAAAGGATGGATCCATCCAAGGATGGGTTTCAAGAGGTATATTACATGTACTAGTTTCATTTTAAAATTGTAGTTGTAAAAGATACTAGATTTATTTGCTCTGTTGGAGAATGAACTTTGACATAATTCTGTATTTCTGTCAACAATATTAACACATATTTCTTCTAAGATGGACACATAATTTGAATTGCTCTTACAAACAAACACATTGCCCTTGCTAGAAAAAAACTGTCAAATAATGATGGTGACTTGTTGCATTGGTTGTACTCAATTAAAAAAAAAAAAAAGAAAAAAGAAAAGGAGATAAAGGAGTTTACTACCTTGAATTTTTTTTCTTGCTTTTCTTGTCTGAGGAAATCACTATGGCATCTTCTTTTATACTTTCTTCTTCCTATATACTTTTGGTAAATTTTTAACTCAAAATTATGTGACTTATACCATTGGGACTATTTGTCAAGAAAAGAATGTTCTTTAAAAAGCCCAGTGGTTTAGTCTAATAGAAACAAAACATAAGAGGTAATTATGCTGAAAGAATATTAATACTGTGATGCTGAGAAAGCTATCTAACAGGCTCTTTAAACAGATACTCTGTCAGAGATTAAACTCATTAACTAGTTAGGATTGAAGATCTCCGTGAATATCGTAGGTTGTTTAGATTTCTGTGCTACTTCTTCCCACGTGAATTCACTCAAAATTTTGCTATTATCAAATAAATAAATATGATTTACATAACAAAATACAATATTATGATAATGTTTAAGATTAAATTTTTGACAAATTAATCTGTTCTTGAGCCTGAACTTTCCCACTTTTAAGTAGGTTGCAAGACATATTTTTTTACTTCAGTGAAAATAAATAATTGTAATTAAGTGTAAGACTATTTAATATTTAGGTAGCATTTTGAATCCATTAGGCCTTAATAGCTGGGAAATCACTTTCCTGATTCAAATTCTTCCTGATCAATAGATGATCTGGCAAGCAAATTACCTACCATTCTGAAGTGGAAAATTCTTATTCATGTTTCAGAACAGTAGCTTGAACACTGGTCTGTATTTTGCATGTGAAAAGATATACATTAGATGTGGGATAGAGAGCTTGTCCAAGACTGCTGCTCCTTCATTATTAGAATGAAAGTTGAGAAACTGCTTCATCATGTATTATTTTGTTGATTAGTTAGAGGAATTAATTCTTTCAGAAGCAATTAAATACTTGCAAATATAGGGAGACAGTGTGAGTTCAGAGTCAACACATGATTAAGTCTCATCTTTACATGAAAGCCCAGCATTACTTTCCCAGCAAGTACCTAGTTAAGATACAGCTTGATGTTGTTTGAAGTCTCCCAAAGCATAAGGAAACAAAGTAGTAGAAAATCATAAAATAGCATTAGAAGTACATACTCTTGCAGTAGCCCACAGCACAGATTACAATTTTCACTGACCTGCTTCACAGAATTTATTATTAGCACATCAGCAGCAAAACTATTACTCAGTCTGAGAATAGTTTCTTAATGCCAATGGCTATTTTGTGTTGCTGGAAAAAATAGACAGCATAAGAGGAAAATGGGCAGACGTAGATTAATACAAGTATATGTAAAAAAAGGCTTTCTCAAATGTTCTGCTCTTGATCTTGGCTTTTTCATGACCCACCCTTCTGTCAGCACATCACTTTTCAGTCCCATCACTGTCACCTGTTTCATGTGAAGTTTCCTACAGAGTTGAGCAAATAGAGTAATTTCAAACACGCTGATTCAATACCACTTTACCTAGGAGAAGGATTAGTCTGCTATGGGATTCTGGTTTTTGTTCAGTCTGTTTCTGCTGCTGTTAGTTCAAGTGTTGCTTCGGTCCTCACTTAGGTTCACACAGAAGAGCTCTCTGTGTTTGGCTGAGCATTCAGCCCAGATCAGCTGTCAAGCCTGGAAGTGTTTGACCTCAGTGTTCTCGTTTGCTCACATGAACAGATCACCCTCTTTACAGTGAAGACACAGGCTTTGTCCCTTAACTGTTGATAATCATTCAGTGTCCTCCCACAGTTTCCTCCCACCCTCTGACTAGGACAGGAGACCTCTCTTACCCATCTTACCTTAATGAATTGGGAATCCACAACAAAGTTTCCACTAGACAGCTTTCAGATCACTTTTACAGAAAGGCACGAAAGGTACTCAAGCGAATTAACAGCTGGTATGAATAGATAGATTCCAGCACCTTCATACCAGTTTGAAGGGATTGTTTTAACCAGAATGGCTGAATTCTGAACAGTACAGCAGTCTACTTACTTCAAAGTCCTTAACGGTGAGGCAAACTTGAGCAGCTTGTTATTACTTGAGCTTCAGTCAAGCCTAAGGCTGAGGGGGAGAGATTGTAGCCATCAGCATTAGTTCTCCTTGCTCTCTTATATGATTGTAACATTGTTGTGTGTTTTGTTTTGTTTTAGCAACAGCATCTGATATGAAGCTATAAGAATTTAAAGATGGATGGGTGTGGTTGCGAACACTTTTTCCCATTTTGATCTTACAAACCAATGACATCCTTACTATAGATGTTCTAAAAGCCCCACATAGGTCAATATCACATCTCACACACAGACAAACATATGAAAAGTTAAATGTTAAAAGGATATAAAAAGGGAAGTATATTCAATACTTTGTGGATAGCACATAACATTACATTTTTCTTCCTCCATAAAATTCGGCTAAAACAGGAAATTAAAGTCAGTATGTCCCATTAGTTGTTGCTTTGTGAAGAATTAATTATGCGGTTGGGGTGAACTGTTATTTTGAATTCATTCTTCTCTCCTGTTGGACCCTAAAAAGTAAATTATAGGGATCTTTGCATGCTTGATACTGCACAAGAAGCTTACAACCTTACAGTCGGTTCTACACAATTTTACAAGCCTATTCTTTCAAACCTAGGACCAATGCTTGGGCTGTTGGTTACAGAGAACACATACTTTAAATGCATGATCTTTGATTTCTTCGGATCTGACAGGAATAGTTACTGAAAATAAAACAGCCAAGAATGTATTTTTCATAGATAATCTGTTCCAGCTGTCAGAATAATTGACCTATGTTTATGAAAGAAAGTAGTTGGCTACATTTGCATTTTTTTTTCCACTCAGATATCTGCAAATCAGTTTAAAAGCATCTGTAAGCTTTTGCTTTGATCAATTATCTTTACTCCAAGGTTCACAAGATTAAAATGTGGGGTATCATTCAGAACAGATATCAGTATTATCAGTTGGAAAAAGAACAGAGCATGAAACTGGTTAATACAAGACAGCTAAGTTAATGAAAACAGAATTGTTGTCAATACTTTTTCTCCTAAGAAACTAACAGCACAGGCTGCTAGAGCAGAAATATAGCCTGACATTAGAGTTTAATCATGTGGACTGGAACTCTGCTGAGATATTATATAGGACACAGAGGCGTATGGAAAACTGACGTTTTTTGCCCTTAAAGGAAAAGACCCCAGCTGCCTAGCATCAGAGAGGTCAAGCGGGCTACAGAACAGGAGATCTAAGCATGTGGGACCAAGACTTGCTCAGGGGCTCAACAAAAAATCACCAACTTTGGTGACAGAAACCCTCTTCTAGAAAATGCATCAAAATTCTCCAAAGGAGAGAAGAGACAATATGACAAATATTAATTAAATTCTGCTCTAAAGACCAGAATATTATTTCTAGTAGTTTTGGAATGGGAATCAAGACTGGAATGTCATTAATTTATGTAAGAAATCCTATCATATTGCTGAAATTGCCAGCCCTGCATAAATACTTTGCACACTTTTGTTGACTAGGAAAATGCATTTTGGCTCTTTACAATCAATATGAACTATTTATTTTAGATTCATAAAGGAAGAGAGATGAGTGTGTTTTGATTAAAAAAAAAAAAAAAGATTAAGAACAAACCTAATTTTCAAATATAGGTTTGCAAGTTCCAGAGGATAAGTGACCAAACTAAAATTTGGAAACCTTCTTTGTAGTCGTTCCTGTTGCTGTGGGGTTAGGTTGAGCTCCTGCCTCCCCGTAGCCAGGGCGCAGGCCTGTCAGGCTTTCTGGCCAGCTGGCAGCTTGCTTGGTGTGATTCCAATGTGTATCAGGCTGGAGGTGCCACCTTTGTCCTTTGGGACCAGGGCTGCCCTGTAACTCAGAGCCAGGCTGGTATGGCAGGGATGAAGTCCCTGTGGTCATGACTTTCCATGCCCAGCCAAATGTGCCCAGAGTGCCAGCACCGGTGCCACCCGTCCTGCTGCATCCCCAGCTTCAGTCAAGCGTCCTGGCCCCATCGCACCCCGGCGGCAGGCAAAGCAGCAGTGGTTTTTGGTGTGTTTAGCAAGAGCGTTCCCTGGGCTGGGATGTTATTTTCATGTGTATTCCTAAAGAGTTGTTTTTTACGTGGTGTCTGGATTTGGGGATAATGTGCTATCTAGCCTGTGTCTCCTTTCTCAGCAGGCTGCAATTCCTTCCTTGGGTTATTCTCCCAGTAAATATCCCTTGTATGCCAGACTGAGGTCAGTGGTAGCCTTTCATGTCCAGCTTCCAGAGCCTGGAAATCTGCAGGTGGAATTGGAGGTTCCTTCTCCACTTGCAGAAGGCAGCAAGAAATGCTGTGGTGATGGAAAAGAATGGACAAATGAGGGGAAACATCTGTGGCTACCGCTTTTGCACCATGTTAAGTTTTTCCTGTTTTGTGTCACAATAGCCCATGTAATTCTCTTCCCAGAGAGGATTTAGTTCTGTCTATTTGATTTTAAGATCAAGGAGAAAGAAATTTTAGTAAACTACATCCATTTCTAAAGTGGGAAGAAGGTACTTAAATAGTGGAAGAAAATCCTTGCTGCATAAGAGGTGTATGCTAACATGTAGACTTAATCATGCATTTAATTCAGAAAAAGAGCTCAAATAGATGAAAACAATGAAATGAGAGAAACGTAAACATTTCATTAGAGACTCAACTCCTCTTTTCTCTGTCATGTACTGTTTTATCTTCTTTCATTTAGATTGTTTTGAAATAGGAGCCTGTGAGAGACTGAAAGACTGAATGTCTCAAACATTGTGGTGGGGCAAGTTCTGCATAACGATGAACCTGCATAACAAGGGAACGGCAGGTTTGGGGGCTGGTCAGCACAGGTCAGCACAGGGCGTCAGCAACAGGGCGCGGAGCAGGCCACGCTGTGCGGAGGAGGCCACGCTGTGCCAGAGGATGCGTGATTCCCTGTTCTGATACGCTGCGCTGGGCAACTCACCGTGTATAGCCAAAGATCAAACAAAGTCTTTTTGAGGAAGGGGATCAAGGCCGCCCCAGGGACCCTTGGCGACCCCCCCCATGGCGCCTGGGCACAAGATCGAGAGTTACGTAAGTCCTTAGGGGCTGTGGATAGAAGACCAAGAGGGGCATGATTGGTGTGAACAAGGGTGGGAACTGGGCTGTAAAAGACGCAGACATGAGGAGCCCCGTGTGTCTCCTCTGGAATGGGATGTCTAGGCTGGCTGGAGCAACACTGGACCCAGGACCAGTGAAATCTTTCTCCTTTCTTTTCCTCTTTCTCTCTCTGTCTCTCTTTCTTTCTTTCTCTCTCTTCTCTCCTGTTTCATAATCCCGACACCTCATCCCTTTAGACACAAAACTGTTGACCAAGTCTGGGACCAGGAGTGGATCCAGCCACCCCATGGCTCCTCTCTGA
>JAVJGG010000032.1:10296062-10311902 GCA_035590195.1 Aviceda cuculoides | reverse complement strand
TCAACTGATCATCAGGTGTCGCTTCACCTGAATTTAGCCTGAGGGAATTCCAAGCTCTCCACGATCCCTCCCTGGTCTGTCCAGCACAGGTTGTGACAGAGCCTGATCTGCTTTTGTATCTTTAGAAGTAATCCAGTGTCAATGCACTCAGCCCTTCAATGTGAAACAATCCTGGCAGATCTACTGTAGAATCATGTTTTAATGTTAGAAATTGCCAGTGGGAAAACCTGTTGAGTGTTTTATTTAACCTGTAAAATGGCTAACATCATACAAACAGCAAGTAATGACCAGGAGGAGAAGTAATTTAACAGTGAAAACTGGGAGGAAATTATTCCTGGTAGAATAATTAAAGGAAAAAGTTGGTTTTGATTGCTTGGATTTTTTTTTTTTGTCTACACTATGTAGAGAAGTTTGAATTTTTTGCTGCAGTATTTCTGATAAGCAAAGATAGCATCTCCTTTAGAGAAAGCAGGTAGACCCATCTGTATTTTATAAGTAGTATATATTAGTGATGGAGGAGAGCAACTGAAAAACCCAAAGGCTTTTATGTGTCCACTCAGTGTGTACTGTTGGCCTAACTTTCACAGCAGCATGTGAAGAGGTAACCCTTTATGCAAAAAAGTGAGTGAAGCAAGCTATTTGATGCCAACAAGAGATAAATTATGTATTACTTAAATCAGGTAAGGTAAACAATTATACCATAAATCCATCAGAGTCCAATGGAAAAAGGTTAGTTTGCGATCAGGCCAAGAATAAGGTTACAGGGTCAGCTGTAATGAAAAACTTTTAGGCATAATAGCTACAAATTAATATAGCTAACTACAGTTCCTCAGCTATGAGCTTAGGCCTGGCAGATATGTTTCTTCGCTTACTATCACAACATTCATCTTCGTGTTTGGAATTTTTTGCAGATTACTGTTTGAGAACAATTTCTGAATGAGATAAAGCTGCCAATTTCAATACATGACAACCCACTAAAGTGAAGGTGAATGTTCTAGAATTTAACAATGTCATAAGGGTGGCAATGTTGTTGTAGCTGTGATCATCCAAGCTAAGACTGTAAGTCAGACAAGGGATGTGGAAAAGGTAATACATTTTATTAGGCTGGAGGAAACAATTTTGGAAGGCAAAGCCTTTTCTTTTGGGAAAGAAAAGCCCTCTCTAGAAGGAAGTTTTGCAGGGACCTGTAGGAGGTTTATACATCCAGAAGTGTCTGTTGTTTCCCATTTTTGTTAGTTGGTTTAATAAAATATATTTTTCTTTACAGATTCAGACTCTTTAAAGGGTACAGATCGCTATACTCCTTGTGACAGCTGTATTATTACCACAGATCATCACTGGTGGCTCTAGGGCTTTTTTTGCTGGTGGGGAGCTCAACAGAAAATTTTTGTAGCAGATGCATGTATTCATATTTGTGTGTATTATGCAACAGAAGTTTAAGGGAAGAATATACAAAACAAGAATAATATGGGTTATTCATCATCAAGGCAACAGTAACAAGATAAAAATATTTAGCTGATATCAAAACCAAACCAAACCAAAACAAAAGCACCAGCCATTATTTTGTAAAGGAAACTTTGCAACAGTCTCCTGCAGACCTTGTTTCATGCTCAGTCTGAGCATGAAAACACCACATGTCCTTTTCCACAAGTTTAGCATGATGCAGCAAAATTCCCACTGAGGGCTACTGCACAGGTTGCATGGATGCACAACACCCTATAAAGAATTTAAGAGTTGGTTTAAAGAAAGGAATCACGCTTGTTACATAGTACTTCTTTATTACCTGCTACTTTCATTGTGTTATATCCACTACAGGTCACTGAACTCGGAACTGCAAAGAAAGATTAAGGGACTTCCAGTGTAGATGGACACCACTTTCCAGAGCAGGAGTTGCCCCTGCCGGGATGACAGGTGCCTGTGTTCACATACTAAACCAAAACAAATGCTGGAGAGGGCCATTCTTTACTATGAGGGTGGTGAGACACTGGAACAGGTTGCCCAGAGAAGTTGTGGCTGGCCCCTCCCTGGAAGTGTTCCAGGCCAGGTTGGATGGGGCTTTGAGCAACCTTGTCTAGTGGAAGGTGTCCCTGTCCATAGCAGGGGGTAGGAACTAGGTGATATTTAAAGACCCCTTCCAACCCAAACCACACTATGATTCTATTCTATGATACTGTAACTGAAAGGAGTTTATGCTAGTGATAAGCTTATATTTTCATTTCATAAGCTGCTGTATGTAGTTGGTATCTGATCATTTGAGCCTACACATTTTCTAATTTAATATCAGGTTTGCCCAGGATATGACCGTTGCTATGTTTCATTTTTAGTTACAGTAATATATCTTTCTCAATATCTGCTAAAAAAAAGACTACCCAGGGCTGTTTTGTCAGATCGTAACATAGCTCACAAGCTATTAGACAATAGTAAGCTCAAAGCCATTTATCTCTACTTAGATATATTAATACAAATATGCCTGACAGGTTTTTAGAGGAGTTTAAAGACTTAACAAATATTAATGGAGACAAAAAATGCTGCAAAGTCAGGCTTGCAGCCTTCCTGCATGTCTTTCAATTAACGGAGATGAAATTAGTGATCAACTTTCCTTATGTATATCTATGCAGGATCCTTTCAAGGGAAATACCTACAAACCTGACATCATGCCTTCTTCCTGAAGATGTAACAGATCTAAGAATTGGTCAGTGTAGAGGAGGGCCACAAAAATGATCAGAGGGATGGAACACCTCTCCTATAAAAGAGTTGGGGTTGTTCAGCCTGGAGAAGCTCTCTGGAGAGACCTTATTGTGGTCTTCCAGTACTTAAAGGGGGCTCATAAGAAGGATGGGGACAGACTTTTTAATAGGGCCTGTTGTGATAGGACAAGGGGTAATGGCTTTAAACTGAAAGAGGGTAGATTCAGACTAGATAGAAGGAAGAAATTTTTTATCATGAGTGTTGAAACACTGGAGCAGGTTGCCTGGAGAGGTGGTAGATGCCCCATCCCTGGAAACCTCAAGGTCAGGTTGGACGGGGCTCTGAGCAAACTGCTCTAGTTGAAGATGCCCTGCTCACTGCAGGGAGGTTGGACTAGATGGCCTTTAAAAGTGCCTTCCAACCCAAACTATTCTATGCTTTTATGATTCTATATCAGCAGTGAAGACAATGTCAGAATAATTCACTTAATCAGACATTTACTCCACTAAACAAAATTTGTGTGAGGATTCTGCTCTTAATTTTTCATACAGTTTTGAATGCAGGTCTTGAAACATCATGTAAACAGCAATGACTGGTTCCTTGTCCAAAAAATTTCTGAAAGCAAGACACTTTTAAACAGGCTGAATGGTGTAGAGAGGAAAACAAGATGAATGTTGACATATTTTCAAGTGTTCAGTGCTACACAAAATCTTTTATTTGATCAAGGGGAAGAATACAAAACAAGTATGACCAGTGGAATTCACTGGTGCTTGTAACAAAACTAGTAAACATACCATTAAAAACTAAAAAACTAAAAGGCAATTTTTTTTTTTCCTTTTCTTTTGTGGTAATGCTCCAAAAGCTATAACCTCAACGAACTCCAGTATTTTTGGTCTGTCTATCATAGAGATATAACTAGCATAGAGATATAATAGCTGTTGTGGTGTAGGCCTGGCATGCTTTCTGTCACAGCATTTCTTATCTCCCTTCCTGCATACCCAGAATTATATGCCAGGTCATGCTTCAGTATAGAGGAAAATAAAATATTAATAAACTGTATAACTTATATAATTATAAAGTTTAGATGAATTAAATTAAAACAGTCAGAAAGTTTTACTGCCTAAAAAAAGTACCTGAAATACTGGGAAGTCCTCTAGAAGTTTTGATTGGGCATTGAATGTATGTAGAAGTTACAACAGCTGTTTGTAGTTATCAGTTCTTTTTAAAGAAAAAGTTCAAGTGATCAAGTGACCAACCTCGTTCAGCTCTTGATTAAAATCACAGTGACTGAACAGATCAAGGACTGTGAAATGGAGCCAGTTTAACAATTTCAGCAGTACCTGGTTTTATATCACTTTTGTTCACAACTGATAGGACATTTTTTTGTGTTGCTTTAAACCTTGTTGTTCCTTCTGCTTCTCCTTCGAGATGTACCAAAACTTGGAAAAATTGAAGGGCTTTATCAAAACTTTCCATCATTCCACTCTGTAGAGACATTTTTAATAAAACTATATGCTTTTTGTAGTGTCCCAACCAATGGTGAAACGGTTCAATCACTAAGGAATTCACAGCAGAACTTAGCATGAACATCCACAGCCCAGCAGGTGTATTCCAGTTCGTATTTCTACGACTCAGTGTAAATATGACGAAAGTTTTTATATTTACAAATACCCTTGTCTCACCTCACTTACATACATTTCTCCCTTTTTGTCCCAATATTCTCCTAGCATCTTTTCCCACACTTCAGATTCTTTTCCAGGGAATTAGAGTGATGGGGAATGTTTCCTTTCCAAGAAGCTTACTACTCTTATGTGGATTCTATTAAAAAAACCCTTTACAGAAGTAACAAAGAAACTGGAGGGGGATAACATTCCTCTCTTCTAACATGTTTGGTTGAGTGGTGTATGAACTTGCATGATGAATGGAGCTACACTGCATTAGGAGTTTCCACGTGCTGTGGCAGAAGAACTGGGGCACTCCTGGACTCCTGTGTACCTTGGTTCCCTTGAGATAAGATTGGTTGGAATCACTCACACCCCTTGTCCAAAAGATTTAAGAATATTAAGATATCATGATGATTTTACGGTACTTCCTGGAAAAAGAATTCTGTGGTGCTGTAGAAAGTTTAAGCAGAGGTGTGAGAAAGAAAAGCAGATTAATTTTCATGGGCAATAGCAAGAGCTGTAAAATTGAGAAGATCCGGTTGCTCCCACAGGAAGTGTTACTTTTAGTGACTACTGTCCCTTTAAAAAAATTAAAATGAAGACCCGGTAAAGGACATCAAAGAAATCTCTGGAAACAACAGACATGACCCAACCAACCTTTATTTCAGCTCAAAAGCTTTCTGCTTCAAAGGTTTATGGATAGATGTATATAGAAGTATTGGAGATGTAGGAAGTATGCAAAGAACAATAGGCAAGATATTTATTTGATTCATTATTACATAAATAGCCTGTGAATGAGAAAGAAAGGGCAGTCTTTTGTGCTTCCATATTGAGGAATGGGAGGTTGATTTGTCTTTGCAGTCTCAGGATAGTGAAATTTAATATTCCATCCCTCACTTCTGTACTGGCAGTGGCACTTCATTGGGAGTGATTGTGGTCTACAAAGCAGAAGGATAATTTCAAGAGAACCAGGAAGAAACTCAAGGCTGAAATTCCCAAGCCTGCATGTTAAATTACAAAGTAAGTGTGGGAATGGAGAAGTGATTAAATAAGATTTTTTGAAAAAGGAAACCTAGAGGTATATTTTTAGACTGCTTGTTCAGTTCTATTGACTTTATTTTCTATGTAAATCAAATAGGGAATAACACCACTGTATAACAAATCAGTTCCAGAAAAGAGAGTCAAGAAAACAATACACAAGAAAGCTGCCCTCACAGCAGGGACTGCATTTGCTGCTGCTGTAGTTTAGCTCCTTTGACTAAAGGGTTAGCTGGCTCTTGTTATTTTTCTGCTGCTGTTGCTCTTTCTCAAATTAGGCTGACAGCTCAGTTTCCACAGTTTACATCTTTTCGTGCTGAGAAGCTCAGCAAAATGGTCTGAAAATTGTACTGCCTATGCAACGGGTCAAAACTTATCTGTAAGTATTTGATCTTAAAAACGTGAACAAAATGGAATGTCAACTGTATTTCCACACCCCAGAAAAGTCACTGAAGACAAGTAAACAGAAAGACAATGACAGAAGAGTCTAAAAAGATCTCTGAAAAATAATTTTTGCAATTTAATGGGCTTTAAAAACAAAGCAAGATTTCTGGCAGGAACCAAAAAAATGACCTTAAAAAATTTTAGCAAACTTTTTTCTGCTTTCCCCTTGGAAACCCTGCTCTGTGACTTGGAGATCCCTAACAAAAGGGGAAGGTACATTATTCTGTGCAATTTCTACTATCCAGTGTCTGAAAGAATCAACCTAAGAACTGTGTTACCATCAGCCACGATCTACTATTCTCATTTTCAGAGAGGTACTCTCTTCCATTATGTTTCCATAGTAGGTGTACGGTACTTAGAGTACTACATAAATTAGTAGTCTGTGAATAGCTCATAGACACTTTTCAAAACTTGGCAACTGTTAGGCAGCTTAATGCAATGCTCATCATGCTGACATGAAGATTGTCACTCTCATCCTTGCTGTTGCTGTTTGTCTCGTATTTTATACCCAAGATTGAAAACATGATCAGGAAGGAACCAGCATTTATTATGTAATTATGCAGTGCCTGGCACACTCTGTATTGTGTAATTGTGACAGATGATAACACCAAGTGATTTGTCATCCACATTGATTATGAGGTGATGAATTCTCAAATGTTGGTCTTTCATAAAAGCCCTAGAGGTGCTGTCTTAAGACCTCCATCATATTCTAGATAGTACATATCCTAGATGCTACATTAATGCTGCTTAATGACAACCACAACGTTGCTTTAAACAAGCAATCATGCTTACCTGATTGTTCTCTCAGATACCTGATGGACAAGCAAGGGATACCACTATGGTCTTTTAAAGCATTTGTTCTATAGTCTCCTGTCACCTAGCTAATTGAAATTCACTTCAGTCTTGCTTGGGCAACCTTTGCTGCACAGAAATCAACATTAATTTCTGGATATTTTGAATCATTAGTGTAATCTGAAAATAACCCTGATGAAGACCAATGGTTGAAGCTGTGCTGACATTAGCACTCTACTTCCCTCTTCTGTTTAAATATGGAAATCTCAGTTTATTGAGTTTCATGTGGATTTGTTTTTGCATTTTTCCAGTGAGTTCAGTCTTTCAATGAACATGTCATTTGCAGAATGCTGTGTAAAGGTCTTATTTGTCCTCAGAGGTGACACTAAATAAAACATCATCCATAACATATTTCAGGCAGAGATGTTGTATTAGTGTTACATTTCACTGGGACAAGAATTTCAAGATGAGACAATTAAATATGAGCTAAAAGGAAGTATTCCTCTTAGCAGATAACTTATGAAGCTATGATTTTGTTCTGCTCTGCACTGCTGAAAAGTAAGCATAAAAAGTATGTGCTCAAATTTCTGTCTTGGATATTCAAATAGTGCATAAGATTCTCCTTAGTTCTATGCTATATTAATTTAGGCTTGCGTTTGAACTGAAGCTTCTACCTCCTTATGTCCATGGTAATTATGGAAGGATAGACACTTGGGCTTGACTCCAGAATAAGACAGCTGGCTCCTGGGGTTTTCAGAGCTGCAGCTGATTCCCTGATTTAGGGAATCAATGCAATCTCTGAGCTCTCTTGTATTTTTCTGCTTTTTTTTCTCCCAGAATTGTTCCTCTCCACATAGCCATACTGTAGACTACACAGGTGTGCAGAACAGCATTCTCCCCTGCCTCACCCAAAAAAGAAGCAGAAGCCTCCTGTGGAAAACAATAAATCCACATATTTAGTTATAGTAAAATAAAATCCGAAGATGTGACCAAAATGAGTTTATAACTTGACACTGTGCAACAACTGATAGTTTCGTATATGGGTTGACTGCTAGTGAATATAATGTAGGTCAGATGATGATATAATGCCACAGAGTGAAGGTGATGAGGTACTAATATTCTTAATATTGTAGCTTCTTTGTTTCACATGAATTCTACTTAAGATGAAGTCCAAGGATTTTTATTTACTGCAGTAAAAATTACATAATAAAGGTCAAACAGTATACTTGAAATAGGTTTCAAACTTGCTAAACTGAATAGTTTTGATAAATGTACTAGAAATGTTCACAAAATCAGTTATTTCCACTTGAAAGATTTAGATATTGTTAAATCAACAGTTTACCATGGAAAAATTGAAAAATCTTTATATGAAGTATTTTAATCAGCTGCATTACAGAACTTGTGCCAAAACCTATAAACTGATTACCTGTAAAGTTTGGTGCATCTTCTTAGTTATCAAAACATGTTATAATTGTCTTCCAGTTTTGCTGTTGATTACCAGCTGAACTCCAATACTATTAAGAATGTTTGGCTATTTCTGTCATCTTTAGGATGAATTAGTTGTTGCTTACTTGCTTAGTGCATAGCCTGGAGAGCATGAAGAAAAGGTAAGAATATAGCAATTGCAAGTAACAACTCCCCAGAAAATTCTTCTGCATTTCTCCAGCATTTTACAGCTCAGACACTCCAAAGTCAGAAGTGGATCTTTTATATTTAGTAGTCCTTAAAGTTATTTTTTCTTCCATGGACACAATCTTTGGCTTTTTTGACTCTTGTAAACTTTTAGAATCTACAGTTGTTTGCGACAACTTAACGACATACTGTGTGCAGAACCACTTCCTTTCATTTGTTTGGAGTGCCCCCATAGTTCCTCTCAAAGCCCTCTAGTGCACCCTTTTTGTAAATGTCATATATCTTATTAAGTTGGCAGCAAGCAATACACTGATAAAGTAAGGGGAATTAGGAATTTTCCCTGGTTACATATGAAATCAAAACTAACTGAGGTTGTCAAAGTAAGTGACTCCCAGGCTATTGGTTGGGATCTGTAAAAACAAATAGTCCGTATGTCTCTCGAACAAAAAGTTCTGCTTCAGACCTACTTAAATGGACTTGAAATTCACTTTGATCATCAATGAAGTGATACCTCTGAAAAATATTATCGGTGAAGACAGAGGCTAAATAGGCAGAGAGACTAACAAGAAGGGTCCAGATGAGACCATGGTGTCAACATCTTTTGATGTCACAGACCAGCACTAGCGGAATGTGCTAGACCCTGCTCAACAAGTGTGAAAACCTCTTCCTGCTTCAGAAATCTTAATGGAAATGAAAAACTCATATGGAGCACCAGGAATTTATGGAGCAGGGAAAGGATCAAGGAACCCATTTCTTTAGAGGAACAAAGAGTGAGCTGTGAGAAAACAATATAAGACAAATTCCTCACAAACCATTTTGGCCATTTTTGTCTATAATATATAGATAGCCTAGAAACTAGCAGCAATATTAGCTTTAAGGGGCTGAGACAATATCTTTCCTAGACTTCTTATATCAGTCATGCCTGATAAGTAAATGCAATAAGTAAATGCAATAATAATTTAGAAATTCCATCTTTTTAATTTCTTACCTTGTTTTACACTCTTGTGAGTTTCTTTCCTCTCCCATTGTTTCTGTGCTATAAATGGTTTGTTACAATTTTTTCATTCTTTCCTTTTCATTTTCCTTTCTTCATACTTAGAAAGATGTATTTTTTTCCCTTGTCCTTTTCATACTTAAATTTCTTCAGCACCTTTTGTTCTCTTTACCTCCTTTTTATCCCCAGCTAGTTGCTATTATCAGTTTCATCTCCCTCTAATAATTAACATATATATAGTGTTTTATAATAGTGAAAATATTCATCTTCTTGCCTGGAAGAGTGGAAAAATTCAATCAAATAACAGGGGTCAGAACTGCAGGCACCGGAGTTTTGCATTGCCAATCCAGTCATTACTGATTTTTTTCCATGTCTGCAGAGATGTCCCTCTATATAGCTACAGATATGACCAGTTTTTGAGAATGGGAGTTGGCTGATAAGCAGGCAGGTGTCTTAGAGCTGAGAGGAGGCTTGTCCCGAGTCCTGTTAATGTCAATTGAGTCACCTAGTGCAATTCCTTGTCCTGGATTTTCCTCATATTTTGAAGAAACCAGACACGCAACAACCTAATATGGGTGACTACAGAAATTCAAGACCCATGAAAAGTCTCTGAATCTGGGAAAAATTTTATGATAATCAGTCTGTCAGTCTGTTAGTCCTACAGTCAGTTTTCATGAACAAGGGCACTGCATAGGTAAAGAACACTCACTGGGCACTTAAAAAAAAAAGAAAAGAAAATGATGTTGAGAATCTATGGTCCTCTGTTTCCCAAGGAAACACTTTACTGATCTATAACAATTCCTGATTCAAAGTAAACTTCTTTAATGCTTTAACAGGTGATGAAATGGTTTTGGCACTTTCCCTAACAATACTTAGTACTGCAGTGGGGAAAGTATGCAGGCAAATACAATCCATTTTATTAAAATTAAAGATTAAAACATTCAGTGAAAGGCATGTTTCAGGCAGTATGAGTTTCAAGTGTTTATAGTGTAATGTGTTTGTACTGCAGTGTAGTTATATATGCCAATAACCCCCAGTATCTCTGTCTCAGGGGGATGCTAGAAAATGTTGTTAATGCAGTTCAGTGTTTTCTGAAGAAGTCTTGGGGTTCAGACTTTTATCCTAATCTCTTTTTGTATTCAACAGAGAAAACTGTGAGTTTTCAGGAGCTGCTTTATGGTAACATGGGTAACATCTTTGATGGGGAATAGGAAACTAAATTAGAGGTGCAAGTTTACACTGTAAGTACCTACATTTGATCAAATGAGTCTCACACAAAATGTCTGCACCACTGGGAAGCAGTGGTCCTTCCTTTGTATTTGGCATCATATCATCTTATCTGTCATTTTATCATCAGTCATTAAGTGTTACCAGTGCAACACTTCACTGTCAACTTAAAATTGATTAGCCTGAATAATTTCATATCAGCAGCAAAAAATTGTCACTTCGCTATTCCCAAATATTTTGTGAATATATTGAACTATGCAGAAGACCTTGTTCCTTTGAACTCCCAAGGCAATTCCTCAGAGTATAAGAACTTAAACATAACTTCCACCGCTGACATAACTGAAATTGTTAGGGCAGTTTGCTGTCTGAGGACTTTGGTCACAAGGACAGTCTTTCAGATTTTGAAGGATCTATAATACCCATTACACAAGGGTAATTATATTTAAAAAGAGTAAGTCTTTCCCTACAGTCAATGCTTAAATGAATAATAAATGTCATGTTCATCTTCACAAACTAGTTTCTCAGATGTAACATTAAGAAACAGTCCTTGAAGTATACATTTGGGGAGGTCTAGCTGAGTTTCTATTCATACATAGGTAGCTATTAATAATGCATATGCTGCCGTGTATTATTCAACACTTCATAAATGGCATTACAGCTTTTAGACTCTTTTGCAATTGTAAAGGATAGTAATAAACCATAGGCTTTCATTCGGGAACTTCTTTCATAGAATGTTTCCTTTTTACTTTAGGTCAGATTGACTAACTTTTAAATTTCAACAAGCATAGCTATAGTTGGCAATTGTGATTAAAGTAGTATTGAACAGAATACCAGACAATTCATAGAATCATAGAATCATTTAGGTTGGAAAGGACCTACAAGATCATCGAGTCCATCCCTCCTGGACCCCTTTGCCCTTCAGGACTGTCTCCCAAGGGACTCTCTCAACCAGTGCCTTGAAGAGGCCAAAGTTTGCCCTCCGAAAGTCCATAGTGGTGGCTTTGCTGACCACCCTCCTTGCCTCACCAAGAATTGAAAATTCTATCATTTCATGGTCACTAAGCCCAAGACGGCCCCCAACCACCAGACCTCCCACCAGTCCTTCCCTGTTCGTAAACAATACATCTAGCAAAGTTCCTCCCCGGTTGGCTCGCCTACCAGCTGTGTCAGGAAGTTGTCTCCCACACACTCCAGGAACCTCCTAGACTGCTTACTCTCTGTCGTGTTGTATTTCCAGCAGACATCTGGCAAGTCGAAGTCCTCCACGAGAACAAGGGCACACGATTCTGAGACTACTGCCAGCCACTTGTAGAATGATTCACCCATCTCCTTCACCTGATTGGGTGGTCTGTAACAGACTCCCAACACAATATCTGCTTTGTTGGCTTTCCCTTTCATCCTCACCCATAAGCACTCCATCTTGTCATCAGAATCATGTAGCTCTGTACAGTCAAAACACTCCTTAACATAGAAAGCCACCCCACCACCTCTTCTACCTCACCTATCCCTTCTGAAGAGCTTATAGACATCCATTGCAGCACTCCAGTCATGGGAGTCAGTCCCACCATGTTTCCATGATGGCAACTAAGTCGTATCTATCCTGCTGCATGATGGCTTCCAGCTCCTCCCGATTATTGCCCATGGTGCGTGCATTGGCATAGATGCATTTGAGCTGGTCTATTGAATCCACCCCTAACATCGGCATGCTGCCTCCAGGCTCATCTCTGGTGTACCTAGTTTTATCCCCTTGCCCCCTTCAAGCCTAGTTTAAAGTCCTCTCTGAGCCCCGCCATCTCACAAGCGAGGATTCTTTTACCCCTTTGAGATAGCTGGATACCATCTGTCACCAGCAAGCCCGGTGCTGTGTAAACCACCCCATGATCAAAAAACCAAAAATTCCATCGATGGCACCAGCCTCTGAGCCACGTATTAACCAGATGTGTTTTCCTGTTCCTTTCAGTATATTTCCCTGCCACTGAAGGGATTGAGGAAAACACTACCTGTGCTCACAATCCTTCTACTAATCGTCCCAGTGCCCTGAAGCCCCTTTTGATTGCCTTTGGATTTCTCTCTGCAGTCTCACCACTGCCAACCTGCACAACCAGCAATAGGTAATAATCAGAGGTCCAAACCAGACCAGGGGGTTCCCTGGTAATGTCTTTTCCCCAGGCCCCAGGGAGGCAGCAGACTTCCCTGTGGGATGGGTCAGGTCTGCATATCGAGCCCTCTGTCCCCCTTAGAAGGGAGTCACCTACGACAATTACCCTCTTTTTTCAGAGGATGTGAGAATGTGTGGGGCTGCCCAACTGAGCCTAGGCACCTCCCTAGATAGGGCTTCATCTGCACCCTGATCTTCATGACCTGGTCCTCAAGTTCCAGAGCCCTGTACCTGTTGTGTAGGGGCAACTGGGAAGGTGAGGGAAACCAGGAAGAGATTCACCTGCCTCCCCAAGGAGGGACCTGTATCCATTCCCCTCCACCTCTTAGGTCCCCTCCTGCCTGCTGGCAAGAGTGCAGGGGAACCTCCACTTCTTGTGGAGCCTCCATCTGCTGCCTCTGCCTCAGGGGTGGTAGGGTGTGGGTCCACCAATCTATCTCCCTCTCACAGTCCCTGATACTCCTCAACCTCTCCACTTCCTCCTTCAGCTCTGCCACTAGGCTGAGCAGATCATTCGCCTGGTCACACCGCACACAAGAGGTGCCCCCGCTGTCCTCCATCGTCAGTGATAGACTCAGGCACTCCCTGCAGCCAGAGACATGGACAGCTGTGTGTTTACATGGGAGCTCTGTCTGAGTCACCAAATTTTTCCTAACAATGGCTTTCCCCCGAGTGGCAACCATACCTGGGTCTCCCTCTGGGCTGACGCCCACCGCTTGAGTAGCCTTCTCGAGCTTGAAAGAGGAAGAGGAGAGGTGTGCCCTACCTGCACTCCCTGCCTGTGCAAACTGCCTGCACAAACTGCCACCCCACATCCTCTTTGTCTGCCCTGTTCACCGGCGCTCCTTACGGCCTTTTAAATCTTCTGCGGTTGCCCCTGGCAACGCCCCCGCCGCGTCAGCCTCTCTCTCTTGAGCCGCCGGCTCTGGACGGGTCCCCCCGCTCTTCCCCGGGGCTCCTGGGCCTCGGGAACCCCCAGTCCGCCTCAATCTAGCCGCCGACTTACTGTCTCCTCTGCTGGCCTCGCTGCTGACTGAATATGCTTTTATTCAGAGACAAAGCTAAACTTCCTCCTGTTTCTTTTCCACAATCTAAGATTCTTGCATTTTCTTTTTGTCTAGTTTTGTTATTTAATTTTAACAAATTTTAGTGTGGGATAAGGAAGTCTGTCTTTTTCTTATACATACAAAGTGCGCCCTCTCCATGCTCATGCTGATTTTTTGTCCCTTCTGAAAAAAAAATGCTTACTGCAGGATTTCCCATTTCTGATTCAGTGAACGGAAAATTGTGTGGAAATCTATGTTGTGGGGTCATGAGAGGCAGAATACAAAGGATAGCCTAATAAAGATTTATATGAGAGTATATGGCTTGTGAGGGCTTCTCTCTCTCGGTGTTACTTGCTCTGTTTGCCTTAGATCACACTGGGGAAAAAAGAATGCCCTCATTTTATATTAGGTTGTGTTGTGCAGAATATGTGTTATTTTAGCAGACACATTGTAGCGAGCTAATAGCATTTGTCAGTGCTTGCAGGGGACATGGATTTTTTTTTTTTCTTAAAGTCCTGCCATTTCATTTAACGTATCATTCTCTTTCCTGAGGTACACCTAAAATGACACTAGGGAATTTTATATTTACTGTTTTATAGAGAAAATTTTGCTGAGTTTTAAATTGTTTAAATTTTTAAATTGTGCTATGAGCTTTAGTGTAATATGCAACTTTTCTTAAATGTTGGCTCTTGGGATAAAGAAGGTTCTTCTGATCTGGTAAACCTTCTTGGTCAAATTATATCAGTGATGGCACCACTGCTTCCCTGGTCCCTTCAGTTTGTTTGCAGATTTAACAGTGGTTCTAACTTAGTTTATGATTCTAACCTGATTTAAGGTAATGAATTTTTAAAAAAGTAGAAGTACCACACTTATGAAACTTGACAGATGCAGACAAAGAGTTCTCTTGCATAAGAATGTAAGCTTATTGTTTATATCAGTTTTCAGAGTTAGAACTACCTTTTGATATTAGCTGATAACCTGCTATGGGTTTCCTGATCTCTCATGACCCTGTAGTAGCTATATATCATTTTTATCTGGAGATGGAGTTGATGGAAAAATATCAATTTACATTCAGTCAGGCCTGGAGCAGACAAAAGGTCACCTGACTTCTCATACCATCTCATTCTCCTGTTATTTTGATGATCATGGACTCATAGAATACAGATGAATGGCGAATTCATTGGCTTTTCTTCAAGGAGTAAGGTACTATTTGATGTGAAACAGAGTAGAAAAATAATACAAAGGCATGCAAAAAAGCAATAAAATAATATTTAACAGAATGTCCATAAAAGATATGTAGTTTTATGTATCAGAATGCTAACAGTGTGATTAAAACAGTAAAGGTCTTTGTTTTGTGACATTGTTTTCTGTTTATTAAACTAAAATGTAAATCTTGTCTTTAGTGGGAAGAAAATGCAGGAGGGAGTGGATAGTTCAGTCTATAAATTGAAACTTTTCAAGGTTGTATCCAGGTATTCAAATCAGTGTTTACAACAGATACAGCATGCAGCCCAGCAAAAATCAATAACATTAATAGATCATATTATTCAAAGTTATGTGAATGCCAATTAAGTAAATAAATTAACACAACGAGATGTTGTCAATGAGAGAACATGAAAGGAAATAAAAATGACTGAGATGAGAGAATGTAGGTGTATTGGCTTTGTGTGGCAAGGTTTTGGTAGGGGGGGAGGGGTGTTACAGGGGTGGCTTCTGTGAGAAGCTACTGGAAGCTTCCCCTGCATTTGACAGAGCCAATACCAGCCGGCTCTAAGTTGGACCTGCCACTGGCCAAGGCCGAGCCAATCAGTGATAGTGGTAACACCTCTGGGATAACATTTTTAAGAAGGAAAAAAAAGTTGCAGGTACAGACAGAAATGGCAGCTGGAGAGAGGAGTGAGAACTTGTAAGAGAAACAGCCCTGAAGACACCAAGGACAGTGAAGAAGGAGGGGGAGATGATGCTCCAGGTGCCAGAGCAGAGATTCCCCTGCAGCCTGTGTGGAGGACTATGGTGAGGCAGGCTGTCCCCTTGCAGTCCACGGAGGTCCACGGTGGAGCAGATATCCACCTGCAGCCCAGGGAGGACCCCACGCTGGAGCAGGTGGGTGCCCGAAGGAGGCTGTGACCCCATGGGAAGCCCACGCTGGAGCAGGCT